>CM062819.1:1962241909-1962708905 GCA_031772625.1 Pinus tabuliformis | reverse complement strand
GGATGTCTTCTTCCATTTCTTCATTTCGCCTATATCTCAAATCTACGCGAGGCCTGTAGTTCTCCTTCCTCATCATCTGTCTCGATGGTCACAACCTTGCCCTTTTCTTCCATGGAAATTTTACCAAATCGCGGATTTCGTAGGGACATGCGGACTAGTCCGCTACCTATTTATCCTTCTTGGGCCTCAGCATCCGAGGTGATTTCGGAATTTCCAATGCATCCCTAGCATCTCTGGGGACATCCTGCACCATAGGGTTCTACGTGGCTTCTTTGGTGGTACTCTCTACAAAACCCACACCTCTCTTGGTAGTTTTCATCTTGTTCAAATTGTCTGTGGTTGTTCGCGAACTTGGGGGCTCAAATACCACTTGGCGCTCAACACTCTGTGCTCTACATAATAGCTCAAATCTCAGATGAGCAATTGTTGTCTCATGGCTAGCCCTTGGAGTTTTATAGCACCTTCTGAATTTGAATTCAACTATTCCCCCCACTTCTGAGTCATTAATGATTTCTTGGAGGTAGATCATCCCAAATCTTGTCCTTAATTTGTGTCTTAAATGCCCACGACCTACTCCTTTTTGCCTTAAATTGGACACGCCGTCATGAACAGTGACACCAACGGTCACTTCCCAATATACTTTTGCGGTAGCGCAACCCCCCATGCGCGGTCACAGTCCTTGTGACATGCTAATTCTACGTGCATCTCCCTTATCGCGCAGCTCCCCCACAGACTCTTTTATAGTCCCGCGCTCTCTTTCAACTACCTGGAGCGCTGAGACTGTGCTCCCTATAGCTAGTCAGGTGGTGGCACCATCTATGCGAGACTTCAATTCGCCTTCCAGTATTTTCCGTGGACACTCCCCCATTGCCCTTGCGATAGCCTGCTGCGTGAGTTCTACCTTATGTGGTGTGCTCCCCTGGTTATGGCATTTGGTAAGGTGCAGTTGCAGCCATGGTAGTAGAGTCATAAATTCTCGATGAAAATCTTCTAATGCAGTGGTATGACCATCTGTATCTTGCCTTGTCATCCTTGGTTTATCAACGAGACATGCTTGCGTGATCTCATTTTCTAGTCTTTTGATCTCAGCGTCCATCAACATGCTTTTCTTCCTCAATCATACCCGATCTTCTTCAAGTTCGCGAAGTCTAAGGTTCCCTCACCGAATGGCTTCCTGAATCCTTATATGTTCGTCCTCGCATAGCTGTGTGATTCCTTCATCCTGGTCTTTGCGCACTGTCACAACTGAGGGAGCTATTACGTGTGGATTCCTTTTTGTATTCTCTTCAGAAATTATAGTTTCTACTCTATTCCACACCTTTGGAATCATCTCCGCGCTCAGGTTTTTGCACATGGTCCTATAGGCCCATCGAACCGCTGGCACACACAGGTCCCAATTAGTTCATCTCGCCTGGTGGATCTTGTTCAGTACTTCGCACACCCTATCGAATGCTTCCCCATGGATAATTGGTAGTGCGCGTCACCTTTCCTGCTGCTGTGATTTGTTCTGATTCTCTATTCTGGGGTAGTGTGTGCTTGTGCGGGCTGTACAGCATATGCTTGCACCCATCGAGAAAGGTGGGCGCACAAGTTGTTCTACCCCTGCTGACTGACTTTTATTCGAAGCTAGGGTTATCCAAAACGTAGGTGCATCATCCTTCTGCATCCGCGCTAGTCCTCAAAAATTCCTTGATGCGTACCCCACCATCGTGCAGGGGTTGCGCACAGTGCCCACATCAGCGCATCGAACTACTGTTGTTTTGGGACTGCACTTTCAAATTGGCTTAGAAATTCATCCACCGCTGACAATCCATCAAATGTCGACAACGCCCTTGCCTCTGTTGTCACACAACACAATGATCTAACCATCATATTGCAGTTAAGCATTGTTACTTCGTGTAACCAATTCTACCCTCGCTCTACTTCTTCGTCTAAGTCTGAAGTGCAAAAGCTTTCGTGCTCCCATGAGATGGTAATCATTATCATCATTGCGCATTGGTTCAGTGTATCGTGCTCCTTCGACTAGATCCAGTGGACTACTACGTGTAGTGACTTTTTCTCAAAGATCATTTTTTCTTCTTTAGATTTATGACTCTGTTCATGTCGATGGCCCAGTATATTCCTAGTAGCGCGGGATAGGGGTTACTGTCATTGACAATCTCTATCACTTCAAAATCTGCTGGCGCGCTCGCATCTTCAATATCTACTATTACCCCTTACAATCTTCCCATGGGAAAAATCTTCTATTGGTTCACCATTCGTAACTGAATAAGAGACCATTGTAACGCGGGTCCACCCATGTGCTCCCATGTTTGCTTCAGTAGTACATTCACATCTGAACCCAGATCTAAGACTACCTAATCCATTTCATATTCGCCGATTTGTGCAGTCAACCTCATTTCCCTTCTGGTGCGCAATGCATGCTTTCCCAGTTTCCAGACTATGCGTGGTTCTCCTGACCCCGTGCACATAGTGATAATTTCTTTTAGTCCTTTGACTGCCTTGCTGTAGTGCAACAGTTTCATGCATGTCTCCAGAAAGGTAGTGAGCATTGAAGGATCCATTCCTGGTTCTAGTTGATCCTTACTACCTGAAGTGGAGGCCTCCGTGAAGCTCTTCTTAGCTTCCATGAATGTCTCCTTCACACGTTCCAAATCAAACTTGTGTTCCTTAATAGGAGCCTTGTGAACCCACGCACTTTCTTCTGGCTGCTTCCCCTTATCATCTCCCATGGTCATATCGCTTCTGAGCATCATGTTTACATTCGGGTCTTCTTCGCACGGCTTAGACCTCATAATCTATACATGTTGGGTCAGAGAGGGTTGGAGTACCCCCTTTTCGCACATCCTTGCTATTAGTGAAGGGAAATATTCTGCCTCATGATCAAACTAATTATAGTACCAACATGATATCCTAGTTGGGTTTGTACAATCGTGGGCATAATGCCCTGGCCCTCCACAATTGTAACAAATTATTTGGCCACAACGCTTTCCTGGTCCCATTCCGCCTCGACCCTGATCGTGCCCCTGAAACCCAGCATGCACCATCCCTGCATTTGGGTTGAGGGCTCATGTTTCGGCCTACACCCTGTAGGCAGGAGTCCGATCCATCATTAGTTCATAGCTTCGACAGGTGCGTTTGTCATGGCCTACTGACCTGCAGAAATTATAGAACAATTGCTGGGACGTCCACATATATCATAATGTAGACATCACGCTTGGCCCTGCCTGTGCCTCTGGTCTTAACGGCATTGGCCCTCCTCCTTCCAAGTAGTTCACGAACATTGGACAGTGGTCCTTGTCATGCCTTTGGCCTTTGCATTTTATGCACCATACTTCCTCGCACACCTCTGGCCAAGATGTCTTGTCCTATTTCAAACTTTGCATCTCTAGACATAGATTCTGCAGTTGTGCATGGATTTGTTGGACTCCCAACCCAGGGTCTTGTATAGGGGTCTCATGCAATCTCATTTCCATCTCCAACACTTCGGCCTGGGTGGAAAGTTTTTGTTGTAACAATGTCGTCCTTAAGTGTGGCGTAAGTGAGGCCACAAACCATGCGTGATGTTGTGCATTTGTTAATGTCATATTGACTTCGCGGATTGTAATATTCAGCCTTTGGTCTAGATCCCAGGGGATCTCACCCGGGAGCATCATGATATCCTTAAACCCGATGATTGATTGTGTTTCTAATTTTGGCCTACTAAATTCCCTGTTCAGCACAGCCTAGATATCTGCAATTCCTGCATTCGGGTGGTCATTAGAATGCTTCATATACCACGTTAATGCACGATCCTGCCGCGCGCTCACCAGTGTATCCTTTTAATATTATCATCCATGACGCCCTGTGATTCCCATACTGCTCTTACTAGGAACCAGAATTTGTCTGGATCTTCATTTCCTACTCCTCTGAACACCAGTAGTTTGATCGTGCTGCCATACTGAACTATGGTGGTGGCGGAGGTGGAGTGGGTGGAGATGGAGGTGAGGGGGGTGAAACAGGTGGTGATGTGGGTGGAGGTGGTAAACACGGAATTCGCTGCCTTATCAAACTGACTGCGCTTCTCGAAGAAACCTTCGCGAGCTCTTCCTTGCTCTCCCGTGAGGATGAAATTAAGGGACTGTTTTCTAATTCTCCATTACTTCCGCTTTTGTAGATCTTCTCGCTCTGCATAGTCCCAAACATTAATTTATTCACATCACCCGCTTTTCACACAATAGTATCTTAATCCATGTATTCAGAGATTTAATATACTTACCTCGCGGTCCCTTGAGAAAACGTCGTTCTACCTCACTGTAGCTAATGGTCGTGTCTACCGCAAACTCAATGATAAATCCTCCTATTATCCGGTCGAGCCAATGGTCCACAACTCGCTCAATCTTATCTTCTGATGCTTCTAGTCTACGCACTAATTCCGGATTCCACACTATTGGTTTGTCGAGCCTACACCTTCCCTAGTTGTCTGCTAACTTCACGATCAACTCAGACAGTTCCTTAGATACTCACTGAGTTCTATTTTCCTGTGTCGCGAACTCGTGAATCTTCTTGTCCAACCACTCTTCAATTTCTTTCTTTGTTGGGTTCCAGTGGCACGAAATCAGACATCCCTTATGTAGATCCCAGTCTTGGCAATGGAACCATTTGTTGGCTTGTATGGACCTGACTTAGGTTCAGAGGTGATTTAGCCAAGAAAATCCTGGTACTACTGGCCCTTTTGGAAATAATCCACGGAGCGCGGACTGAGGTCTCACCTGAAGTAGTATGGGAGGGTGAAGAACCATGTTTCTGCACCCTGGGGATGTCTAATGGGCTTGGGAGGTTCGCAGTCTGACTTGTCACTACACGCACTTTCTATTCCTTCACAACTCGTGCTGTTGTTTCCGCGTAGCCCCTCTTGGGGCGCGACCCGTATAATACCCAAGTTCCTTGCTAATTACCCGATTACTTAACTTGTGTGTGTAAGATTAATGGTTATTACAACATATTCAACAATCATATCATTGCGCGCGATACATAAACTAATATAAACATAAAGAAGATAATGCATAGAAAATACATAGAAATAAAAATCAACTTCTCTTTATTAATCTTCAATCCCGATTACAGACTTGACACCGCACTGTGCACTCAGCTGCGGACTCTACTAGACCTCTACACATTCAGCTGCAAAGGCTCTTCCTACCACTATGACCCAGTACACTTAAACTCCTCTTCTAAGCTTGAACCATTCCTATTCTTCTCTAAAAGCATCCCTCTCCTTACACTTAGAGCCTCGCTCTATTTATACAATCCCATGGTCCGCAGACCATGGGTAGGCCGACATAACTTCACATTACATTACAATATTTTAGGGTGGACAACCCTATGACTCATCTATACTTTGTGCTTTGTGCCCGTAATTCGCGGAGTCTTACAACAACCTCTGACCAAAACTTGGGCTTTGAGCCCCAAAACATGCTATGGGGGGGATTTCATTCCCAACACAGGTTGACAAATACCCATGAAACTTTTATGAGGTTGATGGATGACATATTGCGACTCTTTACCAACTCGTTCATGGTTGTATTTCTAGATGACATCCTCATCTTTAGCAAGCGTTGGGAAGAGCACTTGCAACACATTCGAAAGGTCCTTTAAACCCTGCGGCAACACAAACTATGTGCCACTTAGAGAAATGCACTTTCGGCATGAGATAAGTCCAATATCTGGGTTAAATCATTGATGAGTAAGGTGTGTATGTGGATCCAGCTAAGATCCAAGTCATTCGAGATTGGTAGGTCTCAACCACTCTAACAGAGCTTCATATCTTTTTGGGCATTGCCAATTTTTATAGGAGGTTCATCTTGGGATTCTCTCATATCACTTTGCCTTTGAGTCAAGTTACCAAGAGAGGAGCGAAAGGATTTTTTTTTGGTCCAAGTCCCAACAAAAGGAGTTTATTGAGCTGAAGCACTACCTCTGCTGTACACCAATACTCACATTTCCAGACCTACAACAACCATTTGTAATTGAGACAGACACCTCTGAATATGCTATTGGTGCAGTCCTCACCCAACAAGGGCATCCAGTGGCATATCACAGTGAGACACTTTTTGACACGATTTAGAAATACCCCACTTATGATAAGGAGATGTATTCCATCGTGCAGGATTTCCAACAATGGAAACATTACATTCTGGGGAAGGATACAATCATCCACATAGATCATCGACCCCTATAGTTTATATAGACCCAAGGGAAGTTGCAGAATGATTGCCATCAAAAGTGGTCCACATATTTGCATCAATTCCATTTGAATATCAAATACAATAAGGGAAACACCAATCATGTTGTAGAGTGCCTTAGTAGGCCACCAATGTCAGCATTGAGCACTGTTCTCAACTTTTGTGGCCATGAGACCTCTAGATGGTCACAACTATATAAAAATGATCTAGAATTCACCACCACACACTAGATGCTAGTGGATGGAAAGAAAGTTCTAGACTTCCACCTCCATAATGCATTATTATGCTACCTTGTCCACCTCTGTGTTCCTTCAAATGAGCTTTCCAAGATGATCTAGGAGGTGCACTACAGCCAGGTTGCAAGACACTTTGGTGTGGAGAAATTTGTGGTCATACTATAAAAGCATTTTTATTGGCCAAATATATGACAAGATGTTGGAAAATACATCAGATCGTGCACTGCATGTGTCCTTGCCAAGCCAACTATTAAGAAGAAAGGCTTGTATACACATCTGCCTACTCCTATTCGGCCCTGGGAATCCATCTCCATGGACTATATATTTGGTCTTCCTTCTACCAAGCATGGAAATAATTGTGTATTTGTGGTCGTTGACAAATTTTCTATGATGGCCATATTGGCTGCCTGCAGGAAGAGTATCATAGCAGAGACTACTGCCAAAATCTTTTTTGAATGAGTGTGGGTATATTTTGGGGTCCCACATACCATTATATTAGATCAGGATAGTAGGTTCTTAAGTGTGTTTTGGTCGAGCCTTTGGTCATTGTTGGATACCGAGCTCACCAAGTCAACTGCATTCCAGCCCCAAACTAATGGACAAACAAAGTTCGTCAACATGATGATTGTGCACATACTACGCATGTACAATTCTAAGAATTCGCAAACATGGGATGAGAGTCTTCCCTATGTGCAACACAACTATAAAAATTCCCTCCATAGCTCAAATGGCCACAACCCCTTTGAAGTGGGCCTGGAATTTCAACCATTATGTCCCTTTGAGTTTCACTACCTTTTGCAGCTACACAAGAGGAATCAACCCATGTTCAGTCTGAAGTTGATAAAGCCACCAAGTTTATTGAGCACATTTAGCACATCTGCTAGTAGGTTCATGACATATTGGAGAAAGCCAATTCCAATTACAAAAAATGGCATGATCAACATCGGGTGCCCCATAAGCTTCAAGTGGGCAATAAAGTTTGGTTACTATGATGTAGGAAAGTGTTCCCTCTGCGGATAGAGGCAACCCCTCTAGCCCTAGAGTGGGTCTAGTCACAACAAGGACAAAACAACAATTAATTCCATTAAATAATCATCGTTGTAGGCCTACCTCAAACTGGTGGTCGATGAAGTTCTGTTGCGCTGCTCCAGATTCCGTTTCCTTCTCCTTAACGAGCGACCAACCAGAAACACCACAAAGAAACAATAGAGCACGTAACTGAGAAACAACAATGATATATTTACTCATAAAGTCAAGAAGTCATGAGCTATCAAATAAATTACATACAAGACATAGGAAATCATCATTGATTGTATTAATAATAAACAAGAGCAAAGCTTACAACCAAGTCTTGACGTCACAAGCCTTCTCGGAGGGTCCAACCAGTGTGTTTCTTCAAGCATTCACTCTCAAATATGGGTCTCCCAAATAGCAATATATCTCTCTCTCTTATTCACAAGCTTTAACAGAAGGTTAAGGGTACTCCACACCTTCTTGCAAACTATATAGCAATCCCACACTTGTCACACTCACACCAAAACTATCTACCAAACTCAAAAGCAGCAGCAGCACTGTACAACCAAAAGAACCAGCAGATGATAGCAATGGTGAGTGATTTTATAGGAGAAGGAGTCTCCATGAAATGAGGGAGAGGGAGCTTATCCTCAGGGCAAGCAACACAAAAGATGGAACTACCATGCCAGAGGGGGAAGGGTGACCCAAACTGACCCAACAACCAGGTCTAGAGACATCCAGAAGGCCGACTATTGGAATGAATTCGCCCAATCTGGATCGTCACTGGTCGTTAACTAAGCTTTAGCACCGACATCGCTAGGAAGCAATGTATGCAGACTGACTGTCACTAAATATAGCTAATAGTCTTGCTCCGGGGCTTGAAATCCGACCATCGCTAGAAACAGGTGTATTCCCATGACGGGGTTACGACAAGACTATTTATGACAGGGGTCTGTTGTGTATATTAAGTGTATTCTCATGACAAGGCTGAAAACTTAGGAAAAGAGGGTCAATTGGCAACATAAGAGAGAATTTGTTTAATATGAGCATGTTTTATTGCACACATGACACAGTAGAAGGACTGGGGTGAAGGCAGTGACAAATTACTGTGTAACAAATGCCCCCTAAAGTATGAAGCCCGAGAGGGTGGGAGGGGTGAAATGCTTTATGAAACTGTCTGAACTAGAAAACCACCTAGAAGAACCTGCAGGCGCAAGTACAACTGATATCTCTAATAATGAAATACATGTAGTCTAGGCATGGGCGCAACCATCCAAAAGACATACGAACTTGGTCTGTGATATGGACGCAGCCACCCAACTAGTAAGACCATGATAATGTTAAAGGTATGGTCACAGCCATCCATGAAGACTCAGGTATGGTCACAGCCATCCATCAAAGAGTGATGTATGTAATCACGAACCAATCCACGCAGCCCGAACATGTGTAATCTTAGTTCGGGGTCTTGAAACCCAACCAATCATAATACAAATTCTAGCATACGAACAGATGTGCTAGAGTCGAGCATGATAGAAAGTCACTTGATTACCGGTCAATGATGAATTCCATTAACAAGCGCAAGAGAAACCACCAATAATGCCAATGGCTCTCAAGGTACTATCTAGTACAATCCACTAAGTGTGAAAAATGAGATGAAGTCGAACACTTCATGGAATCACCCAATCGACGACCAATGATGAAATTCGACTGTCGGGCGCGAAGAACTTGCCATTGAGGCATGCAAGCTCCAAGGTACCAAAGGGGATCTCTAGATTAGTCTTTTGGATAATGAGCTAGCATCGACAAGAGATGATTCGTCGCATGAGGGCCATAATGTTTCCCTCATCAACGACATGAGATAAGGAACAAGTGGTAGATGGTGAAGCAGAGTATCAAAGGAGGAGGTAAGGATGTGAATTGTAGAAGGATTATACTCTTGAACATATTGGCGACACGACTCCAGAGGGTGGCAGCATTCAGGTACCAAGGGATCGAAGGCTTGATGGAGACAACATGGATCAGATGGAATGAGGCTAAATGGCAACCCAAAACCCCAGAAGGCCAAATGACGATGTATGGATATCCCAACCCGACAAGAAGCAAAAGTGTCGATGTTCAAGAGTGACTAGCTGTCGCAGGTAACCAATGACAACTTCCAAATTTCCCCCACCATTGTTGGCGAGTACCCCAATTATTTTTGAAAACAAGCTTGAAGGCATATGCTTGTAATATAAGTTCGTCCTTTGGACGAATCCAACCTAGTGATAGTTTAACGAGCCCTAGGGACGAGAAGCTTGAGTCTCGTCATGATGACGAGTCCAATGTCATCAGGGTTTAACGAGTCCGACATAGGGAAAACTTAGAGTCTTTTTCATGTTAGAGAGTTTGAAAAAGACATGGAAAGAAAACTCTAGGGGGGTCCTTTTTCGTAGATTTGTGTATCTCGAGCCCGAAAAAGTATAAAACAATACTTGATACAACCCCTTGACCATTACAATCAAGGAGTAAATTTCGTAGTTAGTGGCCTCGATCCAAAAAATTAGAAAAGTGATCGAAGACACGTCATTTCATAGCCAATATTGAACCTGAAACGATAAAGGTCCAATGATCTTTTCACATTTATACGGTTGGAAAAGAGCTCAAAGTAGATCGCCTTTTATTCCATTTAACGAGTCAAAAGGGAACACTCAGCAATATTTTCGTCTTTTAAGTCGGAAAAGAGCGTTAAAAAAGACTTTTTATAAAAAGTGGACCAAGTGTATACAAAGTATGACATAATCCCGCCACCTGTAGCTTTGCACAAAACATGTCAAACATAAGACCCATTCGACACACAAAAAGTATATGCATGGATACAAGGGCAAAAGACTAAAAAACCCTAACCAAAAACCCAAACTATATAGTGAAATTTTAAATTTTTTTGAAAGAAACACTATAAAAGTAGGTATGGTAAGTTTTATTTTTACCATTTACCTTTGTGAGTTTTACCTTGGCATTTGGAATGCAAAACTGGACGAATTCCCGAGCTTGATTTCAGCATCGTTGGTCAACAATTTCGCCCGAGGTCTTCACCAAGTAAGTACTCTCTCCCCTGCGCTCCATTTCAAAGCTTTTTTTATGTAATTTGGTGGTAGATAGGTGGTGTTTGGGTGAATTTTGAAACCCAAATTCGCTTCGCAGTTGTCGCAGAAGATCCGCTCGGGTTAGCGACGACTGCGATTGTTAACATTGACTACCATTGAGATCATCACGGGATATAGATGTACTCCCATGACGGTCGCTGAAAAAACAAAGACTGACCTCGAGTCGTCATTGCTGTTTTAAAAACAGCAGCGACGGTGCCGTAAAGCCAAATTTTTTATAATTTACATGTTTAAGCTCATGAAAAGTATTCTAATCAATCTTTCCTCTGACGTAGGACAAAAATGGCTTTTGTGTGGCAAGAGAGAACTCATGATGACAACGATGAGCAAGCGTTTAATGATGCGAGGTGCCAAAGAGCCCTTCTTGAGTGCGGATTATTAAAATTCTTCCTCACTCCTCATCTCCGGGCACAACTTGACCTTCTAGAGCTGATAATCTACTCCTGGAACCCAACAGACGGAAAGTTCATCATTCGGGGCAAAGACATTGAATTTGATGCCACAGACATATATTTTCTTACTGGATTGTCTTGCCGTGGTGAGAGGCCAATCTTAGAGGGCCAACGAGTGCAGGGCGAGACTTTAGACATGATGATAGCACGGGTGTGCCCAGGGGCACGCAAATCATCCACTAGCGGGAAATTACAAATCCCGACAGTGGAAGACTTGACTCTCCGTGCCGTACTGTTCATGGTGATGAGGACGGTGGGCTCCCAAGCCCAACATGAGGCCACAAAGACCCACCTCCGGTTAGCTCTCGAGTGCCTTAACCTGACCATGTATAACTGGGCGGAGGCAGTAGCTGTCAACATGAAGAGACAGTTGACGAGGTGCCAGCGCGGGGAGGCGAAGCAGTTCGGGTATGGATCTATCCTGATCCCGCTCATGCTGGAGCAGGTACTGATTCTTCAGCTACAGGACATGGACTTATACGTACCTGGGCCATGAGAGACCCACATCACTCACTGGGCACATGTCATGTCGCAAGGGGGTGGTGGCCGACCGGTATCATGGGGGATGCTCTTCTGAGAGTGGCTAGACCGAAAAAAGGTCATAGTCAAGGACTGGCCATATGCAGGCACAGATTTTTGTGGAGACCCCGACATGCAGCTTCCTACGGGCGAGCAGTGGGACGAGGGAGGTAAACACTTGATCGAAACACCACACTATTTATGTTTTGATTTTTTATAATGTTTTTGGATTTTATCATGCATATGTCTTAATAATGTCTCTATGTTACTTGCAGATGTGGGACCGGAAAGGCCGGTAGGACTAGCTCCTGAGGCATGGAGGGACCCACAGGGCAACATGGAGCTGGCCCTGGTTCGCCCTGGTGGAAACGCAGTGGAGGAGGTGGCCCGTAACCTTGAAGGCCTGACGGACGGGATCCCAGAATATAGGGGGATCGAGGAGGTCCTTGTCAGAGTGCCACTTAGGATGCATAGGCTCCTGAGACGAGTCGCACGAGCAGTGGTCTGCTATATGGAGCAGAACCCACCGCAATAGATACCTAGGTTTTACTTTCTGCTGATTTTGGAGAGACATGTGTCTCGGATGTATGGAGAGCACAGACTCTATTTTTGACATATACACTTATTTTTTGCGCGCCTCGGTGCGCCACACGATATATATATATATATATATATATATATATATATATATATATAGATATCTATATATATATATATATATACACATATTTCTATGGTCCATTATTGTGTTTTGAATGCTTCTATACATTATTTTGATTACATGCTGCATAAATGTCTGTCTAATACATGATTTTCCATTGCATCAGTTAATGTGTTTAATCTTCTTGGAATGTGTTGATATGTAATAAAATCAAAATTCCTTTCAATGATTTAACACATAAATACAACCTTAAAATCCGATGATCTCTGATGGAATACCACCTGTTAAGCTGGTGGACAACAAGTTGAGAGTCCAGATTCACAACCAATGCACGAATATCGAGGTTGACAGCCTCAGTCAGTAATTTAATGACAACGCTATATTCAATGACATTGTTTGTGGTGCAACCCAGACAAACACCTTAAAGGTCTACTAACTCACCGTGAGGATCGTAAATCACCCATGCCGCAGAAGAAAGGTTCTGAGTACTGCGGTAGGCACCATCAGTGAAACCAACGTAAGGTGTACCAGACATCTGCACAAGAAGCAAAAGACACAATAAGCGGAAATTATGCCTACACACCAAGCCAAACATGAAAACACACACTGACAACACACCTGCTAAAAACACACGTATGTACAAATAAAAATGCACAAGATTCATACATAATATTTTTCAGATAAAGCTCATTTCGGAGCTTATCTAGAGGGTTCCCTTCGTAATCGATCAGCTCATAGGCCCCTTTTTGTAAAACACATTTTACAATATAAGGCCCATGCCACATAGGCTCGAATTTGCCTGCCCACATCTTATCATTTGCTTGATCATAGAGCAGGACTAAGTCTCCTTCAACGAAAGAACGAGGATTGACAGCTTGGTCGAATTGAGTTTTCTCTCTCTTCTTCTGTGCTTTAATGGCTAGAGAGGCTAGTCGACGGGTCTCGTCTAACCGCTCTAGGTAAAGAAGACATTATTCTACCGGAGTAGTGTTTGGGAGCCATTCGACGGCTTATTTAAGAGAAGGGATCTCACACTCAATCGGAAGGGTAGCCTCTAGACCGTAAACTAATTGGAACGGGGTGAACCTGGTGGCATCCTTCACTGAAGTTCGATAGGCCCATAAGGTGGAGAACAACATCAAATGCCAGTTGGACTTGTGCATGCCAATGGTGCGTTGAAGCATCGTGACCAAAACTTTGTTGACGACTTCCACTTGGCCATTAGCCTGAGGATAGTACGGTGTTGAGTTATCACGTCGCAAGCCCAACTGGGTTGTTAACTCAGTCATCATATGATTACAAAAATGTTTACCGTGATCAGTGATGATAGCCTAAGGGACGAAAAATCATGAAATGACATGATTGAATGAAAATTGCACTGTTGTCTGATCGTCATCGGATAGTGTAGGCATCGCCTTGGCCCATTTTGTGAATAATCAACGGCAATGATGATATACCCATGCCCCCTGGCCGAGTGAGGGTTACAGGTCATATAATCAATGCCCCATTTGGAAAAAGGGCTGACGGTAACGACAGGGTACAAAGGAGTAGGAGGCGCGCACATCTTCCATTGGTAGATTTGGCACTCGTGACAAGAGCGGATGGCGAGAATGCAATCTTTAAAAATAGACAGCCAAAAATAACCAGCACGGAGCATCTTCTGAGCAATAGCATACCCGGACATATGACCACCACAAGCACCAAAGTGGCAGTCATTCAGAACTCGTTTAGCTTCCTCGAACGTCAAACATCAGCGAAGAACAGAGTCGGCGCCAAGACAGTATAGGGTGTCCCAATAATGCGATAAGGTTGAGAATGATGGCAAATCCGTCACCGAGCATCCTTGGAGAAATCTGGATGAAAAGAGGACGTCTGAAGATAAATAATAATATCCCCGTACCAAGGATCGAGGGTACTAATCAAGAACAAAGATTCATTTGGAATATGGTCCTCTAACTGAGAGGGCACAGTAACAGATGGTAGGGAGCAAAGCAGCTCAGTGAAGACGAGGGACTTCTTAGACTTGGCTGTAGTAAACTCCAGGTCGAACTCTTGAAGGATGACAATCCACTTTGAGTATTTTCCCCCCAGTAACTGACATGACAAGATGTACATCATTGGGTTGCAATCAGAAATCACCGTCGTGGTGTGAAATAATATATAGTGGCGGAAATGTTGGACGGCGCAAATGGCGACCAATGCCAACTTCTCAACATAGGCATATCGAGTTTCCATATCAAGTAAATTGTGACTGAGATAGTAAACGACATGCTCAGTACCATCATCATCGTCTTGGACCAGAACCATGCCGATGGTGGTATCGGCAGTAACTAAATAAAGAGTGTAGTCACGGTGATAATCAGGTGGACATAACAATGGAGCAGAAACAAGGAGGGCCTTGAGGTGCTCGAATGACTCTTGTGCAGCGGTATCCCAAAGAAAAGGGATGTCCCGCTTTAATAACCGCGTATAGCCTTTGGCCACTTCAGCATAATTTGGAATGAATCGTCGTAGAAAATTTGCTTTACCCTACAAACTCTGCAATTGCTGCAAAGAAGCAGGGGGAGGGAGATTTAGGATGGCTTTGACTTTAAGGGGATCCAGATGGATACCCTCCCGGGAGACGATGAACCCGAGAAGTCTGCCAGATTCCACACAGAAGACACACTTATGCGAATTAAGACGAATACAATAGTGTCGACAACGAAGAAACATTTCGCGAAGGTGGTTTGGATGGTCTTGGCATTTCGCTGAATGAGCCAGAAGGTCATCCAAGTAGGGCTGCACAATGTGTTGAATATCATGAAATGCGTAAGACATTGCGCGCTAGAAGGTATCATCGGAATTTTTTAAACCGAACATGAGCTTTTTATAAGCGAAAGTGCCCCACGGATAGATAAAGGCAGTCTTGTGTTGATCCGCAAGCGAGATATTAATCTGGTTAAAACCAGAAAAACCATCTATGAATGAATATATCTCACTCTTGGCAAACTCATCAATGAGTTTGTGAATGGAAGGTGTAGGGTAGTTGTCTTTGGGATAGGCACGATTAATGTTGTGATAATCAACACATACCCTAATAGTGCCCTGTTTTTTAGTCACAGGGACAATATTAGAAACCCAATCTGTGAGTGGGATAGGGTAAATGAAGCCAGCCTGAAGAATCTTTTTGACTTCCACTTTAATAGTTGCAGCCTTTCGGGGGTGCACAGGGTGTAGACGCTGTCGGACAAGTTTGGCACCCATATATGTAGGTATTTCATGCACCACGATGCTAGGATCGATGCCAGGCATCTCTTCGTAAGACCAAGAGAACACATCACGAAATTCACAGAAAACATCAGTATAAAGCTGAATCTCCTCCGGAGTACAAGTTACTCCGACATGAATGTGCTCGAAAATCCCTGGTTTAATAGAGATGTCGATTGGCTGAGTTTACGTAATGTTCCCCATATTCCCTTCAGAAGACACTTGATGAATTTGGATGGGTGTCTGAAGGGGTTGGGAGGGGAGACAAGGAGCAAACTACTCAAGACAAGTAAGCATTTCCTGATGGGTAGGGAGAAACGAGGAACGATGGTGATGATCAGACCAAGGGGGTTCCTCAAAAGACATAGTCTCAATAATCGCTTCATCAGAAGGAAAAATTTCCTTTAAAGGGTCTGAAGAAGTGCCATCTCCAAGCCAAGGGGATTAAACATACGGGTTGAGAGCCCTGCTTGAAGGAGTAGGTTCAAGGGATGAAGTCAATAAGGAAACAATTTCAACGTATTTGAGCTCGGCAGGACTCAACGGCATCTCATCACCCCAGGATTCTATCTGATCAACAGGAGGAAGAACCCAAGGATCAAAGCGAACAAAAGTCATATTAATGAGAGTGATGTTGGGAGGTGGGAGTGAAAAGACACCCATAAGGGTAGAATCTTTAAAGAGTCCAACACCCATACTCTCACATGGAACGGAGGTATGCTCCACGAAAGGCACGTTGCCATCAAAGGAGGAAGAGGCAAAGAAGGAAAACCAGTCTACCGTGACAATTTTCCCTTGATGAGGAATACGAATAACATGAAATAGAGATGAAGCCATGGCTCGCATGGAATATGTCCAGCTTCATCCTTAAAGGAGGTTGTAAGTTAAATTGGCATCGACAACTTCGACCTCCACTTCGACCATCTTCCCTTCCAGAGTAATAGGCAGCGCTGGAGTATACCATAAGGATGAGACTATCTCCCATCAAAGGCTTCCAAGGTCGTGGGAGACTGGCTCAGAGTCGGAGAACTGATAGCCTTCCAACAAGAAACAGACATAATGCAAGTAGAAGCGCCTTCATCAATGACCATGCGATGAATAGTTTTAGAATTGATGATGACTTGAATAAGGAAGGCAATTTGGTGAGGCAGTCTTGGTACATGACTGTCTAGGTCAAAAGTGATCAAATCCGAGTCGGCCGGGTCAATGCCACCGATGGCCGATAGCAATGACTTCCTCTGAGAGGGGCAGCTCTAGAGGACCTCTAATGTGGACATAGCTGATGGAGCCTGGGCTAAGTCCTCAACGATGCTATAGTGCTGCGCAACACGGGCATTAGGGTTGTAAGAAGACTTCCGAAGTACCCCTTTAGGAGGAGGTCGGATGACCGCCTTAGTACTAGGTCGCTCGATATGGAGCGGACCGGAGCTGGACGGAGGAGCACTAGAGGGGACCTCAGTTTCCTTCCTGGCAGGCGAAGGATATTATTTTGACTGAGTAGTAATGTGGATGGGAATTGTCCCAGCCATAAATACCTGAGAACCAAAGGGAGAAGAGGATTGAGATGGATCAGCCACCATTTGAGTTTTCTGCGAGGGAAAAGGCTCTTTGAGCACGGCAGGAGTACCAGAGGCACCTTTTAACAAACGACTAACTTTAGATCGCCTCAGGCAGTCTTTAGTATAGTGATCCTCGTCACAAATAAGGCAAGGATACTTAGGCTTGCGTTTGGCACCTTCCTCAGGTGGAGGTTTAGGGGAATCTTTCTTCCGTTGATCGGCTTTATTCTTTCCTTTTCCCTTCTTCTTTCCTTTCGAAATTTTGTCCACCGTGGTGGACTAAATGACGTTAACCTCGGAAGTGGTACCAAAATTAGATACGGCCTGAGAAGCGTTTTCATTCGAAGTGTTCAGCTTTTGCTTCCCAGGGTTCATAGAAGATTTCTTAGAGGATGTATTGACAGAACTGATGACACCGTCAACAGATGGTGTTGACGGGGCTTTGGAAGTTTCGGGTCTTGGAGCATCAGGAAAATAATCATATAGTGTACTAGACTGGGAGTAAACCAAGTCAAGGTACTGAGCATGCGCGATAGCTTGCTCTTCAGTTACACATGCCCCCATAGCAATGTCCCAGGCTATTGGACTGACAAATGAGGTTGTGAACCAGTCAGTTAGAAGCTGATCGGGAATCCAGAACTTAATCAAATGGTGACGTCTCCTCCATTCATGGATATGGTTGGAGATATGCATGGTTGTGTTTTGTTTTAAGGATGTCAGGAGATGTGTGCCTATTTCATATCGAATCGGCAACTGAAAATGAGTCAAAAATGCCATAGCCAATGAGTCAAAGTCTTGAAAAGATCCGCGAGCTAGCTCAATATACCATTTTGCAGCAGAGCCAGTGAGATTCCGTTGAAAAAGGTGGAGCCTGATTGAATCATCAAGCCACGAATTTGATGAACACCATAGATGATAAGTCATGACATGAACTTGGGGATATTCTAAAGCTTTACCATCAAACTTGGGACAATCACCCGGAATTTTAGTTGGAACCGGTGGCCAATACGGATTATGAAGAATGGGATCATTTGTTAGTTTGGACACATCTGGTAATTCCAACGTTGCTAAAAAGGGTAATTGAGGGTTAAAGGACATCTGAGGCCGCAGGTAAGAAGTAGTACCAGAGTTCCATCCAGTTGCCTGTTGCCCCCATTGATTTTGTCCGAACGGATTTGGCCCATAAGGGTTTTGTCCGTAGGGATTTTGTCCATAGGGATTATAATTGTAACTGGACGGTTGACCCTGGATTTGACCCCTAGCATTCCATTGATTACCAACTTAGCCTGCAGGAGCAACATATGGTTGCTGGAAATTCTGATAAGGATTAAGCTGCGGCTGTTGATAATTTTGGTATGGGGAAAACTGGGTTTGCCCTTGGGATTGCTGAAAACCATAAGGCGGCTGGGCTCCAAACTGAGCCTGGGGACCAAACTGCATTTGATAAGCAGATTAGGTTTGGGATCCAACCTGAATTTAGAGACTGGATTGGGTCGGGAGCCCAGCCTGGGGCTGAAAACCGGGTGGAGCTTAAGAGGCAACGAGCGTTTGAGTGCCCGATTGAGTAGGCCCAGATGGATGTCCTTGGGAAAATGGAAGTTGAGCCATCTGGATAGAAGGTTGGCCCGGTTGAGGTTGAGGTTGGCCCATCTGTCTAGAAGTTTGAACTTGCTAGGTATTAGGTTGACCTTGCACAACCGAAGGTTGTCCAGACTGACCAGATGGTTGAGTAGGCTGAATAATTGGTTGGCCTTGTTGAATTTGAGGCTGACCAAATTGTCCAGAAGGGTGGTCTTGCTGGGTACTAGGTTGGCCTTGTTGAATGTAAGGTTGTCCTGGGTTACTAGAAGGTTGCCCGAAGTATGTGAAAGAAGACCCACTAAAGGCCAAAGATTGTCCCTGAATGGGTTGTCCTTGTGGGCTGACAATTTGCCCTGAATAAGGTTGCCCGTAGTACGACTGTTCGTAAGACTATTTTTCATAAGACGGTTGACCTTGATAGGGTGGTCCTTGAAAATTTGAAGACTGTGCTTGGCCACTGTGATAAGTCATGGTACCCCAAGCAACAGATAACAGAACCGAGACCTCAATCACAGGTTGAGAGGCTATGGGTCCAGGGTGGTAAATATGGGCTCGTCGAGAATCATAATAATTAAAAAGATTTTGCGGATCTGGATTCTGAAGAGCTTGGAGATATTGATCATATGCCCCCCCTGCTAGAATAGAACCAGAAGAAGGTGCGACACTAAGGCTAGAGTCAACAACCCCAGATATGGATGCCGAGGGGCCACTATTTGAAGGACCCGTCAAAGGTCCGACAACAGTGGTCACAATTGAAGATGCAGTAACGACACTAACAACAGGGGCTGACGAAGCCACACAAACGGTTGGAATAGTCGGGACAGATGTGACAGTTACATTGTGAATATGGGGAGTGAAAGATCCCAAAGTTGGAGTGACAGTACGAGACCTCATGGAACTTGTAAGGGGAGACCTAGAACCTATGATATCAGTAAGAGCATTATAGTGTAGAGGCAACGTGATACCAAGAGAGGTGACACGGAAGGGTGAAGTTTTCGTAGGTATAGGAATTTCACCACTTTCCATAAAGGACTCTTCACTCGTGACCGGGTTCGTCTCATCCATGTCAGAAGAAGACATTGGGACCAAAACACCAGGAGGAGTAAGGGGAAAGTCTTTTTCGGAAGGCTCCCAAATGGGATTCCAATGAATATCGTAAGACTCATATTTCGAAGCGCAAGAGTTAAGTGGTTGGATAATCGGAATAATAGGAAGAGTATCACTAGCAACCAGTACCTCAGGAGCAACAGAAGATGGAAATCCTTGGTCACTTGGAACGGTAGACGGGATCGATGATTCCGCCAGGATGATTTAACTCAAAAACCGTAGGGATAACTAATCGAGTAAGGAGAAACAAACCTATGAAAACTAAAACACAACAAGATCTAACAGGGTAAGTGTGAACGTGGCCAAATAAATTTTAAGACACAGGAACAGAACTTGACCTTTTCATCTTTAAAGAGTCAAGAAAAGGATGAAAAGATGACTCTAGTCGCCTTTGAATATTTAATGAGCCTGAAAGGAAAAGTGCTTAGATGGACCTTTTCTTTTAAGGAGTCTGAAAAGGAACGAAAGTGACTGCTCTAGAGAAACTAGGCAAAAGGTTTACCAAACAACCCGTAAAACTGCATATACACCTTGGCGATCATATGGAAACCAAGGACTTTCCGTATGACAGTGAATCTTCCCGAATGCTATGTTCGGTGCGTTACGGTTTGCAAGGTGGCAGACACGACTTCCTAGGGATATAGGATGATAACCTAGTGGGGTCTCCCAACATATACTCGATGTTACTGGGAGAAAAATTCCGTACTAGACCGCTATTGAGTCACAGAAGGAGGAATCACCCAATCTTAAGTGAAAACAATAGTGACTAGGTTTAACGACGCCGGAGCACGTCTCTAGCCTAGACCTCTAAATAGTGTGCATTATGTTCCAATGCATTGTTAAGTTCATTTAGTTCATTTTAGAGTTGATCTTGAATTATGTTTCAGTTTCCAAGCCTTACCATATGTATACAAAAACCTAGGATGCAGCTAGAATGAGTAAAACATCTTTTACTTCAATAAACACCTACCTACAGGAGGGTAGAGAGATCATTCCCAAACCAAGAAAACCAAGATAAGCTAAGAGACACAATGCATAAACACATCAACCCTACAGTGCATGGATACTACTGATGATAGATTCTATCATTTGCTTTCCAATTTGCAAACTTGAAATGAAAATACACTTTCACTTTGGTATACTAAATGAATGCAATCTTTTGATTTTGATTGTTTTGAATTTAAAAGAAACAAATAAGCAAGTGTGAAAATCGGTTGAACCAAACAATTGTGATCTATGTTCGGTAGTGTAAAGAAATCGAATCAATACCAAAGATTGGTTCAATAATTGTCACTAAAAATCAACCAGAAAGAAACAAGCAATTGAGAAGCAAATCGACAAGAAGGTTGTAGATGAACCTTGGGCAAACAAGCAACCAAGTCAAGTAATTCAAAAATTTGAAAAAACTAGGTCATGAAGCTAGAAATGTAAGATCCATTCAATAAAACCAAAAAGAGAGTACCTTAACCATAAGCGATCAAAAACAAGCTAATGGGCAAGAGAAAGAAAACAGGGGATCAACAGGACTGGTGAATTCAGGAGGTAGAATTGAAAAAAACAACTCTACAGGAATCATCGCGGGAATAACACCAGCAACTAGGGACGATCAGCCACTATCTGTAGTAGCAGAGTGACGTCGTCGCGAGAGTACATGTCTCTTCCGTGACGGGCCAATTTCAGGGATCGTCGCGATTGTACGACATGATTCAGCAACGCACAAAACTTTACAATAGAGACAAAGTGACGTCGGTGCGACTGTTAAACTATTTTCAGTGATGATCAAAAAAACAATGAAAGATGAATAAGACACTCCCAAACAAAAACCAGTCAATCCTACAGATAATAAAGGGATTTCCCAAATTGACCCAAGTAACCCAAAATATTGATAGTTTACCCCAAAATTCAAAAGATACCAAATCAAAACCAAAATAAGAGCAAACAAGAGAAGAAACATGCAAAGGACTCCCCAACGGAGTCGCCAACTTGTGATGTAGGGAAGTGTTCCCTCTGCGGACAGAGGCAACCCCTCTAGCCCTAGAGTGGGTCTAGTCAAAACAAGGACAAAACAACAATTAATTCCCTTAAATAGTCATCGTTGTAGGCCTACCTCAAACCAGTGGTCGATGAAGTTCTGTTGCATTGCTCCAGCTTCTGTTTCCTTCTCCTTAATGAGTGATCAACCTGAAACACCACAAAGGAACAACAGAGCATGTAACCGAGAAATAAAAATGATCTATTTACTCATAAATTCAAGAAGTCATGAGCTATCAAGTAAATTACATACAAGACATAGGAAATCATCATTGATTGTATTAATAATAAACAATAGCAAAGCTTACAACCAAGTCTTGATGTCACAAGCCTTCTCGGAGGGTCCAACCAGTGTGTTTCTTCAAGCATTCACTCTCAAAGATGGATCTCCCAAATAAAAATATATCTCTCTCTCTTATTCACAAGCTTTAACACAAGGTTAAGGGCACTCCACACCTTCTTGCAAACTATATAGAAATCCCACACTTGTCACACTCACACCAAAACTATCTACCAAACTCAAAAGCAGTAGCAGCACTGTACAACCAAAAGAACCAGCAGATGATAGCAATGGTGAGTGATTTTATAAGAGAAGGAGTCTCCATGAAATGAGGGAGAGGGAGCTTATCCTCAGGGCAAGCAGCACAAAAGACGGAACTACCATGCCAGAGGGGGAAGGGTGACCCAAACTGACCCAACAACCAGGTCTAGAGACATCTAGAAGGCTAACTGTTGGAACGAATTTGCCCAATCTGGATCGTCGCTGGTCGTTAACTAAGATTTAGCACCGACATCGCTAGGAAGCAATGTATGCAGACCGACCGTCGCTAAAGATAGCTAATAGCCTCGCGCCAGGGCTTGAAATCCGACTGTCGCTAGAAATAGGTGTACTCCCACGACAGGGTTGCAACAAGACTATTTATGACAGGGGTCCATCGCGTATATTAAGTGTATTCTCATGACGAGGCCGAAAACTTAGGAAAAGAGGGTCAATTGGCAACATAAGAGAGCATTTGTTTAATATGAGCATGTTTTATTGGACACATGACACAGTAGAAGGACTGGGGTCAAGGCAATGACAAATTACTGTGTAACAGTTACATTTTCAGAAAGAGCGCCTTGCTGGAGCCCATCGTAAGCTTTAACCACTCCAATAGGGGCATTACACCATCACCTAGGATGTGGGAGACAACATTTTCAAGCTCAGTATACCCCCATTCCTTAGCAGTTGACACCAACAAAGCTCAACCCAAAATTCATTGAACAAGACACAATTGTTTGGATCATGGACACATAGATCAATAACACTCAAAAATAGAGGATCCAACTATATCGGGTTGTCAAAGCTAGCCAACTCTTGCACTAGGGCAAGTGACTCACCAGGGACCAAGTTCAGCCGAAATTTCCCCATCTCATGGAGGCACTCAACACAATGGGGACCATTGCTTCCTAAGGGGGGAGGATTGATCTAGGTAGATATTGGTGGCCACTGACTTATTGCTGGGATGGGGTCCCCTGGGCCAATTTTGGGGCAAAATCCCAAGTTTTGATGTAAAATTATGTAAAGTCTCTGCAAATTATGGATTCTCAGCACGAAGTTAGTTAAGAGTCAATAAGGGTTTTTACCGTTATTCATGTAAACTTGAGTCGGTTTTTGAAGATCTACCCATGGTCCGCAGACCATGGGATTGTATAAATAGGTGTGTCTTAGAGAGTCTAAGGCAGATAGATAGAGATAGAAGTCTTTTGTCTATGGGTACGATGGAAGGAGTCTAGAGGGTTAGTGCAGGAAAGTAAGAGGAAAGGCTCTGCAGCTGAGTGTGCAGAGGCCTAGAGTAGTGTCCGCAAATGAGTGCGTGGACCCCTCCTACTGAGTGCGCAGGGAATTATTGACTCTGTAAACCTATACCAAATATCAATAAAGAAGATTGTTATAGAAATTCCTATGTTTTATCTCTTTACTTATGTTATGTATGATTGCGATATATGCTGTGATGAAATGATGTCTTTACAAAATAAGGATGTATTGATGCACGAATTTACTTGATCCATCTTATTATCTAAACACAATTAATGTTAAGTGATTACGCGAAGATCATAACACTTTCTGTTAAAGTAGCTGCTTTTACTGCCTGTAGCACATCATCAACAATATCTGACCAACGATCTTCAAACGTGAAGGTTATCAGAAATCTCTCACGCAAGACATCCCATTCGCTTGTTCCATGGTGGATCTCGGTCTTAGTATACCAATTCATGGGTATGACAACCAGGATATGATAGAATAAATGCACCCATTCAGGCTGTGGCTCTTCCTTGTAGACCTTGGTCCATTTTGTGAGGTGTGTGCGTGGATCATCTCATCCATCATATTTGTCTACTAGCTGTATCTGTGGTTTCCCAAATCATAAGCACATCATGCTTCTGCATCCGCGCCAGTCCTTGAAATTTCCTTGATGCGTACCCCACCATCAGGTGGGCATTGCACACAGTGCCCACTTCAGTGCATCGAACCACTGCTATTGTGGTACTGCGGTTTCAAATTTTCTCAAGAATTCATCCACCGCTGTCAACCCATCATATGTCGGCAGATCCCTTGCTTCTGTTGTCATGCAACACAGTGATCTAACCATCTGTTGTGGCCAGCAACAACCCCCCCCCCCTTATTCAGCCTAATATCAGTCATGATGATAGATTGAATGGGGGACCCTTAGTTAATCTTTTAAAAAACAAAAGATTTCTTTTTGAAATTACAAGCATAAAACGTAGAAAAAGGTCCTTAGACGATTTAAGCCTAAAACCTATGTTCATAAAAGCAAATCTCTAAGAGTGCATCTCTAAAAAGATAAAAACACCTTCGTTCCTCTCTAGAAAACAACATCACATCGCAATGCACTAGCCTCCATAAAGAAAAACTTATAAACCCGCCGATCTGCGATGTTGCGATCGCATATCGCAGAAACCAGGCAAGGTACGTTGGCAAACATTGAATTGTTGCGATCTGCGATATGTCGATCTGCGATATGTCGATCTGCGATGTTGCGATCACTGCCGTTTGCGATCGCGCGATATGAAAAGATGCGTTGGCAAATCATAAAAGCACCTTGATACGACTCTTTCAGGCACGCCACCCAAAGAAAATCCACTTACCATAAACTGACTTGGGAATTATGTGCATTCAATGTTAGTAATGAATTGGTTGTCAGTTATTAAGTGGCATAAAGACGCGTGCCTTAATGCGGATTTTGCTTCACGTAAGGTGGCGTATCTAATCTATCTCTTGCATTTAACGCCTTCCCATCACCTTTCTGATCGATCTTTCCATTTCGTTCTTAACTTGCAGGAGCAAAGCTCGAAGGCAAAACCAAATAGAAATGCTAAGCGAGATGGGGAAAAAGAACAAAGCTCAGAGACAAGGGAAAAGACCAAAGAGATGGCGCCCCTCTACACAGACACTGCATGCAATAAGGATGCGGGTATCTCAACTTGGGAAGGCATGTATAGGATATTGGAGGAAGAGAATCCGAGAATAATCAAAGCAACTCCGGCTGTCGCAGATGCATCGTGTTCATCAGAAGCATCTCTGGAAGACCTGGCATGTTCTTTCCTCCATAGAATTGCAGCGAGGCCAAAGATCCTGCCATACACAGATATGATCAAATGGATACTAGATGATGCGGAGTTGCACCAGAGACAGTTCAGAGCCCAAGGACATGGGATCGTGGCAGCGTTTGCAGCTCAAGACCTAAGGCTCATGTATCATTTACCTGAGCCGCAGACGACCTACAGTGCAGAGTTCGTTACAAAGTTCGTAGCAGAGAATCCCGACCTATCAGATACTACTAAGGAGTGGTCGAAAAGAGATGAACCGTTGAAGAAGGATAAGAACAGTATGTATAGCACTGGTTCTCTTACTTCTCCATATTGTTTCGCTGCGGCTATGCTATGTAGAATATTTGGTAAGCCAGATATCAATAAATTTCCAACCGACTGGTTACCCCTAATTGATGCTGCAACTAACTCTGAGTTAGTAGATTGGGCCAAAATCCTTTCTGACACTCTGTATAAGGCGATCCTCCACTATCGTTCTAAAAGATCCCACTCCCAAAGAGTCTATCCGCCTTTTTATTTGTCTGCCTATATAATGGATTCTATCTATCTTGTATCCAAGTTCCCTACCATGGGTTGGCAATGGACTACCCAGGACCCATTGCCCATTCATGTCTATCATAAAATTCTGTGGGATTCCCAGTTTGCCCCCCATTTTTATCAGATTTGCCATGGTCTTATATTACCCATGCATAGGATAATATACGGTAAAGATCCCCCAAGATGCTCCCCTGAGGCACAAATTGATATCACCTCCATCGCAAGATGGTTTGGGGAAGAATGGTTTACCTATATCCGAGTTTTCGGAAGCACAGTACCCCCGCACATCCTACCCTTATATATCCCAGATAAATTATTGGCCCGAGAAATCGCTTATCAGACTTGTTCTGAAGGTGGTTTAACCAAAGACCTAAAAAACAAAAAGAAGGCCATTTGGCCTCCATTCCCAGTCACGTGTGGGGTCTTCTCTTTATTCGATGTAGGGCACGCTTTGGGCGAGGTGGAGAATGTGACGTGTCTCAAACTATTTGAACTCCCACCAAGGCCATTCGACCCAAATAAAGTGGCCCAGGAATTTACAACTAGTGTCAAGACAAGTGTGTTCTCTGGGCAAAAAGATCTGTTTGACGATCTTTTTCAGGGAAAAAACTCGCTCGAAGAAGTTTTGCAGGAAGCACGATCGAGGCTATCCCCGGACGACTTCCGGAAATTCACCTCTTATAGAGAAAGAAGGTTGTCTAGCATTCCACTGGAAGGACTGCGAATAGCTACCAGAGAACCGACTCCGAGCGTCAGCCTCAGTGAACACTTCGGTGCCTCCAAATCTGATTCCAGTGCCGTGCAAGAAATATCTCCAGATCTTGAAGGGTCTGTCCACAAAGAAGAAAGAAACGAAGAAACAATCAAGGACACAGCTCAGTCAAGTTCTATGGCTCAGCAGCAAGTTGTCGCCTCGTCATCAAGAGAAGTTCCTCCCCCCGTCACCGAAGCACCTCTTGTTACAGTAGAATTAGATAAAGAGTGGGAGACCTTCAATGAACTGATTAATCTTGAAGGTCAGGTCCCGAAAACACCTGTGGACAACACGCAGGTGGCGCAAGAGGTCCTCTCAACCATCGTCAGTAGCACCACAGAGATGGAGCCTCTTCCTATCGCTCCATCCTCAGAACTTCTACTTAGCATAGAAGAGATCCCTCCACTAGACGTATTCTACAGCCCACAGCACAGGGCAGTTGTTAGAAGACAAAGAAAGAAAAGAAAGCTTGCGGATGCACTAGCTCAAGATGCTGAACACCTAGATGTCTTGTGGAAAGACCCGAATAGCAATCCAACTGAAAACCTCACTAAGTTGTCTCAGATTGCAGGAGCATATGCTTCTACGACCATCGACAAGGCCTCTGAAGTTCAGCAACTTCTAAAAGAACGCGAGAGTCAAATAAAACTGCTGCAACAAGCCAATATAAACGCTGAAGCTTCCAAGCAGCTTGAAAAACTACAAGAAGATTTTCGCCAGATGCAGCTGAGCCACCAAAGAAATATTGAAGAAAAGGAAAAGCAACTGCAGACGGTGCAAGAAATGCACAAGGATGAACCCAAGCTGACAAAGTTTATTTCAGAGTCCATCAGCTTGAACAACCAACTGTCACAGCAACAGGAGGACATGGTATGTAGAATATCACAGTGGAGGGATTTTTGTGAGCTGAGCGACAAGATCACCAGCCAAGTAGTGGAACTACAGAATGACTATGACCAGGCCAACAAAAGAGTAACAGAATATCTGGCTTGGCAAAATGACGAGGAAGGGAAAAGAGCAGGGGCGCCCAAGATTAAAGAAAATCACAAAGACTTTCTCTTCAACAAATGGGACGAGCAAATAACACAGGTGGAGTAGGCAACAGAGTCAGCAGCAACACAGGTGACCATACTTATCGATTGTGTAAATAAAAATTTGCACAGAGCTAATTTGATTTCAGAATCCACCCCGGGATACTTACCAAGTGTGTTACAGCTGGAAGCAGAATGGAAGCAGAAAGCAAAGGCAAGCGGGAAGACAATTCAGGCATTGGCTAGGTTAAAGTGGGAAAGTTACTGGACTTACTTAGTTAAGCCTCACAGCCAATGCATGACGGTAAGGTGCATCATGAACGCGACCGAGAAAATAGCGCCAGCTCTTATGGACGCTGTTTTCACAGCCCAACTAAGCACGGAAGTCGGCCAACCGACTCTTCTCAAGCCCATGCTTGATAACTGCAATTTCAGGGACCAGATTAAGAAGTAATTTCAATTTAGAAAGTTGTTTTTCTTTTTGTTTTACTGAATTAGAAAAAGGACGGTCATTTGAGAGCCGTATCCTAAAATTTTGTAATAATACTATTATTAGGATTAGATAGTAGTATTTCAACCCTTCTCATTGCATTGGAGAAGGGTCCAGATATTTGTCAAAAACTTGTCCTCAGAACATGCACTTCTGCACCCTCAGAGGAGGTTTTGATGAATGGAAGGATCGTGATTTATTTATGTTTGCATTCTTATGTCTGCTACTGATGTTGCACTTCTGTACTCTTGGTAGACGTTAGAAGCAAGTAGAGGTAGATCGTTATTGTTTGAAGTCTATGGGTAAGAATTAGTCATTAATGGTACTTTTATCTCTTGATTAATTTATGCTTGTATTCTTAAAGCGATATACAGCTGATATTGTTTGCATGTTAATGTATGAATATATAAGTTATCATTTGGCACTTCTGTACGGTGGATTTGTCTATTTATGCTTAATATGTGAATGATTTGATTATGCAATGTGTTGTTCACAACCACTCTGTCTAACTTCTTATGCAGAATGGTTTATCTTTATTGATTTATATTCTGATATCAGTTGAATGATCTTTATTACCAGCTGCTGTTAGAAATCTTTCTAGATCGCATGATAAAAGAAACATCCCGGGTTAATGTAAATTCTGTGTGTTGTTTTCATTTGATTATAGTAATTTAGGCTCAAGTTTGTAAGATAGATTTACAGTAGTCTTTAGAACGTTTCTTAGAAGTAACCTAACCAAAATTCCACACACACACACATACACATCCCATGCATCGGGAAGCTGGTCCCGTTATCCCCAGTCGGACCCGCTACTCCAAACGGGCAAGGAGCCGCCAACCAGGTTCCGGACCGGGTGGGTATCCCCCTTGTTGTTGACCCGACTTCGGGGCCCTCAACATTTCTGGCGCTAGAAGGAGGGCCTGAGCATATTGTCTGTTGGGATATGTTTAAAACTAGAAGTCCTGGAAAAGGATGTCTACTCACAGAATTCCCATTTGGAGTTGCATCCAGGTTCCTACATCTTCCAACACTCCACCGGACGTGGTAAGACTATTATCTCAGGTAAAATTTAATGGTGAGAATAATTCTTCTGCATTTCATCACGCCTTACAGTTCATTCATAGAGTCTCTAGTGCTGATATTCAGAAAATTGACGAAGGCGTTCTGTGCAGGATTTTTACTCTCACGTTCACAGCAGAAGCTAGGAGATGGTGCAGGAACCTCCCAGCTGCATCAGTCCACAGCTGGGACCAACTCGTTAAAGCTTTCATCTTGGAATTTGATTGCTATGAATACGACCAGGTGTATGATGAAATCGACTATCTGCGAAAACAAGACGAACCCGTGAGGGATTTCAATATACGATTTCATCTTAAATGCCTACAATATGATCTTGAGGATGAGCTCACAGATGAAGAATCCTCGGATTATGATGAGGTTTCCCTACCCCCCGTACCTGACCAAACAGAATTTAGCCTAGGAGTTCTGCATGCTCTGACACCAAAAGGCGAAGGCGAAAGTACTGGAGAGGAAAGCGCCCTGACACCAGAAGACGACTTTGAAACAAAGTCAAACAGTATTTTTTCAAATCAACATATGCTGATGCCAAGGTTAGATCCATCCACTCTTTCTCTTTCGAAAGATATCGACAAAAGAAGGTATGATCTAAGGCCTGATACTTATTGTGAATCTGATGAACGAGATTTATTTAATGTTTTTAAATACATTGCTCCGGAACCACACTTTTCTCTTTACCCTGATGTTTTCAGTGACAACGTTCTTCTCCCTCATAATGTCAAGTCTATTCCATCAGAGGGTTATTCAAACAAGACGTCGCTGGATTTTCAAAGTAAAGAGACCATCATATCAAAGCCTACGACTTATATCGAACAAGAGCTACCTCATCTGCCTTGTCTAAAAACACACAATGAAAAAGAGGATCATAGGGAAAATAGTAAAGTCTTTCGAGATAATTGCTTTGATAACTGTGATAGTGTCAAATTATCACGAGTAATCCAATTAGGGTCAGATCATAAGAAACATCTCAAATCAGAAGCAATCCCATCTAACCCTCATCTCAAAGCAAAATCCCATTTGGATGATTTTACTATCCACGACGATGCTCCTATCTACGATTCATATCCAGAGGAGATCTCCATCCCTGATCGCAATCATCATTCAAATCCTGATTCACAGAACCCGACCAGTTCTTGTGAAAAGCAGAAAGTTACAGATAACTCCCAGACGTGCGACCCCACTGTATATACAGCTACCCAATCTTTTCTTTCTCACTTATGTTCTTCGTGTACAAAATCGAATTTCTTTTTAAAACTCCAAAATTTTGATAGATTAGATTTTGGCGATTTATGTATAAAAACTTTCATTTCAAACGAGATCGCTAAAAACTCAGAATTAACAATCGACGGGTCACAAGCCACCAAAATCGAAGAACATATCTCACGGATTGGCTTGCTGTCCTTTCCATCGAAAGATCGCCCATTCACAAAAGAAATTCATCCCAATTTCTGTGATCCGATAGGTATTCAGTTGGAAGAAACCTATCACAGGAAAATAAAATCAAACAAGATTCCAACTGGATTCATGATTCCTTATCCCCTAAACAACAAGTCCTACCCATGGGGAATTCGATTCATTTTTTTTATACTTAGGCAATCTATGCGGCTAGGAATAATAATGAATCGTTGGTTCCACTGGAAATACCATTTTTCTTAGCTATTTCCTGTACATAATTAGAGTAGGAGTAGTGGTAATTTAGATAGGATATTAGCTTGCTTCAAATAAAGATAGGCAAGGTCAGTCGTATTCTCTACATGACCCTAGATAACAATTGCCTATCCAAAATAAAAGTTTGTTCTGGCTAAAACAGTATTTGACGGTTGCCAAAGAAACCTTGTCTCTGTTAAAGATTTTGGAATTTCGGCTCTTATGAACGGCTAATCCTGGGAGAGTCTGGCCTTTATTATCAATAGATCTTTAACCCAGAGATGATGTTAAATTTTAAACCCGGAAAATTCTCAAAGAAAGTTATCTCAGTAAGGAATTCGTTTTTAGATCAGCACAATGAAAGGTATCAATATTAGAATAAAGATTCTCTGTAAAGAACAGCCATTATCAAAAGCAACCCTATCATTGTCGTCCAGAACTTTCTTAAGGAAAGAGAATTTGACTTCCTCCCTACTAAAGGAAAACGCAACGTTCAGAGAAATGACCTAGAAAGATGCTATATCTCAAAGAATAAGAGGTCTCATCACGAGCCGACTTATCATGATCACAGATATTATAACTCGCTGACTTTGCCAAAACTGTCTACCAAAACAGGGCAACGACTCAAGATTGTTGCGATCAAAAGGCAAGGGGTCTCATCACGAGCCAGCTTGTTCAGCGAAAGTATAAATCCAGTGAATGACTGTGTCATAAGTTGGCCACCAAACCAAGACATTGTTCTTTAGAGAATAAAAAAGGAAACAGCATCAAGAAAGGTATATTTCTTTTGAAAAAAGTTGTTAAAAAACCCAAAGCAGGACAAAGGATCATTCCTGGATAATAGGTAACCCTGTCGAGGCTATGGACGCCTGCTGGCAGCAGTGGCTCTACCTGCGACTAAAGGGCATTCTTTAAAAAGGGGTTGATACATAAGAGAACTCTTTATTTTTATGTCTTACAAGACCAAGTAGTAACTGATCTAAACTCGGAAAACAACCTGGGAATGCAAGTAATTGAAATAAGATGGGGATAAAACAAAACATCATTGATGCTTTGAAGTATTGTTTGTTCTTATCTTTTTATAATAAAGTTCGAATTCCCTGAGAAATTTTTTTTAAGAAAAGTCCGAAGACATCAATAGAAAAAGAGCAGAGATAACTGGTTCTCCCAAGTGAATCGCCAATTGTTGTGGCCAGCAACAACCCCCCCCCTTATTCAGCCTAATATCAGTCATGATGATAGATTGAATGGGGGACCCTTAGTTAATCTTTAAAAAACAAAAGATTTCTTTTTGAAATTACAAGCATAAAACGTAGAAAAAGGTCCTTAGACGATTTAAGCCTAAAACCTATGTTCATAAAAGCAAATCTCTAAGAGTGCATCTCTAAAAAGATAAAAACACCTTCGTTCCTCTCTAGAAAACAACATCACATCGCAATGCACTAGCCTCCATAAAGAAAAACTTATAAACCCGCCGATCTGCGATGTTGCGATCGCACGATCGCATATCGCAGAAACCAGGCAAGGTACATTGGCGAACATTGAATTGTTGCGATCTGCGATATGCCGATCTGCGATGTTGCGATCACTGCCGTTTGCGATCGCGCGATATGAAAAGATGCGTTGGCAAATCATAAAAGCACCTTGATACGACTCTTTCGGGCATGCCACCCAAAGAAAATCCACTTACCATAAACTGACTTGGGAATTATGCGCATTCAATGTTAGTAATGAATTGGTTGTCAGTTATTAAGTGGCATAAAGACGCGTGCCTTAATGCGGATTTTGCTTCACGTAAGGTGGCGTATCTAATCTATCTCTTGCATTTAACGCCTTCCCATCACCTTTCTGATCGATCTTTCCATTTCGCTCTTAACTTGCAGGAGCAAAGCTCGAAGGCAAAACCAAATAGAAATGCTAAGCGAGATGGGGAAAAAGAACAAAGCTCAGAGCTCAGAGACAAGGGAAAAGACCAAAGAGATGGCGCCCCTCTACACAGACACTGCATGCAATAAGGATGTGGGTATCTCAACTTGGGAAGGCATGTATAGGATATTGGAGGAAGAGAATCCGAGAATAATCAAAGCAACTCCGGTTGTCGCAGATGCATCGCGTTCATCAGAAGCATCTCTGGAAGACCTGGCATGTTCTTTCCTCCATAGAATTGCAGCGAGGCCAAAGATCCTGCCATACACAGATATGATCAAATGGATACTAGATGATGCGGAGTTGCACCAGAGACAGTTCAGAGCCCAAGGACATGGGATCGTGGCAGCGTTTGTAGCTCAAGACCTAAGGCTCATGTATCATTTACCTGAGCCGCAGATGACCTACAGTGCAGAGTTCGTTACAAAGTTCGTAGCAGAGAATCCCGACCTATCAGATACTACTAAGGAGTGGTCGAAAAGAGATGAACCGTTGAAGAAGGATAAGAACGGTATGTATAGCACTGGTTCTCTTACTTCTCCATATTGTTTCGCTGCGGCTATGCTATGTAGAATATTCGGTAAGCCAGATATCAATAAATTTCCAACCGACTGGTTACCCCTAATTGATGCTGCAACTAACTCTGAGTTAGTAGATTGGGCCAAAATCCTTTCTGACACTCTGTATAAGGCGATCCTCCACTACCGTTCTAAAAGATCCCACTCCCAAAGAGTCTATCCGCCTTTTTATTTGTCTGCCTATATAATGGATTCTATCTGTCTTGTATCCAAGTTCCCTACCATGGGTTGGCAATGGACTACCCAGGACCCATTGCCCATTCATGTCTATCATAAAATTCTGTGGGATTCCCAGTTTGCCCCCCATTTTTATCAGATTTGCCATGGTCTTATATTACCCATGCATAGGATAATATACGGTAAAGATCCCCCAAGATGCTCCCCTGAGGCACAAATTGATATCACCTCCATCGCAAGATGGTTTGGGGAAGAGTGGTTTACCTATATCCGAGTTTTAAGAAGCACAGTACCCCCGCACGTCCTACCCTTATATATCCCAGATAAATTATTGGCCTGAGAAATCGCTTATCAGACTTGTTCTGAAGGTGGTTTAACCAAAGACCTAAAAAACAAAAAGAAGGCCATTTGGCCTCCATTCCCAGTCACGTGTGGGGTCTTCTCTTTATTCGATGTAGGGCACGCTTTGGGCGAGGTGGAGAATGTGACGTGTCTCAAACTACTTAAACTCCCACCAAGGCCATTCGACCCAAATAAAGTGGCCCAGGAATTTACAACTAGCGTCAAGATAAGTGTGTTCTCTGGGCAAAAAGATCTGTTTGACGATCTTTTTCAGGGAAAAAACTCGCTCGAAGAAGTTTTGCAGGAAGCACGATCGAGGCTATCCCCGGACGACTTCCGGAAATTCACCTCTTATAGAGAAAGAAGGTTGTCTAGCATTCCACTGGAAGGACTGCGAATAGCTACCAGAGAACCGACTCCGAGCGTCAGCCTCAGTGAACACTCCGGTGCCTCCAAATCTGATTCCAGTGCCGTGCAAGAAATATCTCCAGATCTTGAAGGGTCTGTCCACAAAGAAGAAAGAAACAAAGAAACAATCAAGGACACAGCTCAGTCAAGTTCTATGGCTCAGCAGCAAGTTGCCGCCTCGTCATCAAGAGAAGTTCCTCCCCCCGTCACCGAAGCACCTCTTGTTACAGTAGAATTAGATAAAGAGTGGGAGACCTTCAATGAACTGATTAATCTTGAAGGTCAGGTCCCGAAAACACCTGTGGACAACACGCAGGTGGCGCAAGAGGTCCTCTCAACCATCGTCAGTAGCACCACAGAGATGGAGCCTCTTCCTATCGCTCCATCCTCAGAACTTCTACTTAGCATAGAAGAGATCCCTCCACTAGACGTATTCTACAGCCCACAGCACAGGGCAGTTGTAAGAAGACAAAGAAAGAAAAGAAAGCTTGTGGATGCACTAGCTCAAGATGCTAAACACCTAGATGTCTTGTGGAAAGACCCGAATAGCAATCCAACTGAAAACCTCACTAAGTTGTCTCAGATTGCAGGAGCATATGCTTCTGCGACCATTGACAAGGCCTCTGAAGTTCAGCAACTTCTAAAAGAACGCGAGAGTCAAATACAACTGCTGCAACAAGCCAATATAAACGCTGAAGCTTCCAAGCAGCTTGAAAAACTACAAGAAGATTTTCGCCAAATGCAGCTGAGCCACCAAAGAAATATTGAAGAAAAGGAAAAGCAACTGCAGATGGTGCAAGAAATGCACAAGGATGAACCCAAGCTGACAGAATTTATTTCAGAGTCCATCAGCTTGAACAACCAATTGTCACAGCAACAGGAGGACATGGTACGTAGAATATCACAGTGGAGGGATTTTTGTGAGCTGAGCGACAAGATCACCAGCCAAGTAGTGGAACTACGGAATGACTATGACCAGGCCAACAAAAGAGTAACAGAATATCTGGCTTGGCAAAATGACGAGGAAGGGAAAAGAGCAGGGGCGCCCAAGATTAATGAAAATCACAAAGACTTGCTCTTCAACAAATGGGACGAGCAAATAACACAGGCGGAGCAGGCAGCAGAGTCAGCAGCAACACAGGCGACCATACTTATCGATTGTGTAAATAAAAATTTGCACAGAGCTAATTTGATTTCAGAATCCACCCCGGGATACTTACCAAGTGCGTTATAGCTGGAAGCAGAATGGAAGCAGAAAGCAAAGGCAAGCGGGAAGACAATTCAGGCATTGGCTAGGTTAAACTGGGAAAGTTACTGGACTTACTTAGTTAAGCCTCACAGCCAATGCATGACGGTAAGGTGCATCATGAACGCGGCCGAGAAAATAGCGCCAGCTCTTATGGACGCTGTTTTCGCAGCCCAACTAAGCACGGAAGTCGGCCAACCGACTCTTCTCAAGCCCATGCTTGATAACTGCAATTTCAGGGACCAGATTAAGAAGTAATTTCAATTTAGAAAGTTGTTTTTCTTTTTGTTTTACTGAATTAGAAAAAGGACGGTCATTTGAGAGCCGTATCCTAAAATTTTGTAATAATACTATTATTAGGATTAGATAGTAGTATTTCAACCCTTCTCATTGCATTGGAGAAGGGTCCAGATATTTGTCAAAAACTTGTCCTCAGAACATGCACTTCTGCACCCTCAGAGGAGGTTTTGATGAATGGAAGGATCGTTATTTATTTATGTTTGCATTCTTATGTCTGCTACTGATGTTGCACTTCTGTACTCTTGGTAGACGTTAGAAGCAAGTAGAGGTAGATCGTTATTGTTTGAAGTCTATGGGTAAGAATTAGTCATTAATGGTACTTTTATCTCTTGATTAATTTTTGCTTGTATTCTTAAAGCGATATACAGCTGATATTGTTTGCATGTTAATGTATGAATATATAAGTTATCATTTGGCACTTCTGTACGGTGGATTTGTCTATTTATGCTTAATATGTGAATGATTTGATTATGCGATGTGTTGTTCACAACCGCTCTGTCTAACTTCTTATGCAGAATGGTTTATCTTTATTGATTTATATTCTGATATCAGTTGAATGATCTTTATTACCAGCTGCTGTTAGAAATCTTTCTAGATCGCATGATAAAAGAAACATCCCGGGTTAATGTAAATTCTGTGTGTTGTTTTCATTTGATTATAGTAATTTAGGCTCAAGTTTGTAAGATAGATTTACAGTAGTCTTTAGAACGTTTCTTAGAAGTAACCTAACCAAAATTCCACACACACACACATACACATCCCATGCATCGGGAAGCTGGTCCCGTTATCCCCAGTCGGACCCGCTACTCCAAACGGGCAAGGAGCCACCAACCAGGTTCCGGACCGGGTGGGTATCCCCCTTGTTGTTGACCCGACTTCGGGGCCCTCAACACCATCATGTTGCAATTAAGCTTTGTTACTTCGTGCAGCTGATTCTACCACCGTCTCTTCGTCTGAATCCGAGGTGCAGGAGCTTTCACGCTCCCATGAAATCCTTCCATCTGCAGTTGGATTCACCCAATCCTCTTCTCATGCAGTTATCTTGTAAATAAAATCGAGATCGTCATCACTATCATCGTCGTGCACCGGTTCAGTGTATCGTGCTCCTTCAGCTGGATCTAGCGGTACTACTACGCGTAGTGACTTTTTCTCAAAGATCATTTTGCGCTTCTTCAGATTTATGACTTCGTTCATATTGGTGGCCCAGTTTATTCCTAGTAGCGTGGGATAAGGATTACTTTCATTGACAATCTCTATCACTTCAAAATCCACCTGCACACTTGCACCTTCAATATCTATTGTTACCCCTTGCAATCTTCCCATGGGCAATATATTCTGTTGGTTCACCATTCGTAACTGAATAGGAGTCCATTGTAGAGCAGGTCTGCCCATGCGTTCCCATGTTTGCTTTGGTAGTACATTCACGTCCGATCCCAAATCCAAGATTACCTGATCCATTTCATACTCGCCGATTTGCACATTCAACCTCATTTCCCTTCCTGTATGCAATGCATGCTTTCCAAGTTTTCAGACCACACGTGGTTCTCCTGACCCCATGCACCTAGTGATAAGTTCCTGTAGCCCTTTTACTGCCTTGCTATTGCATAGCAGTTTCATGCATGTCTCCAGAAAGGTAGTGAGCATTGAAGGATCCATTCCTGGTTCTAATTAATCCTTATTACCTGAAGTGGAGAACTCCATGAAGCTCTTCTTAGCTTCCATGAATGTCTCCTTCGTGCATTCTAATCAAATTTAGGTTCCTTAGTAGGAGCCTTGCAAACCCACGTACTTTCTTCTAGCTGCTTACCTTTATCATCGCTAGTGGTCATACCGCTCCTGAGCATCATGTTTACATTCGGGTCTTCTTTGTGTGGTTCAAACCTCATCATCTGTAAATTCTGAGTTAGAGGGGGCTGAAGTATCCCTTTTTCGTGCAGTCTCACTATCAGTGTAGGGCAGTCTTCTGCCTCATGATCAAACTGAGCATAGTACAAACATGATGTCCTCATTGGGTTGTACAATCGCGGGCATAGTGCCCTGGCCCTCCGCAATTACAACAAATTAACTGTCCATGACCGCTTCCTAGTCCCATTTCACCTCGACCTCGACCATGCCCTTGAAATCTAATCCGTGCCATTCCTGCATTCACGTCGAGGGCTTGTGTTTATATCTGCACCCTGTTGGTAGGGGTCCGATCCATCATTAGTTCGTAGCTTCTGTAGGTATGCTCATCATGGCCTACCGACCTGTTACACTAAAATTTGTCACCATGACTATTTACAGTTAGTATGGCTCCATCACCTGTCATACTATCCTCCTTGGCAAGTCTTATACCTCTGCTCCTCATGTCAAACTCCAAGAAAGAGAGAAAGTCCTTAAAAATCAATAAAACTCTGGTTACGCAGTTTCTCTTATCCTTACCTGCGTGTACGCACCCCAAGTTCATAAAACCTGCGTACTTGTACGCTCTGTATGTAAAGCCATGGGTGCGTACTCCTGTAAAGATCAAAAGGCACGAGGTTTACTTCAAAAAAGTTACTTGTGGTCAAATCTAGAGCATTCTAGAAGATGGTTTGACGTGTATTGAGCGCCTCCAGATGGTTCATGTATCCCTATGAAAGAGGAACTTATCCCATGAAGAGGGGAGCTATCCCATTGAAAGAGGGGCTTATCCCATTCATGGTGGACCTGATTAACTTCCTCCAAAGCACTATAAATACAGGCATTGGGCCAGAGGGAGGGGAGGTTGAAAGCTGAACATTCCTAAGGGTAGATGCTGCTGAAATTAGGACTCCCTTATAGAGCTTGAGAGGAGAGATTCCCATCCTTTCTTAGTTTCATTTGGAAGTGGGTGAGCTGATCAACGTAAAGGAGAACTCTTGCTGGACCATTGGAGGGACCTGCACAACACCAAGGCACTGGTTGTAATGGTTTCTTTTGTTTCCACTTAATACAATTAAGTTCATTTTTCTCAACAAGTTGTTAAATATAATTTGTTTCATATACTCCTTGGTCTTTATGATGAATATGTTTTATTTTATGAGTTATTCAGGTGCTATGTAATCGTTTGCTTGTTAGTGAATGCAGGTTTCGAAGAGAAGGAGGAGCTCATCCGGATCGGAGAGGCTGGACTGCTACAAACAGCGTTGGACTAAAGGTATGTTTTAAACACCTGACTGCTTGTATTCTAAATGCATATTTAGGGAAAGATAGTGCTCAGTTGTCTTGTTTGTCACTAGAAAGCCTTAGCTTCTAGGGAGGTCGGTTTTGTCCGCAAAATTGACTCTTTCCGCATGACAAAATGACAACTCCGCTGGGGACTCCATGGATTTGATTGATTTCTCTTTTGATTGATACTTTGATTTGAGAAAAGTCGATTTCTTTCTGGTTTTTGGCTGTTTGACTGTGAATTTGGGTGGAATAGCTTAGGGTTAAATTAGTTTTTATTTTTCTAGCAGTACGCACCCTCTGCATTAAGCACAGTGCGTACTTGTACGCACTGCAGCTTTGTACATAGAGCGTACACACACCTGTGCAAACAGTTACCTGCGTACCCTGTCAACAGTTGAGAAAATTTCAATTTTTTCATTTTTTGCCTTTTAGATTTTGTTTATAATTTGTTTTTGCTGCCCAGATCCACTGGTTACCTGTCAAAAGTCTTCATCTAAGCTTGTTTCATTAGTATCAATGGTTTTAGTGAAATTCATAGAAGTTCTAGCCTTAGGGTTTGATTTTTGCATTGGTCCTGTAGTGACTTTGGCTTTAGAAGTTGTAAAACCTTGGATCTCCCTGGTCTTTTCAGTCTTCTTAGGAGTCGGACCTTTCATAAAATCCACCTGTGTGAGAAACCTACCTTTGTGTTGTCTCTTTACGGAATTTTGAGAAAGCTTGTTGGTTAAGCTGTGAATTTCATTCTTAAGAAAAAGAACAAAAGATTTTGATTTTTGTTTTTGACTGGTTTATGATTCTGCATGAACTAGTCCTTGGTTGAATTGTAACTGAGTAAAACATCCTGGAATTATACTTTGTAGGCTTTTGCCTCATTAGATTTGCTTTTAGGTGAATTTCTCTTAGATTTGCTTTTAGGTAAAATTGATTTGATTGTCATAGATTTTTTAAACTTGATTTTTGTTAAGTAGTTTTACATGCTTTGTTAATATAGAAAAAAATACAAAAATCTCTTTTGAAGAAAAGTTTGTTTTAGTAGCATTTGAAGTCTTTGAAAAGAAAAAGGAGTTTTCGTGAAATAATTAGTGGTCATGTGTTGTATGCTTTAGAAAAGATAAAGAGTTTGTTTCTTTGATTTTCATTGCCAAGAAAGTTGTCTTTATATCAATTTTGCATTCTCCAACTCTCTTAGCTAGGGAATTCATTGAAAAAGGAAAGATAGTATAAATCATCCTAGGTGCATCTTTTTAGTGGATTTGAGTCGAGTCTACACACCATTAGTTTCATCTCCACTACCTTTTGTCCTAAAGAAAAGCCATAAAATTAACGCTTAAAGTAAAATTAACTTAGTAACTTTTATTTACTAGGGCTCTGAAACACCAATATAGATCAGGCTAGTGTCTTGGAGTAGGAGAGTAATTAACTCTCCAAGACAGTAAAACGAAACAAGTAGCTCATCTTGTGGTAGGATAAATCCAGCTGTTACATTTATGCTCTGGGAAAGCTCCTCTTAAAGGAGAAGCATGAGATCGTGTCCGAACCAGTGACGGAATCAATCCTCCTTCATTGGGAACGACACTAGATACGCACATACTAAAAACGGTCATTATTGTCGAGGAGCCTGGGTCACTTGTCGGTAAACCTTGGATTATTGTCAAGGAGCCGGCAAGGGGATTGAGCTTGATACTATGCCCTTGCGTGCTATCGGATCGTAGATTGTTCCCCCAGGTGTATTTGTTGCTGTTGGTGACCTTAGTGACCATTATCTTTAGGGTTCTACCCAAGGTGACGGTGGAGGGAAGATCCCACTGTACCTGGAGCAGACGTCGGCTAGACTCACTTGGATTTTCCGGGGGGTTCACTTCACTCGAGACGGTTAAAGTGGAGGAACTTGTGCCGGTCTATTCATTAAGCAGGTTGCCGGGGTAACTGTTCCACCCACCACTTCTATACTGAATTTGGCGATGTTGGGCTTCATCACCAACTAGTGTTTTCGGTTCGGAAGGCTACTATTTGTGTATGGTTTGATGCCCTAGATTCTTTAGGCATGTGTTTCGAATTTGTTTGGTTCTTTAGAGACTTTAGGCGGTTTGCTTTGAGATTTTACTTTGTTTGCGTGTGCAGTAGTTAAAAGTTTTTAACTGTGGCTGAATTACCGAGACAGTCCCGTAGACTTCGGGGCCAGTCACCTGAGATTGTAACCGTGGCCGATTTGTTGAGGAAGTCCCGTAGACTTCGGGGTCAACCTCCTGAAGACGTCTCGGGTCATTACGAAGGTTTGAAAGTCCTTGTAACTCCTAGTGGCAGTAAAGTAGGTTCACCTGAAGAAGGAGAGTCTTCATTGGTAGTTCATCCTGATTACCAAAGTCTAGAAACAGGATATAATCCCGAAGCTGTTGCAGTTTCCGAGCTTGCTTGCAGTCAAGGTCAGTACTCGAGTCAAGGTTATCAACCACCCCAAGGTCAATCTTATGTTCAAGGTACGGGAAATGTGCCTTTCAATTATCAATCCTACCCTCAATCCGGTTATGGATCTCAATATCCTCAACCTGTTATGGGTTAATACCCCGGAATGAACATAGTGTGGGATCCATCGCAAGTTCAACAGGTTTTGCAGCCAAGTGTACAGTTGTCATCTCAAGCTGGACAACCCTTAGTTTCTGGTTCACCCCAGCAACCAGTCCAGTCTAATGTTCAAACTTCTGTACCTTTGGTAGTTTCTCAATCCGGGCCTATTGCGCCTAGTACTCCATCTCAAACGACTCCTGCAACTACCGCAACATCTGTTCCGTCTACCACACTTACTTCTGGAGTATCGACAGCTCCGGTTTCTACTGTCTCTGTAACTACTCCTCAGACATCTTTACCATTGTCTGGATCTACGATTCAAACTACGGTTCAGATGCCTGTAGGACAACCTGGTTTAAGTACGGTTGTCACTAGTCAACCACAATTCACTTATCAACCGTACCAGGGACAGTACCAATACGGGCCTGCTGTCCAGCAGCCAGTTTACCAGTATCAACTGTATCCTAGGTACACTTATCAACAACCTCAACAACCCCAGTACGGTCCGGTTAATCCTGGTTTTCCGGGAGGATACAATATCCCGAACGTGATTCCTATTCCAAGTTATCCTGGATATCCTCCTCCTGGGACTGGTCTTGTGACCCAGAGTTTTAGGGATCCTAATCGGCAATTACCATTTATCGCAACTTTGGATTTACCCGACTTGTCGCGCCTAACGAACGATCCAATAAATTATCTTCCGTTTTGGCCGCCAATGCCAAATAAGTTGCCCAGTGACATACCCAAGTTCGAAGGTAAGTCTGGAGAGGACCCATCAAATCATGTGATGACTTACCACCTCTGGTGTGCCTCTAATTCCATCTCGGATGATTCGATCCGCTTACGTCTTTTCCAGCATACTCTCATTGGTCTCGCGGCCAAGTGGTATATTGAGTTACCACGGGCCTCTTTTTATAATTTTAGCCAGTTAGCTACCTCGTTCTTAACTCATTTTCAGTTGCTGGTCAGATATGATAATGGCACGGAGTTACTAACTTCATTAAAACAATCGACGTCCACTTATATTTCCGATCATATTCATGAATGGATATGTCGAAGGCGGTTAGTGAAAGTTTTTATCCCGGACCAAATCTTAGCTGAATGGTTTGTTAAATCATTGTTACCGAAGATTACTGAAGACGTAGCTAAGGTCGGAGTAGTTACTGAGGAGCAAGTGATTGCTCAAGCGCAGTACCTTGACTTAGTTTATACTCAGTCAGGTACTTTACACGAAAAGATCCCAGATCTTCCTAAGTCAAATCAAATCGATGCTGGGTCTCATGCCGCTGATGGCATGATTGGTACGGTGAATACTAAAAGCAAGAAGAAATCCTCAAAGAATTATTCTCCTATTATAACATTAATAGACTCCCCGACAAGAGAATCTTCTGCTGAAGTTTCCGCTGATATTCACGCTGTAGAGTCATCTACGGCTAAATCAAAATCCAGTGGGAAGAAGAAAGGCAAGAAGAAGAATAAAGCAGACAAAATTCCAAAGGAGAAAAAAGAAAAGTCAGAGACCAATGACGAAAAGCGCAAACCTCGATATCCTTGTCTTATTTGTGAAGAGGATCATTTTACAAGAGATTGCCCTCATCGGGCCAAGGTTGTGAAAATCGTCAAGGGTTCCCCAACTCCTGCTGTTTTGAAAGATCCATTTCCAAAGCAGGAGAGTAAGATGATAGGTTCTTCCTCGAGTGCCAGTGAAGAACCCATATTGATGATGTCTCATGTAAGGATTGTGACTCGATCGCAAGATTATGGTAGTAAGAGTCATGTTGATGGCAAAGAAGCAGAATCTTCTCATTTTAATCCATCAACCTCAGCTCCCGGTTCCGATCCACTACAGATCGAGAAACCTAACCCGGACTTAGTAATCAAACCGCCCGCCAAGGGTGTACTTCGAAGGTCTGCTTTCAATCCACATGCGAGAGCGGCCCAGAATTACAACATTGTTGAGGATTTAGCTGTTTCACCCTCAGCAATGTCGGCTTTAGAAGTGCTGCAATAATGCCCGGCACAACACAAATTACTTTTGTCGGCTATCGGTGCTGTTGATGTTCAGGACCCGAACCTAATAATCTTTGATCTAGAAAATAGTACACCACGTTTACCTCATCAAATGGCTTTCCAGATCCCAGTGACAGTAAAAAACAGGCCTATTCATCGGACTGTAATTGATGAGGGAGCTTCCACGTGTATTATGTCGATACAGTGTTGGAGATCGCTTGGTTCTCCTTCACTAAATCAATCCCCGACAATTCTTAAGGCCTTTGATGGCCGTGGGTTCCATCCGTTTGGCATTCTACAGGATTTGCCTATAGGGGTTGAAGGAAAAACCGTTAGTCTGGATGTGGAGGTGGTTGATGCCCCTCTAGTCTACAACCTTCTCTTGGGTCGAAGTTGGTCTTACGCTATGATAGCGGTCGTTTCATCGGTCTTCAGAGTAATAAAGTTTCCATATAATGGCAAGATCGTAAGAATAGACCAGCTGGCTTATTTTTCATCCGACCCAGCCTCTTCAGAGAGTATCCAGCATGTCGGTAAAACGACTATCCCTTATAAGGATGTTGGAGTAGGATTAGTTAAAGATGTCGGTTTACTGGGAACTTTTCCTTTTCCTCCAATCAACGCCGTGTCTTTGTTTGCATCCATTCATATGATTACCTCAGATACCATTGTTTATGACGATCCTTGGATAGTTCCTTCTGAATCTGAGATAGACTCATTTGGTGATGCTATGCCTTTGAGTCCATATGAAATTGCCTATGAAGCCGTGCAGTCTTTTGCCGACCCGCGTTCAACCAAAATCGACCAAATGAATGTGGTCCGTGAGGAATCACTTTTCACGTCAACCTCAGAGTTAATAGCGTTTCCCGAAGTTGTGTCATCTGTCGAGCAACTTTGTGAAGTCCTGTGTGTAGACGATTTACCATGGGAAGATCTCCATCACAGATCTTCGTTTTTACCTGAGGATGATCGTTTTGAAAACGATTTATCATCAATCTTTACAGCTGAATATGTCAAAGAAGCTCAGAATCTAATGAAACATCCTGATTCAGAGCTGAATTTGGGAAACATCTCTCGCACTATTCCCATTGACATTTCAGTCAAGCCCGGAATTGTTGAGCACATTCATATAGGTGCCTCGTGTTCAGATGACGAAATTCAGACATACAAGGCCCTATTTCAAGAATTCCGAGACGTGTTTGCCTGGTCCTATGAGGAAATGCCAGGAATTGATCCTGCGATTGTTGTCCATGAGATCAAGACTTCAGATCCACCCATGAAAAGCGGCTGCAATTAAAGCAGAAGTTGAGAAGCTGTTGAAAGCAGGTTTCATTTATCCAATCCCGTTAACGGATTGGGTATCGAATATTGTTCCGGTTAACAAAAAACAGCGAACAATAAGAATATGCATCGATTATAGGGATCTCAATTGAGCTTGTCCAAAGGACAACTACCCAACACCCTATATCGATCAAATAATTGATGATTGTGCCGGAAGTGAAATATTTTCCTTTATGGACGATTTTTCCGGTTACAACCAAATCAATATTCTACCTGCCGACCGACCAAAAACGGCTTTCATTTGTCCATGGGGGACATTTGCTTATTGCAAATTACCTTTTGGGCTCAAGAATGCCGGAGCCACTTTTCAAAGGGCGATGTCTTATGCATTTCATGACATCAAACACATTGTGCAACCGTATCTCGATGATTTTCCTGCTCATTCCTTACATCGAGCTGACCACCTTGTCCATTTACGAGCAATCTTCATGAGGTGTAGGCATTATCGTATTCAGTTGAACCCACACAAATGTGTCTTCTGTATAGAAGTGGGACGATTGCTGGGATTTGTAGTTTCAAAAGCCGGCATTCGCGTCGATCCCTTGAAGGTTGAAGCTATCATCAAATTGCCTCCTCCTTCGAGTCTTCGCCAACTCCAAAGTTTGCAGGGGAAAGCAAACTTTTTACACCGATTCATTCCTAACTACGCCGAGGTCACTAAGGGTTTCACCCGATTGTTGAAACAAAACGCTCAATTCTCTTGGGATGAGATAGCTAAGAAATATTTTGATGCACTCAAGCACGCGTTGACCCATGCACCGTTGCTGCATCCTCCCAACTACAACCAGGACTACTTCTTATACCTCGCATCTTCGCATTCCACTATTGGAATGGTGTTAGTACAGGAAGACGAATTCGGAACAGAACATGTGATATATTACCTTAGTCGAACGTTAAATCCAACTGAGCTCAAATATTCACATGTGGAGAAATTGGCATTGGCAGCCGTTCAAGCTGTCCAACGTTTTCGTCACTACATTCTACTCCGTAAAACTACGGTCATTTCAGATTGCAACCCTATGATCTACATTTTGACTAAACAATTGCTAGGGGGCAAGTACTCTAAATGGATCGTTATCCTGCAAGAGTTCGACTTAGAGTTTGAAAAGTCTAAGTCTAAGAAATCTTTAGTTTTCGCAGAGTTAATGTGTGACTTCCCGCGTGCTGACGCAGAAACTGTGGCAGAGGAGCCCATTGCGGACGAATATTTGTTTCTCATCAGCACTTTAGATCCGTGGTATGGGGATATAATCGTCTATCTCCAGACCCAATCCTTTCGGCCCGAAGTTTCAAAGTCGGAACGTCGGAAAATTCGATTCCAGTCCCAACAATACAAAATTATTGGAGATACTCTTTATCGCCGTGGGGCAGACTTGGTTTTTCGACGTTGTTTAACTCACGAAGAGGCTGAAAGGGTTCTGAATGACTGTCACTCTGGAGCATGTGGCTCTCATATGTCTGGGTATGCCACAGCCCAAAAGATATTGCGCGCTGGCTACTTCTAGCCGTCCTTGTTTAAAGACTGTATTACTGCGGTCCGGAAATGCCACAACTGTCAAGTGTTTGATCGCAAGATGCGCGCACCACCTGCTCCTCTCCACCCTATAATTGTCGTTGATCCTTTTGCCAAATGGGGTATCGATTTTATTACATGTAACCCTCACTCGGCCGGGGGGCATGCGTATATCATCCTTGCGGTAGATTATTTTACTAAGTGGGCTGAGGCGATGCCTACATTCGAGGCAGACGGCAAGACAGCTGCAATTTTTGTATTCAATCACATTATTGCTAGGTTTGGTGTCCCACAAGCGATAATTACTGACCATGGGCGCCATTTTCGAAACGTTATGATGACAGAACTTACAGGCCAGCTTGGTTTGCATCACGATATCTCAACTCCTTATTATCCACAAGCCAACGGTCTGGTTGAGTCCATCAACAAAGTTCTAGTTATCATGATCCGACGAATCATTGGTATTCATCGGTCAAATTGGCACAACATGTTATTTTCAGTGCTTTGGGCATACCAAACCTCAGTGAAAACATCAACAGGGTTCACTCCTTTCCAACTAGTTTATGGTTTGGCAGCTGTGCTGCCCATTGAATGCGAAATCCCGTCACTTCAAATGGCCATCGAATTACTTCCAGCTACTTCCGAAGAGGAGAAGTGTTTATTATACTTAGCTCAATTAGATGAGACTCGACGTGATGCTGCATTGGCAATCGAGACTCATGCAAAACGTATGAAAGCTCAGTATGATCGAAATGTGACCCCTCGAAATTTTTCGGAAGGAGACCTAGTGTTATTATATGATCAAGCTAACGATAAATTAGGTGCTGGAAAATTCGTTCCTATGTGGCATGGGCCCTACATTGTCAAGCGAAAGCTAGCAAAAGGGGGCCTATGAGCTGGTTGACTTTGACGGGGACTCTTTGGGTAAACCCAAAAATGGACTTTACCTAAAGAGGTATTATGCTTAAATGATGGGTATGGAGATTTTAGTTAGGTTAGGTTTTTCTTTCTAGCTGGTGTGTTTGTTAGTTTAGACAATGTGCTTAGCTTAGAAAGTGTGTTTTTCATCGTTATTCTGCTTATCTTGGTTTTACGCTTGATGTTTGCAGATGTCGATGCCTCTCCAAACATACATTGGATTTGCTGATGGTGCTTGTCGTAGTACACGGAATATCTCTTCCGCAGCTTGGGTTATCTATTCGCCCTCTGACGAGTTAGTTTCTATGCATGGGGTAAGCCTCGGTCAAACAACAAACAACATTGCAGAGTACAGTGCAGTGATTGAGTTATTGTCTGAATCTATCTCATTTGGGATTCGGAGTTTGATAGTGAGGTTAGATTCTGAACTCGTTGTATTACAGCTTAATAGAGTATATGCCATTAGAAATCCAGTGTTATTAAGGTTATTTTTGAGAGTGCGTCTCTTGGAACGTGAATTTGATTACATTGAATATCAGCATATTCCAAGGTCTTTAAATACATTAGCAGATGCAATCGCTTCTCGAATGTTAGACAGACATTTGCAATAATCATACATGTAAATTTAAAAACATTTCATCATACATGTTTAACAAGATAAGCCGGTAATAATGATATATATAGATAGGAGTGTGTCAAAAAATACATCGTCTTCGATCATAGGTTGAAAAACACCTTATGATCGGTAAAAATGATAAGTACAAAAAACCAAAATGTCACATGTGTCTACAAAAACGACCATCCAATCACTGGTGATCCTCTCTATACGACACTACTGAACGCGCCACCCTACACAAGGTCCTGGGACTGCGACTACATAGCGCTGAAGTCTGATAGGAATATCGTCTATAGTAGTCTCTGGTATATCTGCCGTAAGACGCTCTAAGTCTTGTTCCAACTCAGCCAGGGTCTCTGTGGCCTCGTCCCGTGGGGCCGGTGCCGCTGCAACTGGTAGTCTCCTCTCGAAAGGCCGGAGATTGGCTGGACGGTGTGGGCCTACATCTGCATTTTGAAAATTATTACTGTCAGTTTTGAGACGATATAAAAAACAAAAAAGTAGATAATTTAAAAACTTGTGAAAAATGAAGTACCTGTGTCATCCCATTGTTCTCCCGGTGGAAGAACCATATCCGGATCTCCACAAAAATCAACTTTGGCATAAGGAAAATCCTGTATAGAAAAGATCTGGTCCTCCAACTAGTGAAAATACTATGGAGTAAATCAAACAACCCCCGTTCCCTTGTCAGGATGACGGGCCATCACCGCAATCCATTCTTGGTTCTAATTAATCCTTATTACCTGAAGTGGAGAACTCCATGAAGCTCTTCTTAGCTTCCATGAATGTCTCCTTCGTGCGTTCTAAATCAAATTTAGGTTCCTTAGTAGGAGCCTTGCAAACCCACGTACTTTCTTCTAGCTGCTTACCTTTATCATCGCCAGTGGTCATACCGCTCCTGAGCATCATGTTTACATTCGGGTCTTCTTTGTGTGGTTCAAACCTCATCATCTGTAAATTCTGAGTTAGAGGGGGCTGAAGTATCCCTTTTTCGTGCAGTCTCACTATTAGTGTAGGGCAGTCTTCTGCCTCATGATCAAACTGAGCGTAGTACAAACATGATGTCCTCATTGGGTTGTACAATCGCGGGCATAGTGCCCTGGGCCCCACAATTATAACAAATTAACTGTCCATGACCGCTTCCTAGTCCCATTCCACCTCGACCTCGACCATGCCCCTGAAATCTAATCCGTGCCATTCCTGCATTCACGTCGAGGGCTTGTGTTTATATCTGCACCCTGTAGGTAGGGGTCCGATCCATCATTAGTTCATAGCTTCTGTAGGTATGCTCATCATGGCCTACCGACCTGTTACACTAAAATTTGTCACCATGACTATTTGCAGTTAGTATGGCTCCATCACCTGTCATACTATCCTCCTTGGCAAGTCTTATACATCTGCTCCTCATGTCAAACTCCAAGAAAGAAAGAAAGTCCTTAAAAATCAATAAAACTCTGGTTACGCAGTTTCTCTTATCCTTACCTGCGTGTACGCACCCCAAGTTCATAAAACTTGCGTACTTGTACGCTCTGTATGTAAAGCCATGGGTGCGTACTCCTATAAAGATCAAAAGGCGTGAGTTTTACTTCAAAAAAGTTACTTGTGGTCAAATCTAGAGCATTCTAGAAGATGGTTTGACGTGTATTGAGCGCCTCCAGATGGTTCATGTATCCCTATGAAAGAGGAACTTATCCCATGAAGAGGGGAGCTATCCCATTGAAAGAGGGGCTTATCCCATTCATGGTGGACCTGATTAACTTCCTCCAAAGCACTATAAATACAGGCATTGGGCCAGAGGGAGGGGAGGTTGAAAGCTGAACATTCCTAAGGGTAGATGCTGCTGAAATTAGGACTCCCTTATAGAGCTTGAGAGGAGAGATTCCCATCCTTTCTTAGTTTCATTTGGAAGTGGGTGAGCTGATCAAAGTAAAGGAGAACTCTTGCTGGACCCTGGGAGGGACCTGCACAACACCAAGGCATTGGTTGTAATGGTTTCTTTTGTTTCAACTTAATACAATTAAGTTCATTTTTCTCAACAAGTTGTTAAATATAATTTGTTTCATATACTCCTTGTTCTTTATGATGAATATGTTTTATTTTATGAGTTATTCAGGTGCTATGTAATCGTTTGCTTGTTAGTGAATGTAGGTTTCGAAGAGAAGGAGGAGCTCATCCGGATCGGAGAGGCTGGACTGCTACAAACAGCGTTGGACTAAAGGTATGTTTTAAACACCTGACTGCTTGTATTCTAAATGCATATTTAGGGAAAGATAGTGCTCAATTGTCTTGTTTGTCACTAGAAAGCCTTAGCTTCTAGGGAGGTCGATTTTGTCCGCAAAATTGACTCTTTCCGCATGACACGACCTGCAGAAATTACAAAATAATTGTTGTGACATCTGTGTATACTTCTGCAATAGATGACAATTGTCCATAGCATGTTTTCCTCAAATTCGACAAATCGTGCACCATAATGCAAGCGCCGCGCTTAGCCCTGTCTGTGCCTCAGGTCTTAATGGCATCGGCCCTCCTCCTGCCAAGTAGTTCACAAACACTGGATAATGGTCCTTGTCATGCCCCTGGCCTTTGCATTTTATGCACCATACCTCCTCGCGTGCCTTCGGCCGAGGTGTCCTGTCCTGTTTCAAACTTTGCATTTCCAGACACAGATTTTGCAATTGCACATGGATTTGTTGGACTCCCAGACCAGGGTCTTGTATAGGGGTCTCATGCAATCTCATCGCCATTTCTAAATATTCAGCCTGGGTGGAAAGTTTTTGCTGTGAAAACATCGCCCTTAAGTGCGGTGTCAGTGATGCCATAAACCATGTGCAGTGCTGTCCATCTGTCAACATCATGTTGGCTTTGCAACAGTACAGGGTGTCCCCAATAATGTGATAAGGTTGAGAATGATGTAGGGTAGTTGCCACTCATCAATGAGCTGGTCAATGAAAGGTGTAGGTTAGTTTTCTTTGGGACAGGCATGATTAATGTCGCAATAATCATCACATACCCTAATAGTGCCCTGTTTTTTAGTCACAGGGACAATATTAGAAACCCAATGTGTGACTGGGATAGGGAAAATAAAGCTAGCCTTAAGAAGCTTTTCGACTTCCGATTTAATAGCCGCAACCTTTCGGGGGTGCACAGGGCGTAGATGCTATCGAACAGGTTTGGCACCCGGATATGTAGGTATTTCATGCACCACAATGCTAGGATCGATGCCGGGCATCTCTTCGTAAGACCAAGTGAACACATCACGAAATTCACGAAAAAGATCAGTATAAAGCTGAATCTCCTCCGGAGTACAAGTTACTCCAACATGAATGTGCTCAACAATCCCTGGTTTAACAGAGATGTCGATTGGTTGAGTTTGCATAATGTTCCCCATATTCCCTTCAGAAGAAACTTGATGAATTTGGATGGGTGTCTGAAGGGGTTGGGAGGGGAGACAAGGAGCAAACTACTCGAGACAAGTAAGCATTTCCCGATGGGTAGGGAGAAATGAGGAACGATGGTGATGATCAGACCAAGGGGGTTCCTCAAAAGACATAGTCTCAATAATCACTTCATCAGAAGGAAAAATTTCCTTTAAAGGGTCTAAAGAAGTGCCATCTCCGAGCCAAGGGGATTGAATGTACGAGTCGAGAGCCCTGCTCGAAGGAGCAGGTTCAGGGGATGAAGCCGATACAGAAACAATTTCAATGTAGTTGAGATCAGTAAGACTCAACGGCATCTCATCACACCAGGATTCTATCTGATCAACAGGAGGAAGATCCCAAGGATCAGAGCGAAAAAATATCATATTAATGCGAGCGATGTTGGGAGGTGGGAGTGAAAAAACACCCATAAGGGCAGGATCTTTAAAGAGTCCAGCACCCACACTCTCACATGGAATGGAGGTATGCTCCACGAAAGGCACGTTGCCATTGGAGGAGGAAGAGGCGAAGAAGGACAACTAGTCTATTGTGACAATTTTCCCTTGATGAGGAAAACGAATAACACGAAATAGAGATAAAGCCATGGTTCGCATGGCATATGTCCAGCTTCGTCCTAAAAGGAGGTTGTAAGTTAAATTGGCATCGACAACTTCGACCTCAACTTTGAATGTCTTCCCCTCCAGAGTAATAGGCAAGCACTGGAGTATACCATAAGGATGAGACTCTATCCCATCAAAGGCTTCCAAGGTCGTGGGAGACTGGCTCAGAGTCAAAGAACCAATAGCCTTCCAACAAGCAACAAACATAATGTAAGTAGAAGCGCCTCCATTAATGACCATGCAATGAATAGTTTTAGAATTGATAATGACTTGAATAAGGAAGGAAATTTGGTGAGGCAGTCTCGGTACATGACTGTCTAGGTCAAAAGTGATCAAATCTAAGTTGGTTGGGTCAATGCCATTGATGGCTAATAGCAAGGACTTCCTCTGAGAGGGGTAGCTCTGGAGGACTTCTAATGCGGACATAGCTGACGGAGCCTGGGCTAAGCCCTCAATGATGCTATAGTGCTGAGCAACACGAGCATTAGGGTTGTAAGAAGACTTCCGGAGTACCCGTTTAGGAGGAGGTTGGATGACCGCCTCAATACTAAGTCGCTCGATATGGAGCAGACCGGAGTTGGACGGAGGAGCACTAGAGGGGACCTCAGTTTCCTTCTCGACAAGTGAAGGATATTCTTTTGATTGAGTAGTAATGTGGATGGGAATCGTCCCAGCCATAAATACCTAAGAACCAAAGGGAGAGGAGGATTGAGATGGATCAACCACCATTTGAGTTTGCTGTGAGGGAAAAGGCTCTTTGAGCATGGCAGGAGTACCAGAGGCACATTTTAACAAACGACTAACTTCAGACCACCTCGGGCAGTCTTTAGTATAATGATCCTCATCACAAATAAGGCAAGGATACTTAGGCTTGCATTTGGCACCTTCCTCGGGTGGAGGTTTAGGGGAATCTTGCTTCGGTTGATCAGCTTTATTCTTTCCTTTTCCCTTCTTCTTCCCTTTCGAAGCTTTGTCTGCCATGGTGGACTGAACGACATTAACCTCAGAAGTGTTACCAGAATTGGATACGGCATGAGAAGCGTTTTCATTTGAAGCGTTTAGCTTTTGCTTCCCAAGGTTCGCGGAATATTTCTTGGAGGATGTATTGACAGAACCGATGACACCGTCAATAGATGGTGTTGACAGGGCTTTGGAAGTTTCAGGTCTCGGAGCATCAGGAAAATAATCATATAGTGTACCAGATTGGGAGTAAACCAAGTCAAGGTACTGAGCACACGCAATAGCTTGCTCTTCAGTTACACATGCCCCCATAGCAATGTCCCGGGCTATCAGACCGACAAATGAGGTTGTGAACTAGTCAGTCAGAAGCTGATCGGGAATCCAGAACTTAATCAAACGACGACGTCTCCTCCATTCATGGATATGATCGGAGATATGCGTGGCCATGTTCTGTTTCAAGGATGTTAGGAGATGTGTGCCTGTTTCATATCGAATCGGCAACTGAAAATGAGTTAAAAATGCCATAGCCAACGAGTTAAAGTCCTGAAAAGATCCGCGAGCTAGCTCAATATACCATTTTGCGGCAGAGCCAGTGAGAGTCCATTGAAAAAGGCGGAGCCGGATTGAATCATCAAGCCATGAATTTGACGAACACCATAGATGATAAGTCATGACATGAGCTTGGGGATCTTCTCCAGCTTTACCATCAAACTTGGGACAATCACCTGGAATTTTAGTTGGAACCGGTGGCCAATACGGATTATGAAGAATGGGATCATTTGTTAGTTTGGACACATCCGGTAATTCCAACGTTGCTAAAAAGGGTAATTGAGGGTTAAAGGACATCTGAGGCTGCGGGTAAGAAGTAGTACCAGAGTTCCATCCAGTTGCTTGTTGCCCCCATTGATTTTGTCCAGACGGATTTGGCCCATAAGGGTTTTGTCTGTAGGGATTTTGTCCATAGGGATTATAACTGTAACTGGATGGTTGACCTTGGATTTGACCCCCAGCATTCCACTGATTACCAACTTGGCCTGCAGGAGCAACATATGGTTGCTGGAAATTCTGATAAGGATTAACCTGCGGCTGTTGATAATTTTGGTATGGGGAAAATTGGGTTTGCCCTTGGGATTGCTGAAAACCATAAGGCAGCTGGGCTCCAAACTGAGCCTGGGGACCAAACTGCATTTGATAAGCAGATTGGGTTTGGGATCCAACGTGAATTTGAAGACTGGATTGGGTCTAGAGCCTAGACTGGGGCTGAAAACCAAGTGGAGCTTGAGAAGCAACGAGCGTTTGAGTGCCCGGTTGAGCAGGCCCAGACGATGTCCTTGAGAGAATGGAGGTTGAGCCATTTGGCTAGAAGGTTGGCCTGGTTGAGGTTGAGGTTGGCCCATTTGCCCAGAAGTTTGAACTTGCTGGATATTGGGTTGACCTTGCGCAACCGAAGGTTGCCTAGACTGACCAGATGGTTGAGTAGGTTGAACAATTGGTTGCCCTTGTTGAATTTGAGGCTGACCAACTTGTCCAGAAGGGTGGCCTTGCTAGGTACTAGGTTGACTTTGTTGAATGTAAGGTTGTCCTGGGTTACCAGAAGGTTGCCTGAAGTATGTGAAAGAAGACCCACTAAAGGCCGAAGGTTGTCCCTGAATGGGTTGTCCTTATGGGTCGACAATTTGCCCTGAATAAGGTTGCCTGTAGTACGGCTATCCGTAAGACTGTTGACCTTAATAGGGTGGACTTTGAAAGTTTGAATATTGTGCTTGGCCACCGTGATAAGCCATGGTACCCCAAGCGACAGATAATGGAATCGAGACCTCAACCACAGGCTGAGATGCTATGGGTCTAGGGTGGTAAATATGGGCTCCTCGAGAATCATAATAATTAAACATATTTTGTGGATCTAGATTCTGAAGAGCTTGGAGATATTGATCATATGCCCCCCTGCTAGAATGGAACCAGAAGAAGGTGGGGCACTAAGGCTAGGGTCAACAACCCCAGATATGGATGCCGAGGGGCCACTATTTGAAGGACCTGTCGAAGGTCCGGAAACAGTGGTCACAACTGAAGATGCAGTGATGACACTAACAACAGGGGCTGAGGAAGCCACACAAATGGTTGGAATAGTCGGGACATATGTGACAGTTACATTATGAATTGGGGAGTGAAATATTCCGAATTTGGAGTGACAGTACGAGACCACATGGAACTTGTAAGGGGAGACCTAGAACCTATGATATCAGCCAGAGCATTATAGCGTAGAGGCAGCGTGATACCAAGAGAGGTGACATGGAAGGGTGAAGTTTCCGTAGGTATAGGAATTTCACCACTTGCCATAAAGGACTCTTCACTTGTGACGGGGTTCATCTCATCCATGTTAGAAGAAGACATTGGGGCCAAAACACCAGGAGGAGTAAGGGGAAAGTCTTCTTCGGAAGGCTCCCAAATGGGATTCCAATGGATAGCATAAGACTCGTCTTCCGGAGTGTGAGAGTTAAGCGATTGGATACTTGGAATAACAGGAAGAGTATCACTAGCAACCAGTACCTCAGGAGCGACAAAAGATGGATATCCTTGGTCGCTTGGAACGGGAGACGGGATTGGTGATTCCACCAAGATGATTTAACTCAAAATCCCTAGGGAAAACCAATCGAGTAAGGAGAAATAACCCTACGCAAACTAAAACACAACAAGATCTAACAAGGTAAGTGTGAACGTGGCCGAAAAAAATTTAAGACACAGGAACAGAACTTGACCTTTTCATGTTTAAAGAGTCGGGAAAAGGACGAAAATATGACTTTAGTCTCCTTCGAATATTTAATGAGCCTGAAAGGACAAGTGCTCAGATGGACCTCTTCTTTTAAGGAGTCCTAAAAGGAACGAAAGTGACTGCTCTAGAGAAACTAGGCAAAATGTTTACAAAACAACCCGTAAAAATACATATACACCTTGGCGATCATATGAAAACCAAGGACTTTCCGTACGGCAGTCAATATTCCCGAATGCTGTGTTTGGTGCATTACGGTTTGCAAGGCGGTAGACATGGCTTCCTAGGGATATAGGATGATAACCTAGTGGGGTCTCCCAACATATACTCGACGGTACTGGGAGCACAATTCCATACTAGACCGCTATTGAGTCACAGAAGGAGGAATCACCCAACCTTAAGTGAAAATAATAGTGACTAGGTTTAACGATGCCGGAGCACATCTCTAGCCTAGACCTCTAAATAGTGTGCGTTATGTTGCAATGCGTTGTTAAGTTCATTTAGTTCATTTTAGAGTTGATCTTGAATTATGTTTCAGTTTCCAGGCCTTACTGTATGTATACAAAAACCTAGGATGCAGCTAGAATGAGTAAAGCATCTTTTACTTCAATGAACATCTACCTACAGGAGGGTAGAGAGATCATTCCCAAACCAAGAAAACCTAAGATAAGCTAAGAGACAAAATGCATAAACACATCAACCCTACAGTGCATGGATACTACTGATGATAGATTTTATCATTTGCTTTCCAATATGCAAACTCAAAATGCAAATACACTTTCACTTTCATATACTCAATGAATGCAGTCTTTTGATTTTGATTGTTTTGAATTTAAAAGAAACAAACAGGCAAGTGTGAAAATGGTCGATCCAAACAATTGTGATCTATGTTTGGTAGTGAAAAGAAATCGAATCAATACCAAAGATTGGTTCAATAATTGTCACTAAAAATCAACCAGAAAGAAACAAGCAATGAAGAAGGCTCAAACAAATGAACAAGAAGGTTACAGATGAACCTTGGGAAAAAAATCAACCAAGCTAAGTAATTCAAGAATTTGAATGAACAAACTAGGTCAAAAAGCCAAAATTGCAAGATCCATTCAATAAAACCAAAGAGAGAGTACCTTAACCATAGGAAATAAAAAACAAGCTAATGGGCAAGAGAAAGATAACAGGGGATCAATAGGACTGGTGAATTCAAGAGGTAGAATTGAAAAAAACAACTCTACAGGAATCGTCATGGGCATAACACCAGCAACTAGGGACGATCAGCCACTATCTGTAGCAGCAGAGCGACGTCGTCGCGAGAGTACATGTCTCTTCCACGACGGGCTGATTTTAGGGATCGTCATGACTGTACGACAGGATTCAGCGACGCACAGAACTTTACAACAGAGACAAAGCGATGTCGGCACGACTGTTAAACTATTTTCAGCGACGATCTTAAAAAAAATGAAAGATAAACCAAAAACTCCCAAACAAAGACCAGCCTATTCCATAGATAATAAATGGATTTCCCAGATTGACCCAGGTAACCCAAAATACTGATAGTTAATCCCCAAAATTCAAGAGACACTAAATCAAAACCAAAACAAGAGCAAACAAGAGAAGAAACATACAAAGGACTCCCCAGCGGAGTCGCCAACTTGTGATGCAAGAAAGTGTTCCCTTTGTGGACAGAGGCAACCCCTCTAGCCCTAGAGTGGGTCTAGTCACAGCAAGGACAAAACAACAATTAATTCCCTTAAATAGTCATCATTGGAGGCCTACCTCAAACCGGTGGTTGATGAAGTTCTGTTGCGCTGCTCCAGCTTCCGTTTCCTTCTCCTTAATGAGCGATCAACCTGAAACACCACAAAGAAACAACAGAGCACGTAACCGAGAAACAACAATGATCTATTTACTCATAAAGTCAAGAAGTCATGAGCTATCAAGTAAATTACATACAAGACATAGGAAATCATCATTGATTGTATTAATAATAAATCAAGAGCAAAGCTTACAACCAAGTCTTGACGTCGCAAGCCTTCTCAGAGGGTCCAACCAGCTTATGTCTTCAATCATTCACTCTCAAAGATGGGTCTCCCAAATAGCAATATATCTCTCTCTCTTATTCACAAGCTTTAACACAAGGTTAAGGGCACTCCACACCTTCTTGCAAACTATATAGCAATCCCACACTTGTCACACTCACACCAAAACTATCTATCAAACTCAAAAGCAGCAACAGCACTGTACAACCAAAAGAACTAGTAGATGATAGCAAGGGTGAGTGATTTTATAGGAGAAGGAGTCTCCATGAAATGAGGGAGAGGGAGCTTATCCTCAGGGCAAGCAGCACAAAATATGGAACTACCATGCCAGAGGGGGAAGGGCGACCCAAATTGACCCAACAACCAGGTCTAGAGACATTTAAAAGGCTGACTGTTGGAACAAATTCGCCCAATCTAGATCATCGCTGGTCATTAACTAAGCTTTAGCGCCGACATCGCTAGGAAGCAATGTATGCAAACTTACCGTCACTAAAGATAGCTAATAGACTTGCGCCGAGGCTTGAAATCTGACTGTCGTGGGAAACAGATGTACTCCCACAATGGGGTCGCGATAGGACTGTTTATGACAGGGGTCTGTCGTGTGTATTAAATGTATTCTCATGACGAGGCAGAAAACTTAGGAAAAGAGGGTCAATTGGCAACATAAGAGAGCATTTGTTTAATATGAGCATGTTTTACTGGACACATGACACAGTAGAAGGACTGTGGTGAAGGCAGTGACAAATTACTATGTAACAGCAATGGTTGCAGAGGCATGCCGAACAGTGTTGCACATCCCTGAGGAAGTGCAACTAGAGGCCAAGATCCAGAAACTCGCTACGAGCGTCCGCTATTGGAAATACTAAGAGGGGGAAGGGGTAAATCAATATTTCTTTTCAACTGTTATTTTACCAATTAAAACATTTATATTCAGAACACAACATGAACAACAAGAATAAATGATTTTATCAATATAATCTTTGCAATAAAATAGATACAAAAATATATGATTCCAATTTGTTGCCAAGCACCAACTTGGACTTTTGTGAGGCTCCAACCTCCAGAGCACCAACTCTGTTTTGTCGAGCCACCAACCTTGGAATTAGGAGCACCAACTCCTAGGACACCAATCCTTCCAATTCTGAGGCACCAACCTCAAGGGCTCCAACCCTCTACTGTCAAGGCACCAACCTTGGATATAGGAGCACAAACTCCAAGGACACCAATCCTTCCAAATTCTGAGGCACCAACCCCAAGGGCTCCAACCCTTTGCTGTCAAGGCATGTTTGATAGTAATGTTCTACTCCAAAACTCTTCTTTACTGAATTCTGTCTATTTACAACTTCACTGTAGTCTCCATGCTACAGCATCAATGGCAACCAATCTTCATATGAAGAAGTCTTTACAACTTTTCATACTATCCACACAGAGTCTGCAAAAGGTATCTCATGATGATATCAAATGGCCATCATGATCTTTGATAATGTCTCCACACAGTTTTACTAAGTCTACTATTAGCTGCATTAAGCTCTGCACAAGAACCAACTCTCTATTTCAAGCCTCTATTCTCACTGTCATGGTGAATGCTTCCAGCGTGACTACTGTGCATTGTTCTTACTATTGCAATATCTTACTTCCCATAAATACATTAACATTTGCTTCAATACTAGTGCTGCCTAATGTTCCCTTCAAGCAATATCAAATGAAACTTTATTTATTATATCACAGAATTGTTCTTCAGTATGCATTATGTACCTAATTAATTCATCACAAGTCTGAGTCTTTCACAGGGTAACACGATCAACAGAGTTGGTCGTCCTTCGACTGCCTCCTATCTAGCTGGACCTTTGTCTTCCTTCTGTCCTACTAGACCTTCAACCTCTTTCTATCCTGCTGGACTATTGAATTCCTTCTTTCTTCTAGTTCACCAACAACCACTCATAAAGGCAATTCTCTATTTTCTTATACTGATATGCCTGACCTTTCACTTCCCTTTCACTCACTTGAACTTCCACTTCCTTTGTGCTCGCTCGACCTTTTGGATTCCCTCCTCTGATCACTTTACCTTCCTCAACGATCGTCCATCTACACTCACTTGATTCTTCGGCTTCCCGGTCAATGGATTCCTCTGTCTATTCAAGTGTTCCAATACTCACAGGACACATAAATTCAAAAGAGAGGCCGAATTACAAAGAAATGTTGCATATTAAAAAATATTAGAGAGGCCCTTTTTTTCTTTAATATTTATACAATAGACTCAATCATTATTTACAGAGGATTTCATTGGAGAGGCTTGTACCAACAGGGAGGTCCCACATGCCACGTCACTATCTCAATCACAATCAGCGGTCCGGCAGTGACAACCCTTATGATTTGCGTGACTTCCCTGATACCAGGATGCGATATTACATAAAGGTATATTTTATGGAGCTATTGGGTCCACGTAGTATATTGAAATTGGCATTTTGACATAGTTACAGTTCTTCACGACTTGCGATATGTGATGGATGTGATATAACAATAAAAAGAAGTTTATATACCTGTCGGGTCTGTATATATATATCGCAATCGCATTTTATAGTGTACCATCCATTTATAACTTGCGATACATAACTTCCGACACAACGAACGCGATATAAAATTAGGGCACATTATAATAGTGGTCCTCATTCTGCACCGTCGATTTCTTCTGTATTAGATCCGATGATCAACACTTGGTACGATCAACACAATCCATTGGAAGCTTGTTGCGCCGTAGATCTCTTCTCTCTAGATCTAATGGTCCCAACTTAATGCGAACAATCCAAAAACCGTCCGTTGATCCTTCGCCGTTGATCAACCCATGCTAGATCCAACGGCCTACAGCTATTTCGGGTGGACTACTTGCACAAGAGTTACCCGCCCGAAATGAGTGGTTTTTCTCTCTCCTCTAGTTGCTATGTGTCAACCATTGAATGGATTCGGGTGACTCCCTCCTATTACCACTTACCACTTATTCTCAATCCGATAAACCATTTCTGCTTATAAACCCGCCTTTCTCTTTGACTAACGCTTGAGCTATTTAGCACCCAATGACCGTAGATCTTCTACCATCGACAGCTATGACGGCTCCTCTGATTTCCTCATCCGCTAATACTTAAATTAATCTCCGTCGTTCATTTCTTTGACTTTACATTGCGCGACTTAATCCTGGCTGCTCATTACAAACAATCTCATCCGTTGATCTCCAAGATCCAATGGTTCTTGTGCGTTGAAACTTCATTTGTCTCCTCACTTTGACTTTGATTCATTTCTTCAGTGTTTTTCCTGTGGTTTCGGGTTTTCTTCAGGGTTTCAACCTTTCACTTTTTCGCTGCTCAACTCTCTCTGAGCCTACCTTCTGCGAATTCATACATCACTGATTCTCTCTGAGCTTCACTCTGATTCTTCAACCGGATTCAAAGACCCATTATGATTCCTCTGTCTCTTCTTCTCCTCTCTATGTTTCTCTGAATTCTGCCTGCACACAATAGCTAATGACCTCTTTGCTTCCAATGACCTCTTCCTCTTACGCTTTGGCTTCATGATGGCTTCCGATAACCTGTTTCCGATGAACTCTTCCGATATGCTTCTCTTGATAGCTCCTATGACTTCCGATATTCTCTACTCTGATATTCTGCAATACTCCTCTGATGTGTTCCTCTTCTGATGGCTTCCCTAATGGATTTTCTCCTTGGCTTCTTGCTCCTATTTCTTCATGGATCCGCTATGCTTGGCTTCACATAATTGTTTACTCATCCAGAATATTTCCATATTGACATCAATGACAATCTAGGTCAACATCCATGATGCAAAGGCAGAGGTGGCCAGAGTTCAATTTGAACTCAATATGAAAATAACAAAGCTGGAACTCAAGTCACAGCCTTTGACTCCTCCCAAGGTCAGGGAACAACGCAACGCTTCCATCAAGGAAGGGATAGCTACTATGGATTTCGCAGTTGTTGACTGGACAACTTTGTTTAAACAGGCCATGGAAGTGGTGACGACCCTGCAGGAGGATCCCACCCTAAAGATATTGAGTACAGAGATCCGCGAGCTTTAGTAGCAGTACGACGAAGTGAGGGTGATGACTCACTCCATTGCTACTGCGCGTCACCTCGCCAAGTTGTAGGAGGCAAATCAACTCCTTGCACAAGTGGAAGCAGCGCAAAAAAAAGAGGCAGTGCTTAAGGCACGATTGGGTCCTTGGTTGGACAAAGCCTACCTAGTCTCAGCCAACATTCAAGAAAAGCTGATGAACTTGCAGCTTACACAACAGAAGATCAAGTGAGCCGGTGAAGGACTAACTACAGAGCAACTGGTTGAATAGGTAAAGTAGGCAGCCACACAGAGCATGGATAAAGCAGAAGTTGTGGAGGTGGAGTTGTGGGATCTTCATAGCAAGATCACCATGCCAGCCGAGTGACTTGAGGGTGACACACGATCTTTGTGTTGGGGGCCTATTCGAATGGGGTCTCCTGGGTCAGTTTTGGGGCGAAAGCCCAAGTTTTGATGTAAAATGATGTAAAGTATCCACAAATTGTGGGCGCGGAGCGCGGAGTTAGTTAAGAGTCAAAAAAGGTTTTTACCCTCATTCATGTAAACTTGAGTCGGTTTTTAAAGATCTACCCATGGTCTGTGGACCATGGGATTGTATAAATAGGTTTGTCTTAGAGAGTCTAAGGCAAATAGATAGAGATAGAAGTCTTTTGTCTATGGGTACGACGAAAGGAGTCTAGAGGGTTAGCACAGGAAAGTAAGAGGAAAGGTTCTATAGCTAAGTGCGCAGAGGCCTAGAGTAGTGTCTGCAAATGAATGCGCATACCCCTCTAGTTGATTGCGCAGGGAAGTACTGAGCCTGTAAACCTATACTGAAGATCAATAAAGAAGACTGTTGCAGAAATTCCTGTGTTTTATCTCTTTACTTCTGTTATGTATGATTGCGATATATGTTGTGATGAAATGATGTCTTTATATAATAATGATGTATTGATGTGCGAATTTACTTGATCTGTCTTATTATCTGAACACAATTAATGTTAAGTGATTACACGAAGATCATAACACTTTCTGTTAAAGTTATCGAACACTTAGGTAGATCTGAGTAAATGCTGATCTAAGGGTAATCTATGGTGCACGTAAGTAGCTAATTTTCCTATTTAAGGTCTGCAAAAGCCAGTTGTAGACCTTCGCGGAGGTCTAGAGGCCGATTGAGGGGAGTTACAGCGCTAAGCCTTAAGGGCTTAGAAATATGTGCGAAGGTAGATCTAGGTCATAGAAAGACATCACACTGATCTCTGGATGTGGAAACTTGGTTCCAACATCCCCCCATACTGCTTCGGGTGAGACTTCATTCCACGCTACACGAATTGAACCTGGGCTAGGACCCACTAAGCCAATACTTATTCCACTTGGACCCCTAACACTATTTCTTTCATATTGTTTCTTTCAATTTCCTTAATTGTAGCACAATTAACTATTTTTGGAAGTTTTTTGGGTCTTGAAATTTCAAAGTCGGTTTAAGACCTTTAACGATGATTTTTTGGAAAACAGAAAAACCCATATCTTGTGGTAAGGGTTTTAAATTGAAATTTTTAGTCCTCATATAGATATTTCTAATGAGGTATTGTACGCGTCAAACGAAGATTGTATGCCAAATTTACGACCCTGGGAAGTTGGTCGACCAACTAACCCCAACGGGTCCCACAAACCTTTGGCGCTTCATGTCCTAGGGTTAGGTTTTTGTATGTTTGGGGTTTTCCCTTTTTTATCAATAATAAAAAGGCCTGTGAGCCTCATTATAACACAATTTAGAGGCATGTATCCACCGCATCTCTTCTCAGAGATAAGCTACCATCTCTCGAGCTAGTTTATTTCCATTTCTGCATGTATAAAATTTTCAATATTTTGTTATCAATGAATTGAAGTCCAATTTTCATTGTAGCTATGTGTTTCTATGTAAATCTGTATTTCATTTCATTCCTACATAAATCTAGATCATTGTGTTGATTCCAACAATATCTGGCACACTTTGTAACTCCTCATGATTGAGGAGATATGCTTGATCAAAGATTGAGCCCCCTTGCATGGTCAAAGTACCCCAAATTGAAATGATAATGGAAGATTAATGATTGGTCCAATTAAAGGTTGTTGATTGATTAAAATATGGCATCAATATTAAAGATATTGTTGATAATTTGTATGGGTCATAAACAGTCCTAATCAAATCTTCTTTAAACAATGAAACCCTAATTTAGTTGACCTAAATGATTGTGGGGTTTTTGGTTCCAAATGTTAATTTTGAAATTCAAAATTCCAAGTTGACTCCCTCCTTTGGTCAAGTCATGTTTTCCCCCTCACTAGAAGTATCTTTGACAAGTATAAATATAGATCATTTGGCCTCCATTTGATCTATCAAGAAAGTATGTATTCATGTATCTCCTTGGTAATCTTGACCTAGTGCAGTCACAACAAATTTAAGAAGAGGTCAATTATTAAAGACAACTTTGATTTATTTTTCTTTTTGCTTGGGTTATGGTTTTTTGCTTAGTTTCTTTGGATATTTTATGAGGCATTTTGGTGTCTCTCAAGACTATCTTGTGGAATATTCTCACACTTCCTTGAGGAAAACTGAAGGGCATTAATTATCAGGTTTTTTCTCTAAAAAAATGAAGTTGAGGACACTTGTTGGATTATATGGATCAACATGCATAACAAAATTATGATTTGGTGATGTTTTTGAATATGGTTGGGTATTTTATGCTATGAATCGACTTGCTTTTTATGGAGATGGTGTGCTTGTGCATATGATCTAGTGCAACAACAAATACTGAGATATGCATGAACACGTGTGATTGTATTACAATTGTGTGAAATATGGAGCAATGTCAGAGCAATCGATTTATACTCCTTCAAAAAAGTACAATTGTTGTGTCACTACTATTAGAAGTTGTGGATCCTACTTGAGACTGGGAAGTGAGTGGTTTTGAGTCAATTGAATTTTTTGGACAGATGTGCCTTTGATAAATACCTCTATATGTATGGAATGATGGTACTATGAAGGTTGCATTAGCTTATGGGTATGATTCAATCAATGGGTCATTGAGTCAATGCAATAGTTGATTTGGTCCTCAGTAGTTCAGTGTTGATCCATTGACCTGGTACACTTGATTGTTAGGCAATGTCAATTATTTTTTGATGCTATGTATCAAGTGGATATCCCCTGTAGGTTAATGGTGCACATGGACAAAGTTTGATTAGGAGAATGATTTGATTGTCATGCCATGGATTTAACTGAGCAATTTGGAGGTAAATGTCACCTATGCATTAGATCAATGATGCAAAACAATGTAATTGCAAAGTGATCGATATATTGTAGTGATATGTGCAAAGAAATTTACTAAACGCGACAAAATGTAAATGGTTGTAGAGATGAATGGACACTACTGTGGGTGAGCGATGAAGAATATTTGTGCTTGAGGATGCGAATATGAGTTAATATAATCATAGTGATTGATTAAAATGTGTTTGAATTTTGTTCTTATGACATAGATTATACATTGTCATTGTAATTCAGAGTATTTGTATCATTGTTTTGTATTTTGTGTTACTAGTTTGAGGTATGAAATATGTTTCTTAGATTGAGGAATTGATAAAGTTTGAAGGTATCGGTGATATCACAGGTATGTTTTGTCTATTATTTGAGAGCTACAGAGATGGTTCTGAAGATCTGTTGAAGTTAACACATCATAACATGCATTGACAATTTGAGAGACAACAAGGGTTTCTTTGCCTTATATATTTCTTCCAAGGAAATCAAAATTCCTCATCTGCTAAAATGGTTTCTATGTTATAACCCTGAGTGAATTAATGATTCCTACATTTCTATGAAGGTGAATTAGGGTTTGAAAAGAAACATATGATTATATCAATGATAATATTATGAGAGGACTTATACTGTATATGTTTCCATATTCTATGTTTGTTTGTATTCCAGAGAGATATTGTGGACTGAATTTGTATGCGAAGTAATGTGTTGAACATTCCAAGACCCAAACTATAAAAATGTTGTTTTAGTGATCAATTGTTGGCCTTGTTATAGGAGTTCATTATGTTAATAGTGTCAGGGTTGAAGGGGATGATGTTCATAAAAATGTTGCATTGCATTGTTGTGTTATATGATTGAATGTTTGTTAATTAAAGAAAGTTTATTAATTGTGAAAGCTTGTTCAAGTTATAGTAAGTTAAATGTACTAGTTAGAGTATTGGAACAATATTGCTAGGGTTTCACCAGCAACTAAGAAGCTAAAGTCTATTTAACAAATAGGATTTGATAGTGTATATGAATTAGCTATTGATAGAGTTATTTAGGCTGTAACTTGATGATATGATTTCAGGTATAATCTTTCAAACTGTAGAGATTTTACTTATGATTAGACTCATGAATCTTTTTCAAATCATTGATCTTCATGCAAATCTCTTGCATCAAACTCAGGTTGGGAATGTGCATCTCTCATAGATTCATGGAATTGTGAAGTTGATCATCTCAAGGACTATCTTTGCCTGAAAGAATCATACTTATCGAATTTATCCCTTAATGGTTAGCTCTTGGGTCTTCTTACAAATTTGATGTTGCAAATATGTCCTCTCATTGCACCAGAAATCCTCTTCAGTGGTAATGAATGCAGAAGTTGTCACTTGAATAAAGTTATTTTCCATTCACCATGTCCAACTAGTGTCATGCATTAGTGATGTTAGCATCTTTTTTAAACTCTTTTGATGGCTATGATGCTTGTACAATTTCTCACCAGTTGCAGGAAAATGGTCCGTCATGTACAATTTATCACCAGTTGCAGGAAAATGGTCTATCATATTTGGCTCACAAGGAACTTGGTTCGATTATTCAGATCATTTGCGAGACTGTTCAAATTGATTTTTCTTCATTTATTGAAAATTGGGAATCTGATGTTTTAATCAGCTCATCTGATCATTTTTCTGGCTTTGGTGACTATCATTCAACCTATCATTTTCCCATCAGCACATCCAATGATAGTTGTTTTGCACCCCTTTACATTCATTTTTCAACCTCTTTATTCATATTTTTGTCAAGAAGACGAGGCACTTCAACCTTCGCAGACAATTATGGGAGGTCGTCACTGTCTTGACATGACTATCGAGTATTATCAGATCTATTTTTCCTCACATGAGTCCCATCGTAATCTCACTCTTCTAATTAAAAATTCACCTTTTTTGAGATTTCAGATTTTTCAAGAGGGCCATCATGAATTTTATGATCGAATTGTTGAATACATGGAACAGTCCTACCTGGAAAGCTCCATAGAAAACAACAAGTTTCAATCTTTCCTCGTGCTTGCTAAGGAACTCAATGTAGATGAAGACACATCTGCAAGATGTTTTTGAGGTTTGTTGAAAAATTTTGTTCATCAAAAAAGTAAGCATGTGAATTGGATGAAAGTAGTGGTTGTGGCACACCTTTTCGCCCACATGCAAGACCTTCCTTTTCTTGTGCAAATTTTTCAAGTTTTTATATATTTTGTTGCACATCACTTTATATCTATATTTTTCATATCTTTGTGGATGCAGGTAAGGAACGACTATGGTGGCTTCAGAAATTTCATTATACGTGACCCCGACCTTCTAGTTGTTAGGTTAGGAGTAGGATTAGTCGCATCCTAGTTTTCCCTTTCTTGCACTAATTATGTGCTCGTTCCCTGTAGTCTATCCTCATTTTCTTATTATGGTTCTACTTCATGCTTGCTTTAGCCATTTTGTTCTCTTTTCTTCTGATTACATTTCCTTGTGTGTTTTCTTTCTTTTTGTCTTGTTTTATTTTTTGTTCAGTTTTTAATTTTTTTCATCATGCGAATAAGTGTTGTGCCTGGACCAGTATTGGCTTCTTAGTATGTTTCTGGTTGACGTCTAAAGAGTCTTGTGACACTGCAACATTTGGTTGAACCTCCAGCCAGTTTTCTTTGTGTTGCCTTTGTCTTTTAGTTGATGAAGTTCTAATGGAAAATATGATTCGTCCGTAAGGAGAGTTTTGGTCCAACCATGAACATGTGCCTGTTCAGGGAACCTTACATATGCAGTCGATTCTTGTGTTATGTTTTCATGCTTATCCGACTAGTAGAGAAGGAGAAAGGGGGAAATATAAATGAGAAAACCTAAATTAGAGTTCTCTATATACTTCTCTAAAGGAACAACCTCTTCTTCTCTCAATAAGTCAGGATCCCTCTTTCGCCCCAAAATAAATAAGTTCCAATGCACAATTCTCCTTAAATAAATAAATAAAAGTGAAATAAGAGAAAGGATTCTTACGTAGAGAGGTCAAGCAAGAAACTTCATCAGGATACTGTCTAGGTTCGCTGGTAGCAGAGAAATGTTTGTGTCCCTGTGTGACTATATCAGGGTACTATCTAGGCCTGCTAGCAAAGAAGAAACACTAGAGATGAAAACTTATACTCTAAAAATATTAAGCTTGCGAGTTACACTACCTTTCCCAACTTGAAACACTGTGATATTTCCAAAGCACATGTTTTGTTCAACCAATAAGGTATAGAGGGTACCATGGATAGTCATGGGGTAAGTGGAAAAGGCCAAAGTGATCTACATGATGAATGAAAACTCCACAAAGAACCAAGGCCCTACACAAAAGAGTTAACCAAAATAGAGAAAATGGGTTCTACAAGTGTGTCACCAAGTGTTGTAGTGACTGCAACACCCTCCAAAATTTTGGATTTTTGAGCCTAGTGTGGATCCCGTGATCGATCATTCCTTAGTCACTTATTGGTAAATTGATGATTTTAAGCTCCCTTCTCATATCTCAAGTCACATTCACACTTTTATCTTTATATAGCAAGTGTCATCTTCGAGCATGGGAATTATCGTTTATCATGCAAAGGGGAGTTGGGTAGTATTTGTGAAAATGAATTGTTCTCATCATATAGACATGTTTCACACTCATTTACAAAGTTTCACACACTATTACATAAGTGTCATCACTTGTCGTAAGTTGCCACAAAGGTTGTTGCATTAAGGGAAGTATGTTTTCATATGTTTTGGATGATTTGTGTTGTATCACTAAGTGTCCAAGTGTGTGGTCACAAACAATTTCTATCACTACTCACATCGGTTCCAATGATCCCACACTTAGCCAAATTCTAGAGGATTCTTAGCAACCTAGCCTCATCTAGCCTTCCCAACCTCTACACTTCGCATATTCAACCTACAAGATTTTCCTTTTTCTGTTGTAACTGTGCAATGTCAAAAAATTCTAGCCTCCCTTAGCCTCCAAAACTACACAGATGCTTCCTCCGGTGTCCTTCCCTTAGTCGAAGCTCACTGCCTCCAGAAACTGAACAGTTATATCCCTCAAGCCTCTCAGTTTCCCAGTCCCCCTTTCCTCCTAAAACTACGCAATTTTTCCTCCCATGGACCCATCCCATAGTAGCCACTGACTACTTAAACTGCACAATTTTGTCCCTTAGTGTACGCAAATTTTTTCCTTAGCGAGGATTGTGCAGAAATTTCCCTCAATCTGGCCTACGCTACACACTTCACATTCTTAGTGATCAAGCTCGATCCTTGGCTACTTGAACTACGCAATTGCACAGTCACTAGGACTTCTCCCCTAACCTGTCACTTAGTCTCGGCCCAATTCATGAATCCAAGTTCTCTAGCTTAGGCTAGGGGCTTATCAGACTGATGTTGTCTTGTCATGAGTGGATTGCAGATACAAGAATTCTACCATGCTATGGCAAGATGATGAAGAAGGAGGACATGCTAGATGACACTTAAGGGGCTGAGGAGAAAAGATAATCATTAGATAAGAAGACCAAGGAACCTTCGGGTATGATAGAATATCGGAGATTAGGACTGCATGAAGACTCCATCTGATTCACAACCCTTTGGAGGGTAGGTACGAAAACAAAGCACATCTTTCATGAAGTTGAAATGCACCTCTTAGTGTAATATGAAGAAAAACTTATCATTTTCATATCATTATGTCTTCAATGACAGGTATGGTCACAAACACTGAAAGTCATTCCATGTGTTTTCGCTAAGTGTTTCACTCCCTTTCACAAGATAGGCAAGATGTCATATTTTTGCATGTTGGTTGTCACACTTTATGAATAAGGTCATTCTAGTGGTTTCAAGGGCTCATCTTTGTGTTTATGACTTTTCCTAACCATGTAAACACCTATCACACTCATTCATAAAGTTTTGAGTTATGTCGCACAAGTGTCATCACAGTCGTCATAAAATCTATCTTAGGTGTCGCACTTGTTGTAACTAGTTATGAAGCAGGCACGCACAAGAGAAGGTGTTGTTCATTTCTCGTTGGTGATCAATGTTGTTGAGTTGTCAAGTATTCTAAGTGTTAGGATACATACTAAGCTCCATCACTTCACTTTTCAATTTCACTGGTCCAACTCTTAGCCTTTTCCGAAGAAGCTCCCCAACCCTTCAACTTGGCTTCACCCAACCTACATGGACTATGCATTGCGTAGTTCCAGTCAGTAGGTTGTGACCTTAACCCATGGATCTATGAAATGCACAACTCCTATCCCCTGGGACTATTGCATTGTGAAATTCCTAAGCCCAAGACCTAGCCTTCCCTTCCAGAATTTCACAACCCTTTCAGTCAGCTTGTCCTAACATGCATAATGCGCAAGCATAAGAAACAAGCTACCTCCCTGTGCCCCTGAACTTTGCAGTCCCGCAGGGGACCAGTTTATTTTTAGTCTCAGAATTTCACAGAGGTTTCTTACAGTGGTCACTCCCTCAGCCTAACCCACTATCTCCAAAATATATGCAGAAATCAGTCAACCTCCCCTTCCAGAACTGCATAGAAGACAACCTCTAAGCCTAGCCTTGACTATGCATTGTGTAGTTCCAGGCCTCAAGCCTCAGCCCTAGTTGTTTGGACTATACAATGCATAGTCACTGAGCCTCCCGCTCCAACGTGCAACTCAATTTTGGCTCAGTCTTTGAAGTTGAATGCACCATCTTAGGCTAGGATGTTTTCAAGCTGATGTCATCTCGTCATGAGTGAATTGTAGATAGAGGAGCCTGGAGGGATGATGAAGAAGGAGATGAAGGAGGAATACATGCAAAGGCCATTCTTGTAGATGAGAATGAAAGCTGATTTATCAAGGCAAAGAAACGGGACACCAATTCGCAACCACAACCCAAGACTTGAGATCATTGAAAATTCTTAATGAAGCCATGAGAAGGTGGAAGAAAAGAGTATTCTCAAGCATACATCTTTCACAATAGTAGCAGTAGCTTGACATTGCCATATCTATCAACCAATTCATATCAGCAGTGCCATGTCATCTCTTTTCATGAGTTGTTACATGCCACATCATCATTGTAGACCACGAATATTGTATTCATTGTAAAGTGGAAGTCCAAAAGACACATATCTAATATGGAGAGTCATGTAAGCTAAAAATTCATAGGAAGTCAAACAGACATGAGGACAGTCAAAGAGTCGCAAGGAGGGGAGGCATCACCCCTTGGTTGTATATACTCCCTCATTGTATGAGAAAAGGACTTTTCACCTTGGCTCCTCCCACAAGGCATTAGAGAGATCAGCTAGTTCTTTGAGGAGTAACGAGTAGCTCCAATGTCCCACTATCGGGGCTAGTGATGTACATTATAAACATGTGTCTTAGAACTTTTGCTTAATAACATAAGCCTTTAAGGCCAACACGTTATTCATCCATGGACTATGAATTTTTGTAAGACTCTTATGTGGACATTTATATTTCATGTTTGCTTTCACATGTGCTAAGATAGTTGAACTATTTTGGTTATTTTGGTTGCTTATCTTTTTGAGAATGTGTTGTAATGGTTGTTATTGTTGTCCCATACTTGTGGAGTATTTTGCGGGATACTAGATAGATCTTTCCTTGTTTTTTGGTTTTAATGATAGTCGCACCTACTATGGACTATTCCGTTGGATGTTAGACGGAGCCTTCTAGTTCATGTGTGTCTCTTCCTGGGTGGTACTATTACCTCTCACTTAGAGGCTCACTTTTCTCCCCCTTTTGTAGTAGAAGAACCTTGACACAGTCACAACTACACACTCACCAGGCACACCTCCCTTGCTTTTCAAAGACACCATTCCATCCCTCTCTCATGCTAATAGTTAGAGCCAAGGAATATGTTTGAGATATATTGCAACCGGGTCGATATTCCAGATGGGGCTCCTACACCAAATGATGTGAGGTCTAACTGGGACTTCACATTGGGGATACCATCTTGGTTGATGGATTTCCAGCACTATCAACAAAATGGCACTATAAGGAGGGCCATACGACAGGTTGTGCCCATTGAGTCTAGTTTGAATATCTTATTTAAAATGGCTCTTCCCCTAATCATAATCCCAGGATGTTTTCCTAAAGAGCTTAATTGTACCATCCATGTAGAAGTTATTCACAGCCTATCTGAATTTAAGTTCAATGGTGAGGGTGAATCAACTTTTCATGAACATTTTTTTCATGTTGTTCATCTTTTTCTTTCTAATGGAATACATTGCAAAGATTTCATGGCTAGATTACTCACCCTCACATTCGAAGGTTGTGTTAATCATTGGTGTCATACATTACCCATTGCTTCTATCCATTCATTTAACCAGCTTTCCAAGAAGTGATCCTAACCTAAAAAGGAATGCAACAACTTAAATATGTAATCATTAACACAGAGATACAGAAGAAAAAAACTTCATTTCATTAATAGAAGAATACTGAACTATTCTTACAAGCAGAATGGAAATAAGATAGCTCGAGCAATGGTAGCTTATCTCTGAGAAGAGATGTGGCGGCTACATGCCTTTGAATTGTGTTACAATGAGGCTCAAGGGCCTATTTATTATTTGAAAACATTAGAAAACCCTAAACAACCAAAACCCTAACCCCAAGAGATGTAACACCAAGAGTTTGTGGGCCCCATTGGAGCTAGTTGGATAGGCAACTTCCTAACGTCGTAACTTGGTCATATTATCTCTATTTGGCACGTACGATACTTTGTTGGAAAGGGCTCACCAAGTACTACATGTTTTGCCACAAGCCCATGCCTATGGAAATGGGCTTACCACGAACCCCCAAAAAAACGTTGTTTAGGGGGTAAAAACTGCTCCGGAAGTTCAGGACTCAAAAAACTGCTGAAAATAGTAAATGTTGAAATGGACAAGGAAACATATGAAACTAACTAGGGGGTCTAGGTGGAATAGGTGGGTGGCCACCAATATCCACTTGGATCATTCCTCCCCCTTAGGAAGAAATGTTCCCCATTGCGTGCAAAGCCTCCATGAGGTGAGGAATTTTTTGTTGAACCTAGTCCCTAATGAACCACTTTCCCTAATGAAGGAGTTGGCCTGCTTTGACAACTCGATATAATTGTATTCTCTGTTGGTGAGTGTTCTTGATCTGTGTGTTCATGATTTGATCAATTATGGCCTGTTCCATGCAGTCCGAGTTGAGCTCTGTTGGTGTGAGATGTTCTCCAATGTCAAATGTGTCCAACAATGGTGGAAAGTATGGCCAAATGCGATCTACATTGAACACTGGGTGTAGACCAAGGAACGGTGGGATGTTGAGCTCGAATACATTGTCACTGAAATCATTGGTGATGGTGTATGGCCCATATCGGAGTGGGAAAAGCTTGTGGTGGGGTCCAGTAAGGCGCTCCTTCTGCAAATGTAGCCAAACTTTGTCGCCCACCTAGAACTTGTGTGGCACTCGACGTTGATCATGGCACTACTTGTGCTTAGCATTGTCTCTGTCCAATATATCATGGACCTATTGGTGGATGTGTTGAATGTGCTCAATGAAGTCATTAGCCCTTTTAGCTTTAGGTTGAACATGAGCCAAATCTACTTGAGTGGTTGCAAATGGTATGGCCACATCAATGGGGCATAATGGTTGAAACCCCAACCCTACCTTAAAGGGGCTCTAGCATGTTGAGTTGTGGAGAGCTCTGTTGTAGTTGTGTTAGAAATAGGGGAGAATTTCATCCCATGTGCGTGGATGCTTTGAGTTGTACATGCGAAGAATGTGTACGATCATCTTGTTGACAACCTCTGTTTGACCATTAGTTTAGGGATGGAAAGTCGTGGACTTAGTAAGTTTTGTATCCAGCATCAACCAAAGACTTGACCAAAATGCACTCAGGAATCTCCTATACCGATCTAAGACAATGGACTATGGGATCCCAAAGTGTACCCACACTCGCTCAAAGAAGAGCTTAGCAATGGCCTCTATTGTGATACTCTTCTTACAAGCCGCCATGATGGCCATCTTAGAGAATCTATCGACGACCACCAAAACGCAATCATTGTCATGCTTAGTAGAAGGAAGGCGTAAAATGTAATCTATGGAGACAAATTCTCAAGGCTGGCTAGGAGTAGGTAAAGGAGTATACATGCCTTTCTTCTTGATGGTTGGTTTGGAAATGGTGTAGGCGGTGCAGGATATAATGTAATTCCCAACATCCTATAGAAGTTTCTACCAATAAAAATACTTCTGCAATACTACCACTATTTTCTCTACTCCGAAATGTCCAGTGACCTGACTGTAGTGTGCCTCCCAAATAATCTTGTCACGCTCACTTGAAGGAACATAGACGTGTCCCAGGAAGCATAACAATGCATCCTGAAGGTGAAATTTTGGAACTTGCTTTCCCTTCCAGGAGTGTCTAGTACATGTTGCCAAATTATGGATCACTCTTGTAAAGATGCAGCCACCCTAATGTCTCATGCCCACAGGAGTCGAGCACAGTGATCAACGCCATGACTGGTGCTCGATTGAGGAAATCAATGACATTATTGGTGTTGCCCTTCTTATACTTAATGTTCAAATAGAATTTTTACAGATAGGTGGACTATTTCTAATGGAGATCATTCTGCAACTTCCCTTGTGTCTATATGAGATGTAGAGTTCGGTGGTCTGTGTGGATGACTGTTTCCTTCCCCATAATGTAATTCTTCCATTGACGGCAAGCCTTCACAATGGAATACATTTCTTTTTCGTAAGTGGGGTACTTTCGGACTGTGTCTAAAATTGTTTCACTGTGGTAAGCCACTTGATTCCCATGCTGAGTAAGAATCGCACCAATAGCATAGTCGGAGGCATCTGTCTCAATCTCAAATGGTTGTTGCAGGTCTGGTAATTGTAGAGATTCCCACTGTAGATCACCTAATAATGCAATAAACTAAAGCAAAGATACTTGATATACTTCTACAAACAAACTTGCAGAAGCTTAATCGAATTTTGAGCAAGATTAAATAGAACACATATAACAGAGAATGAAAAATCAATCACACATGAACATAGAAGAATACTCTGGGGAAAGCCTTGGCTAAAAACCCTGATCTTTGTATTATCATACAAGTGGAAATATGTCTGGATTACACAGAGCTTTAGCTCACAAGCTATCCAGCTCTCAGTACAATCCCTCAATGTTGCTCATAGACTGAATAGACACAACATATGTCTTCCTCCAATCCTCCAAGCCTCCTATTTCCTTGCTCAGTTTCTTCCGGGGTCCAATGTTGCCACCTGTGTGAATTGGCCTCTCACACAACTCACCAAACTCAGAAGTAACTGCGCAATCTCCAAGGAATGAATTCCTTCTGCATGCAAGAGATATCCTCAATGGAATATTCCTACAACTGATAGTACATTGTCCCATCACCTGATCTCAACTCGGTCCCTGACTGAACTGACATGCATGAGTTATTTATGAGAGAATATTCAGTTATCTGAAGTACAACAGTTACATACATGCATGCATTAACTAACTGAACTCACAATCAGTTCCACAAATTGTTGGAACTAATCTAACTGGACTTAACTCAGTTAACTGAGCTAACTAATTTCAACTCAAAGTACAAATCATCCTGATCTCCTTAATAAAGGGATAACTTCCTCAATCAAAGGGGAAACTGTTGCATTTCTTCACATATAATTCATGTTTGATTTTCTACAACTAATTAACTCAAGATGAATTAATTAATTATTTTACAAATAGCTGCTAAGATCAAATTCGAATTTTAATTCTCAATTTTAGTTTAGGGACTAACTAAAATTGGAATGTATCCTGAAATGCTATTTATAGCAGTGCTATTTTTAGCACTTCTATTTTTAGAATTTCTTGTTGCTATTTTCAACACTCCCTCTCAACAAGAAATGGATTATCAGTCACCCCAATCCTGTGTCTATGGAACTTGAACTTTCATTTTGACAATGCCTTAGTCAAAATATCTGCATCTTGTTCCTCAGTCGAAACATACTGTAACAACATGATCCTCTTCACCACACAGTCTCGAAGCTGATGATACCAGATATATATGTCCTTGGACCTGTCATGAAATACTGGATTCTCAGAGAGTTTGATACAACTCTGATTATCGCAATAGATCACAGTTGGATCCATCCTTTGACCAAACAATCCCACTAGAATCTTCTGCATCCAAATGGCCTCACATGTTGCCTAACTGGCAGCCATGTATTCAGCCTCTGCTGAGCTAAGTGCAACTGACCTCTGTTTCCTGCTGTACCAGGAAACTGCAACCGAACCAAGGTTGAAGATTCCTCCAGAAGTTCTCTTCTAGTTTGATGGACTCCCTGCCTAATCTGCATCTGTGAAGCCCTGAAGCTTCACTCCCTCTATCCGTTTGTACCACAATCCATACTGAGATGTGCCTCTGAGGTATCTCAGCACATGCTTCGCTGCCTTCCAAAACAGCTTGGTAGGTTGAACCATAGCTTGACTCAGTTGGTTCACTGCAAAGCACAAATCTGGTCGTGTGTTCACTAGATACATCAATGAACCCACAAGCTACCAATAAACAGTAGCAGCTACTACCTCACCTGAAGTAGCATCCTCCTTCCTCCAGTTACCAGCTAGAGGAGTCTGCATGGGCTTGCACTTCTCCATGTGGAATCGCCTGAGTATCTCATTGGCATACTTACCTTGAGACACAAACACTTCCCCATCCTTCTGCCACACTTCCATGCCTAGAAAGTAGTGCATAAGACCCATGTCTTTCATCTTGAACTCTCTTGCAAGGTCGTCCTTGCAAGACTTGATCAACTGATCATAGCTTGTCAAAATCAGATCATCCACATAAATAACAATGATCAATGGCTTACCTTCTACCATGATGTGGTAAAGGTTCATATCTACTTCACTCTTGGTGAAGCCCAACCCAATGAAATAGTTGTCGATCCTGGTGTACCAAGCACGAGGTGCTTGCTTCAGCCCATACAAAGCCCTCTTGAGTCGGTACACATGTGATGAGCCCCAAAAATGTACAATTATTTGGGCTCATTCAACCTCCTAATTTGGCTTAGTCCACCATTCTCATTTGTTTATTGCATGTTTTTTATTATTTTTATGTTAATAGAGTGAATTTGGTTAGTCATTATGCCAACAAGTCTAATGGGTGCTTTGTGTAGCCTTTTTGGTCAACTTGGAGACAAAATTGAAGGTCTTAATGAGCACTTGGCAGCCAAATTCGTGGGAGAACAAGCTAGAGGATTTGTAGGAAGGTGTCCCCCTCATTTATGGGCCCTTACCTCGAATTCTCCACCATCAGCTCGGAGTTCAAGGGCCACCGAATCAATCAGCTCAAGGGCAGCCAAGCAAGTCAAGTTGGACTGCTGTTAACTACAAGTCTTGGGCAGCCAAGTCCCTAAATTTTAGGAGGACTGTTGGGTCCTCAAATTGTATAAATAAGAAGGCTTAGGGCCTCATTTTGGTTAGCTAGTGGGTAGTCATTTTGTGTAGCTAGTTAGTCAATTTGGGGTTAGCTAGTTAGTCAATTTGGTTAGTCATGTTGTAGCTCGGTTTTTGCTCCTTGTAAGCCAGTTTTGGCATGTCATTAGATTCATGATTATTCAATAAAGACAGGCAGCTTTTGATCCAATTCTGAGTTTTTAAGAGAGCAACAGACCTCCTCTGTGTTGTAATGTTAATTTCTTTTTGTTTCAGCACTTTAGTTCATTGCTTTACCATGAAATTCGAAATTACAGGTTTGCTGAGTTAGTTTTTATGAGATTGAATGAGTTTAGCTTATGGTTGAATTGCTTTCGGTTGTTTAGTTAGACTAGCAGGTTGATAATACATTGGAGCTCCAAGGAAAAAGGTTGAGGAAGTCTCCACTGCCATCTCTGTTTGGAGATTGGAGTGCAGCCTATACCAACCACTAAAATACGCAGTTCTTCACTTTATACATGCTGCAACATAGTCATTGAAGATCCATCCATGCACTGTTGACATTGAACCATACTTCTACATTTTTCATTCCATGCACGGCTCCTTTTTCTCGGTTTTACATTGCTGTTCATAGGTTCTACATTGATGTTCACCTTCCAACTCGTTCATTACCACGTAGCTTCATCCTTTTGTCCTTTTGTTGATCCCATCCTTCTATCCACCAACCACCTCATTCTCTGCCCTTGAGTCATCACAAGTCTCATCTCCACCCTACCTATCCACCCAAACCATTCCATCCCTTCACCATCACCCAAAACTTCCACTTACAGCACATCCTGTAGAAATCCCTGCGTTTCCTGTAGAATCCCCTGCAGACATCCTGTAGGAGGCCACTCACTCGGTTGCTGAGCCTCTGAACGTGAGGAAACTCTGTGGACTGATGCTAAGGATCTCTGGGGACCTCTCCTAGCCTCCCCAACCTTTCCCAAGCTTTCCTTCCTTCCGCATCACATCTGCACAACCAAACCCTAATAAGCACAAAATCACAATCACTCCATCCACTTAAAGAAAAAATACAAAAACATGTCTTTTAAGATGCAAGTAGATTAGATTCATGCATTTTCACTTATTAGAAGTAATGGCATCATTGGTAGAAGTTTCCTTCACATTCTTTGCATCATAGAGGTTAGACTAGTTAAATTAGGGTTTCCCAGGGTTTCCATGTTTTGATTTGCTTTCAGTTCATTTTTGCCAAGTAGATTAGTCTTCTTTGAGCTAGCTTTCGTCCATCATTTAACAAGCTTCTTCTGAGAGCCTATAGAAGTTGGCTTGAGCCCTAGCGGACTTGTGCCAGCTGACCAAGTGACAGCTGCGACAAGAGCTAGTACTTGTGCATATAGCACCGTCGCTTCCAAGTTTGTACGAACTACCGGGTTGATAAAATTAAGAGACAGGAAGCCCCAGGAGTTGTAGCATTATTGCTACAATACTGGAGCTCACCATATTTTTGGCGTCGTTGCCGGGGAAGCGGCAGAGTATTGGTGATTGTTGCTATTCTTCTATTTTCTACTACAACCTTCTGCTAAGTAGTTTATTTCATTTCCATTATGCAATTTCATTTATGCAAAAGTAGATTAGCATTTCTTGCTTTCATAGATTAGCATTTCCTGCTTTCATAGATTAGCATTTCCTGCTTCCCTAGAATAGCCTTTCAATTCCGCATTTCAATTCTGCAAGCGTAGACTAGCATTTCATTCTTGCAATTTCATTTGAGAAAAATAGATTAGTCCTTTCCTGCTTTCATTTCAATTTCGCAAGATAGTTAGTTGCAGTTCAATCTATTTCATGCCTTGTAGGAGTAGAGATAAGTTAGAAAAATGATTGCACAACACCCCCACTGCTTCACACAGCCAACGTTCTTCTTCGATGGCTGTGATTAAAGAACCCCTGGGTGGACATCAAGGCATATTTAAAGAACCTCTAGGGGAGAAGAAGAAGAAAACATTCCTCTGGAGCAAATGGCTACAGGTAGAGATGTTGGGAGCAACATCTTGTCCAAAGATGAATTTGAAAATCAAATCGAAGATTTCAAGAGTGATATGAGGCAGTTTCTTGCCATGCAACTGGATACCTTGCGGATCCAGAAGAAGCAAGAGGAAGCCAAGAGGGCTTTGGTCATTTTTTGTCCTAGGTGCCTTAAAAAGCATCCTAGGAACGAATGTCCAATGCACTCCCTAGAAGTGTGTTTCATCTGTGAGGAATACCATCCTACAGATCAGTGCCCTTCCTTGCCCAGAATCAAAGCTACATATCAAAGAGCCAAGAGAGCCACTGAATCACTCTGTTATATGAACCAAAGGAGGCCACATGGACCCATACCCTACCAGCAGGAACTACAAGGGACACCCGAGACCTATTATGACCCTTACCAAGCCACCTTCATGCCTTCTTGGGGTCCCCCTGCTCATCCTTCCTGGTCTACACCTCCTCCTTGGTCATATTCTCCTTGTTCCTTCACAGATCCATATTATGCCCAACCAGTTGCTCATTCGTTTCACTCTTATGCTCAGCCACAGCCTCAGTGGAATGCACCTTATCAGGAGTGGAGGCCCCAGTACAACTCTCATCCCGCTCATTTTCCTCCACCACATGCTCATCCACACCCATCGCCTCCTCCTCCACCAAGGCAACCCCAAATGCCTACCCAATCACAATGCCATCCATCTCCATCTCAATTTCACACCTCCACTCAACTACCCGTACCATTTCCAAAGCCACACAATGGAGCAGCTCAACCCCATTGCAAATATGAGGCACAACATGTGCAAATGACTCCTCTTGAGCTCAATGATGTTCACCAAAGCTCAGGAAGAGTGTTGCAAAACAGAGACTCTATTGAAAGCATGGAAGGACCAAAAGCAAAAGAAGATTCCAAAGAGGAGATCAAAGAACCATGGGCTGCACTTAATAAAGAGAAGAGATCAGAGTCAGAGATCGAGAGAGTTCCCTCATGGTTACCATTAAATCTTCCATGTATTCAAGAGAAAGATCAACAAAAAGAGGAAGATCAGAAGGTCATGATAGAAGGTGACATGAAGAATGATCCAGATCAGCAAAAGAACCAAGGATATCAAAGCTATATTGAGATATGGTTTCAGAAGGTCACTCAGTTGCAGCAGTACTCTCTTCCTCAGCTATGTTTTGTACTTTCAAAGTCAGATCATTTTGTCTCTGAAACTTGGATAGTTGTCAAAGCATGCATTCCAAGCCTTCACATCATCTTGTCTCTAATCTCGATGTGCACATGGCTCCATTGGAAGTATTCTTATACTTGAAAATGATTTTGTTTTTTTCAAGTAGGGTAGGGTAGAGACAAAAAAAAAGAGAAAAAGAAAAAAAAGAAAAAAAAAGGAAAAAAGGAAAAGAAAAAACGAAAAAAAAGGAAAATAGAAATCTAAGGTGAAAACCTCCTCGGAGGCACCTTAGATTGGCTCATTGATTGAAAACCTCCATGAGGCGGTCAATGGGTTGAAAAAAAAGAGAAAAGAGAATAAAGATCTTTGGGTGAAAACCTCCCTTGGAGGCGCCCAAGGCAGGCAATTAGGGTGAAAACCTCCATGAGGCGCCCTAGTTGTTTTTCAAAAAAAAAGAGAAAAAAGAAAAAGAAAAATGAAGCTAATCTCCATTGAATAAGTTCATGTTGCAGCAATGACATTGCAGGTTAAAGAAGGACGTTTCATGACAGGAGGAGCACTCAAATCAAAGACAAAGGAGTTTTTGTGCCTTCTACAGGAAGTTTCGTATCTTCTACAGGAAGCTTACAAAAAAGCCAAATTGATCTCCGAGGAGGACCTGAAGGCTTGGAATATGTCCATGAGGCCTACCCACATCCATGTTTCCATTCCTCACCCCTTTTCCATCATTTTTTTCATGTCATTATGCTTCTTTCCTCAAAACTGTGTCTTCTACAGGAAGCTCTGTATTTCTACAGGAAACATCCTGTAGAACCTTTGGACGAGCCAAATCCAATTTCAAAAGTGAATCTGATGGTGGGAGTCTATTGGTTAGGCCTGCAAGCACTTGTGTGTCCATCCCTTGCCTTCATCCATCATTTTTTCACCTCCTTGTGCTTCTCATTGTGCTTCTACAGGAACTTCCTGTAGAAATTGTGGGAAACTAGGCATGCATTTCAAAAAGTGGTTTGGCGAACATGCTAGCTTCCTCAAGGGTTCAGAAGTCCTCATGCAGTCTTCCAACTCATCCTCCATCATCTCCATACCTGCATCACAGCCAAAATTCATTTTGTCATACCATGCAACCAAAATGCAAAGTGCCTTGAAGCAAAAACACATAGAGCAGAATTTGTTTTTGCCATAACTTGAAAACCATGCATCCATTTGACAAACCGTTTTATGGGGAATTGTACAAGGTTGATGACAACATGCCTGAGAAGTTTCATGCAATTCCGATGCACGGTTTCCAAGAAATCAGCCTCCATCACCATCAGCCATTTTTGCATTTTCTCCATATCCGTGCATCCGTTTCAAAACCTGTTTCATGGGGAGATGCACGTGGGTGATAGTAGCCTACCCAAGCAGTTTTAGCCAATTCCGATGCACGGTTTCCGAGAAATCGACCTCTGAAATCTTCAGCCATTTTCCATTTTTCTCGAAATTCGTGCATCCATTGATCACGAATTTGATATGGGAGATGCATAATGATGGTAGTAACATGCTCACCAAGTTTCAGATCAAACCGATCTACCGTTTGGGAGAAATGGCAAAAAGAAGTCTGGTTTTGTGACCATGCAGCAGCAGCAGCCTGAACGGGCAGAGTTGAACGTGGAAATGATTGCATGCACTCAGATCCGGCCAGAGGACACCTGCACATGAAAAAAGAAATCAAGGATTAGCAGCCAAGCCATATGCAATCAGGAAAACTAAGCATGCAGCAGCAAAATCAGAGCAGGCAGCAGCAAAAAAGCTCACGGCAGCCATTCAACTTCGAGGTATGTGACAAACTCATTCCTCTATTGCATAAATTTAATTCGAAAACTGCATGAATTAATGGAATGGTGGGATTAAGCCACGAATTAGTAAGGTTCAGCTGATTTTCGTCCCTAAGAACTTAGCCGGCAGTCACGCAGCATGGTCATTCACGTGAAACTGAAAAAAAACACAGCCAGTTATGGATAGTTTAAACTCCAGTGAAACAAATGGTAAGGGATTACAGGCAGATGGAACTGCAGGGGACGAACAGTTTGCATGGGCTAAGCGCAGGTCTCTGCCACCTCACCACAAATCACGCAGTGAATAAAGGAATGCTCGGCTGAAGACTCACGTAATTGTTGTTCAGGTACACTTGCTAACTGTTGTTCATTTACACTGGCAAATGTTAAACTCACGTCCTTCGCCAAGTTTTTCAGCTTGTTAAAAATTCTCCCGCATGCCAAGATCATTCAAAGACGCAGAGACACCCTACAGGCGTTTCTACAGGAAGTCTTCTACAGGAAACGCAGAAAACAACCATGCAAAAAGGAAACCTGGGATTTTTGGCGAATTTCAAGCTCCAAACAAGGTAGGAGTGGGGAAACTTCTTTGTGCATGATTTGTTGGTGCAAAATGGTGCATTGAACACGACATTAAATTGAAAAATGAGAGTAAAAAAGGCTGCCTGTGCATGGAGAACAGTGGAAGTCTGCTTGCATGATTCAATGAGTTTACCCATTCTTTTCTTCTGCTTCCGAAATCTCCTCATCAGTTTTAAAAAGAAAAATAAGAAAACAAAACATTCCCTTGCAAAGAAGACATGCAGCAGTAGAGACTGACCTGTGTGTGTGGAAAAACCTGAATTTACACATCTATCAATGTGTTGGAAAAAATCAATGTCCTTATGCTCTATTCTGTAAAAAATTTCTTACATAAATAGACAGACCAATTCTAGGTGACAGCAGCTTTAACACAAGGGGATTACTGTCATTTGATGTTGTAAGGAGCATGAAGAATTCCTTATTTGGTCCCAGAAAAAGAAGAGAATTCAGCTATCCTCTGTCGCAGTGAAATGATTGTTCCCATGAACAATTTTCCTTTTTTTTGGTTAAAACACAGACTCAACACCATGCCAACTGAAGAAAGTGAGAAGAACATTGATGAGGGAGCACAAGGCATTCAAGCAGAGGGTAAAAAAGAGGAAGAACAGAAGGAAAAAGAGGAATTTGACATGACCGCTGAGCATAAGACAGAAAACAGTCAGCACAGGACTTTCTACAGGAAGTCTAGAAACAGAGGAACAAAAAGGGAAAATCGCCTGAGATTTTGGCCAAGGAGGCAGCAGCCATACTTGCCACCATTAGCACACCTCCAAGACCAAAAAGGAAGGGAAAGAGGCAAACCTTCATGTACTTTAAAGTGAAAAAGGAGCACACAGATAAAAGTGGGCAAACCCAAACCACTGTCAAAGGAGCAAATTGTCATTAAGGACACGAAAGCTAAACAAAAGGAGGAGCCTCCTTCAAAGATATCCATCAGCTATGAACAGGGAAGCCCGAAGACATCCACTTAGAGAGAAAGAATGAAAATGTTGGACACAAAGGCCTCTCTACAGGATGCTGAGACAGTTCTACAGGAAGCTGAGAATTTAACAGGAAAAGCAGCAGGCCGTGAGGGAGAAGAGCAGAAAGGAGGATAAGATGAAGGCTGCCACAACACAGTTCAAGGAGAGGGCACCCCCATCCAAGTAAAATCAATGAAATTGGTTCTACAGGAAGCTAGGAGACTGTTCCTACAGGAAGCTAGCAGTCTGTTTCTACAGGAAGACAGAGACTGTTTCTACAGGAAGCCAGCGAACAGTTTCTACAGGAAAGTTTGAAAAGCTGGAAGCCAAAGGAGAAATCGGCCGAGATGCTAGCCAAGGAAGTCACCAAGGCCATCAAAGACAAGGGGAGAGATTTGGTTGCTCAGAGGATGAGCAACACTTTCAGTAGGGGGGTGATGATGAGCCCCAAAAATGTACAATTATTTGGGCTCATTCAACCTCCTAATTTGGCTTAGTCCACCATTCTCATTTGTTTATTGCATGTTTTTGATTATTTTTATGTTAATAGAGTGAATTTGGTTAGTCATTATGCCAACAAGTCTAATGGGTGCTTTGTGTAGCCTTTTTGGTCAACTTGGAGACAAAATTGAAGGTCTTAATGAGCACTTGGCAGCCAAATTCGTGGGAGAACAAGCTAGAGGATTTGTAGGAAGGTGTCCCCCTCATTTATGGGCCCTTACCTCGAATTCTCCACCATCAGCTCGGAGTTCAAGGGCCACCGAATCAATCAGCTCAAGGGCAGCCAAGCAAGTCAAGTTGGACTGCTGTTAACTACAAGTCTTGGGCAGCCAAGTCCCTAAATTTTAGGAGGACTGTTGGGTCCTCAAATTGTATAAATAAGAAGGCTTAGGGCCTCATTTTGGTTAGCTAGTGGGTAGTCATTTTGTGTAGCTAGTTAGTCAATTTGGGGTTAGCTAGTTAGTCAATTTGGTTAGTCATGTTGTAGCTCGGTTTTTGCTCCTTGTAAGCCAGTTTTGGCATGTCATTAGATTCATGATTATTCAATAAAGACAGGCAGCTTTTGATCCAATTCTGAGTTTTTAAGAGAGCAACAGACCTCCTCTGTGTTGTAATGTTAATTTCTTTTTGTTTCAGCACTTTAGTTCATTGCTTTACCATGAAATTCGAAATTACAGGTTTGCTGAGTTAGTTTTTATGAGATTGAATGAGTTTAGCTTATGGTTGAATTGCTTTCGGTTGTTTAGTTAGACTAGCAAGTTGATAATACATTGGAGCTCCAAGGAAAAAGGTTGAGGAAGTCTCCACTGCCATCTCTGTTTGGAGATTGGAGTGCAGCCTATACCAACCACAAAAATACGCAGTTCTTCACTTTATACATGCTGCAACATAGTCATTGAAGATCCATCCATGCATTGTTGACATTGAACCATACTTCTACATTTTTCATTCCATGCACGGCTCCTTTTTCTCGGTTTTACATTGCTGTTCACCTTCCAACTCATTCATTACCACGTAGCTTCATCCTTTTGTCCTTTTGTTGATCCCATCCTTCTATCCACCAACCACTTTGTGCACTCATTCTCTGTCCTATTTCTTTGCCCTTGAGTCATCACAAGTCTCATCTCCACCCTACCTATCCACCCAAACCATTCCATCCCTTCACCATCACCCAAAACTTCCACTTACAGCACATCCTGTAGAAATCCCTGCGTTTCCTGTAGAATCCCCTGCAGACATCCTGTAGGAGGCCACTCACTCGGTTGCTGAGCCTCTGAACGTGAGGAATCTCTGTGGACTGATGCTAAGGATCTCTGGGGACCTCTCCTAGCCTCCCCAACCTTTCCCAAGCTTTCCTTCCTTCCGCATCACATCTGCACAACCAAACCCTAATAAGCACAAAATCACAATCACTCCATCCACTTAAAGAAAAAATACAAAAACATGTCTTTTAATATGCAAGTAGATTAGATTCATGCATTTTCACTTATTAGAAGTAATGGCATCATTGGTAGAAGTTTCCTTCACATTCTTTGCATCATAGAGGTTAGACTAGTTAAATTAGGGTTTCCATGTTTTGATTTGCTTTCAGTTCATTTTTGCCAAGTAGATTAGTCTTCTTTGAGCTAGCTTTCGTCCATCATTTAACAAGCTTCTTCTGAGAGCCTATAGAAGTTGGCTTGAGCCCTAGCGGACTTGTGCCAGCTGACCAAGTGACAGCTGCGACAAGAGCTAGTACTTGTGCATATAGCACCGTCGCTTCCAAGTTTGTACGAACTACCGGGTTGATAAAATTAAGAGACAGGAAGCCCCAGGAGTTGTAGCATTATTGCTACAATACTGGAGCTCACCAACATGCGACTCACGATCGAAGGTCTCAAAACCTTTCGGCTGCTCAATGTACACCTCTTCCTCAATCTTCCCATTGAGGAACGTAGTCTTCACATCCATCTAATGGATCTTCCAACCCATCTGAGCTGATAGTGCCAACATCGATCTGATATATGAGTACCTTGCTACAGGAGCAAAAGTCTCATCATAGTTAATCCCCTCGACCTGTGAGAAACTACGAGCAACAAACCTTGCCTTATGTTTCTCAACACTGCCATCAGCTGCCTGCTTTACCTTGTAAAGCCATCGGGAACTCACCACTGACTTGTCCTAAGGTCTTGGGACAACATCCCAAACACAGTTCCGAATGATGGAGTCATACTCCTCCACCATAGCATCAACCCAGACTGGTTGCTGCACTGCTTCCTCGAATGAAGAAGGTTCGATCTCTACACACTCCCCAACCAAGGCCATGTAACCAGTGTACCGCTCGGGTGACCTCCTCTGTCTGCGCTGAGAATATGGTTGTCCCACATTCTCTCGTGCATCCATCATCAACCTATCAACTTCCCTTGAGTGTTTCCACCCATCTCTGGAAGACTCAGCATGAGTGGATGTCTCCACTCCCGGATCCTCTACATGCAGCTACTCCGCATCAATCTGAGGCTCCTCCTCCTTAGGAACTGAAAGTTCCTCCTTTACATGCAACTTGAGCTCCCTCTCAAGTGATACTCGCATGGCTTTCTACTCATCAAACTTCAAATCTCTACGTACCACTGTCCTCTGACTAGTAGGCAGGAACACCCGATAGTTATGGGGTGTATCAGTGTACCCCATAAGTATCCCCAACTCAGTTGTTGGATCTAGCTTCTTCCGGGCATCTTTGGTCACATGGCAATAAACTGATGATCCAAAGATCCTGAAGTGACTCACATCTGGTCACTTACTGGAAAAATCTTCCATTGGTGTTTTCATCCCCAGTATATGGTGCAGGCTTCTGTTCTGCAAGTATACTGTTGTATTGCATGCCTCATCCCACAAATGAAGTGGTAGGCTTTGGTCATGCAACATCACTCGAGCTACTCCCACAATCGATTTGTTCTTCCTTTTGGCCACCCTATTCTGCTGTGGGTTATGGGGTGTTGTCAACTCTTGATTAATTCCTTCTACTGGGCAGAAGTCCTTAAATTTTTGGGAGACATACTATCCACCATTGTCGCTACGCAAGGATTTTATTTTCTTTCCATATTCTTTCCTTGCCAAGGCTTTAAACTCACAAAACCTTGAGAAGGTCTGATCCTTCTTCTACATAAAGTAGATCCAACATCTACGAGAAAAATCATCAATAAAAATAACATAGTACCTTTGTTTAGCAGTGGAGGCTGTAGAGCATGGTCCACACACATATTTGTGAACTCGCTCCAGGATTGCTCCAACTCTACTATCTCTATCCTGAAAGGAAGATTTCGCATACTTACCCAAGGTACAACCTTTGCATGTATCCGTCTACTCCAGTTTTCCCTTGGGAAATCTGGTAGAAATCTACTGCATGATCTTCAAGGCCCTATGGTGCAAGTGTCTATGCCATAGCTTGCCAACATCTTGCCTCTGCACCATCTCTGCTTTGGAACTCAATGCAACACGGTCATCTACCTCCAGCTTGTAGAGATTCTTAACTCGAATCCCAATCCTCTTGGTCTGTCCAGTGCCGATATGCCTCAGGAATACCCTTCCTTTACTAAAGACTACATCATAGCCTTTGTCTTCTAGCATAGCAACGGACATAAGATTCTTCTTCAGACCCAGTACATACTTTACATCAATCAGGGTGAGAGGAGCTCCATGCTCCCTCCGAAACACAACCACACCTTCACCTAAAACATGGTACTTTCCATCATCTCCCATCTCAATCCACATCTAGAGATCCTTCTCCTCCAAGGTACTGAAAATATTCTTGTCGCCGATCATGTGGAATGAAGGTCCAAAATCCAAGTACCAAACACATACCACCGTGGATGAAACCATGCATGTAATGAGAGAGAAATCAAATTTGAACTGTGAGGCCAGTGCCTCAACATCTGATCCCTTCTAGGATCCCTTCTTGGATTTCTTCTATGGACAATTCGTAGCATAATGGCCCACCTCATGACAATGAGAGCATCACACTTTCTATTTGTCAAACATCTTCCCACTATGGGAAGAACTAGATTTGGAATGGGATGCCTTCCCTTTCCCTTTCCCTTTCCTCGCCTTACTCACTAAGGCTAGATTTTCTTCATCATCTTGCTTTGATGAAGATCCATCTCTGGTGCTTCTTCTTATCTCCTCCTACATCAGATCCGACCAAAGTCATTCCCAATATGGCAATTTCTCTCTTCCATTTATCGATTCTTGGTAGCTATGCCAACTCTTAGGAAGACCAAGGAGAGCAAGACTCACCATGTCATCATCGGCTATCATGATCCCTACACTTCCAAGCTCATCCCTGCAGGTGGTGAGCTTGTTCAGATATGTAGAGATCATGTCGCCCTTTTCACACTTGATTTTCCAAAGCTTGTCTTTCAGTGCCAGCTTCCTCTGATCACTGATGTTCTGATATAGATTCTTTAATGTTTTCCACGTTGAAAACAATGTCTCCTTCCCATGGAGACTCGAGACTATGTGGTCTCGAACTCCCTCCAGAAGGATTCTCCTCGCTCTAGCCACACATTTCTTCCATTCTGCCAATTCTTGGGCATTAGCTGCTGCTAGCTTGGGGACTTCTTGATCAATGAATTCCTTTAGACTGTTGTCCTCTAATACTACTTCCATGCGATCTTTCCAGGCTATATAATTTGAGCTACCATCAAGGGCATACTGGAACCTTAAACTATTGAACACCATTGGTGAAATTTGAGATGTGATAAGAATTCAAATTCTATAATTAGGAACTTCAAACTTCGAACTTCGAACTTCTTTGTATATTTTTCTTCAATTTGATCACCTTTTCTCTGATACCATGTAGAAATTCCTACTGTAGATCACTTGATAATGCAATATACTAAAGCAAAAATACTTGCTCTACTTCTACAAACAAACTTGCGGAATCTTAATCGATTTTTGAGCAAGATCAAATAGAACACATATAACAAAGAATGAGAAAGCAATCACACATGAACACAAAAGAATACTCTGGGGAAAGCCTCAGCTAAAAACCTCGATCTCTGTATTATCATACAAGTGGAAATATGTCCGGATTACACAAATCTTTACCTCATAAGCTATCCAGCTCTCAGTACAATCCCTCATTATTGCTCATAGACTGAATAGACACAACATATGTCTTCCTCCAATCCTCCAAGCCTCCTATTTCCTTTCACAGTTTCTCTTTGGGTCCAATGCTGTCACCTGTATGAATTGGCCTCTCACACAACTCACCAAACTCAGAAGTAACTGCACAATCTCCAAGGAATGAATTCCTTCTACATGCAAGAGATATCCTCAATGGAATATTCCTGCAACTGATAGTACATTATCCCATCATCTGATCTCAACCGGGTCTCTGACTGAACTGACATGCATGAGTTATTTATGAGAGAATATTCAGTTATCTTAAGTGCAGCAGTTACATGCATGCATACATTAACTAACTGAACTCACAATCAGTTCCACAAACTGTTGGAACTAATCTAACTAGACTTAACTCAGTTAACTGAGCTAACTAATTTCAACTCAAAGTACAACTCATCCTGATCTCCTTAATCAAGGGATAACTCCCTCAATCAAAGCGGAAATTGTTTCATGTCTTCACATAGACTTCATGTTTGATTTTCTACAACTAATTAACTCAAGATGAATTAATTAATTATTTTACAAATAGCTGATAAGATCAAATTCGAATTTTAATTCTAAATTTTAGTTTAGGGACTAACAAAAATTGGAATGTATCCCGAAATGTTATTTATAGCAGTGCTATTTTTAGCATTTCTTGTTGCCATTTTCAACAGTAATGTGAGCACTGGTGCAGAATAGAGGCAATTATTCAACTCGGAGAACGCTTTTTGTTGGGTTTCTGACCAAAAATCCTTTTCTTTCGCACCACCCTTGGTGACTTGACTTAAGGCCAAGTGATATGGGAGAACCCCAACACAAACCTACAATACAAATTTCCAAGACCCAAAAATCTGCGGAGCTCTATTAGAGTGGTTGGGGATGGCCAATCATGAATGACTTGTATCTTGGATGAGTCCACATGTACACCCTTCTCATCAATGATGTATCCCAACTTTTGAACATGGGTCAGGCCAAAGGTGCATTTCTCCAAGTTAGCACACAGCTTATGTTGTTGCAGGGTTTGAAGGACCCGTCGAATATGGTGGAGTGGAACTCCTTTCCTAAGCAAATGCATAAACCCTTTAGTTATCTCAACATAGTTCACTATAAACTGTCTTAAGAAATTTGCCTTCCCCTGAAGACTTTGAAGTTGTCGGATGGAAGATGGGGGAGGCAACTGAACTATTGCCTCCACCTTGAAGGGATCAACTCGAATCCCTTCAGTTGACACAATGAACCCTAACAACCGACCAGATGTAATCGCAAAAATGCATTTATTTGGATTCAACCGGATCTTGTAAAAACAAAATTGTTCAAAGACCAGCCGAAGGTGACTAGGATGATCGACTCTCTTTCGAGAACGAGCAGCTAAATCATCCAACTATGCTTCGATGACATGCTTGATGTCGAAGGTACCCCAAGGACATATGAAAGTTTTCTTATGTTGGTCTTCTGGATGGATAGATATCTGATTATAACTGGAAAATCCATCCATGAAGGAAAAAATATCATTACCCACACATTCATCAACTATCTAATCAATAAACGGTGTGGGGTAATTATCTTTCGAACAAGCTTTGTTAAAATCCCTAAAGTCAATGCATACATGGATCGTTCCTTGTTTTTTATCAATCAGGATTAGATTAGAAACCCAATCCGTTAGAGGAACAGGGTATATGAAACCTGCCTTGAGCAACTTTTCTACTTCAGCTTTAATAGCCACTGCTTTCCTAGGGTTGACCGGCTGAAGCTTCTGACGAATTGGTTTAGCGTTTTCATACATCTTGATCTCATGCTAAATGATGGATGGATCAATACCAGGCATTTCTTCATAATACCAAGCAAATACATCCCGAAACTCTTTAAAGAGGTTGGTATAAATTTGAATCTCTTCAGGGGAACACTCAGCTCCGATGAAGACATTTTCTATGATATTAGGGTTCCTAGAGATGTTTATCGGTACAATTTTTGAAATGACCAACATGTTACATTTGGCATAGATGTGTGCTGGAGCCAAAGGGTTTGAAATCATTCAAACATCACTAGTAAGTAGATTGGAGAACCTGGACTTGAATTCTCGCAATGGGGGAAGAAAATATGAACAATGGTGTAAGTCTTCCCAAGGTTGATCTACACCCATCATTGCTTCTAAGATTGATTCCTCATATGGTAAAACCATATCTAAGCAATCCATAGCAGAAGTAGAGTCAAGGGTCCAAGATGGGGCCACATCACCATCTCACTCTTCCTCTAAAAAAGGAGTAGGATGGTCATCTACAGAGTTAACGATAGACTGATATCTAAGCTCTACTGCAGACATAGGGAATGCCATTGCACCAAATTGTCCTTCATCTAATGTGGTTGTAGGTGAAGGCAAGGTCCAAGGGTCTGAAAAATAACGAGTCCACAATAACTCTTCCCGTGAAGACTCTTTGGAGGATGAAATGATATTGATTCTAGTTATAGGAGTGGGAAGATCAAATGTACCCACCAATGAAGAATATATCCCAACTCCTAGATTCTTGGTAGGTTGACGGGGGTTATCCACCAACAGAACAGTAGAATCCGAATTTGCACGAGGGTTAGCTGGAGAATAATCCCACCAACGGAAAACAAAGGACTTGAAATAGAGTCGAAACGACGACATCCATTTCATAAATCCAATTTCATCCTAAGATGAGATTGTAATCTAGGTTGGCATCAACGATTTCTACTTCGATATTAACTACCTTTCCTCCAACACATATAAGAAAGGTCGGGATAATCCCATGTGGCCTATGAGAATGTCTGTCAAATGTTGTCAAGAATGTAGGTGAAGGAACAGCTGAAGGCGATCCAATGGCCTTCCAACATGACATAGACATTACGCATGTGGAAGCTCCCTCATCTATAATTGTTCGAAAAATGTTAGTTTTCTGGTAAGTAGACTTTATTTGAAAATCCATATGATGAGGAAGTCTCTTTTTGACATTGAGCATGTCAAAAGTGAGCACTAAAGAATTGTTTGGATCAACTGCCCCTATCGCTGAAAGCAAAGCACTTCGTTGAGCTGGACATGACTGGAGTACCTCTAAAGTAGACATAGCGCATGGACTTTGAGCCAGATCTTCTACAATGGAGTAGTTTTGGGCTGCCCTAGCATTAGGGTTGATAGTCACGTGTTTGGTGGAACCTTTCGGTATCCGAGGTATAGACTCGATAGAGGGTCGCTCAATATGAAGTGGATCCGTAGTTCTGGGAACAGATTTATCCTTGGATGTTTCAACTTCACCATAATCACATGATTGTGTGGCCACATTGACGTTAGAACTCATCATGAAAACATTTAAGTAATTATCCCCCTCCTTTTTGTCCCCTGCAGAGGTACCAGGGTTTGAGTTCGCACCAGCAAGCAACTGTTGCCCTTGGAGGAAAGGGTTAGTTAAGACAGATTGGGAGCTAGAAGACCCTTGTTGTACTAACAAGCACTAAGCATCTTGAATTTTTGGGTAGAGATGAGTCAAATGGTCTCCACTACATAACTTGCATGGAAACTTAACTTTCTTCTTAGACTCTTTTCCACCCTCACCAGCATTATTGTCGGGCTTATTCGCATTACCCTTCCCATCTTGATTCTTCTTTTTACCTTGTCCCTTCTTCTTCCCATCGGAATTTTGATTTCCTTTGGGGTTAGAAGCCTGAACGGCATTTACGGAAGAAGGTTGAGAAGGTGGAGTAGTAGATGGTGCAGCCTGATTGGAAGAAGCAGTTTGTATAGACAACTGTTGCAATTGGCTCAGAAGGTTCACCGCATTCACATCAATCGATCCAACAATACCGTCAGCATGTGGACTTGGCTTCGGTTTGGCTATATCAACTGTGGATCTAGGAGCATCAAGCAAGATTTTCTGAAGAGTCCCAAATTGAGAATATATCAGTTCTAACTGTTGGGCACAAAAGATAGCCTGCTCTTCTGAATACACCCCAGACATAGAAACATCCTTGGAGATCTCAGGTTGTAACGATTTTAAAAACCATTCGAGACAGAATTCAGGTGGAATTTCGGCTTTAATGAGCCTCTTTTTCCGTCTCCATTCCTGAATATGATCAGAAATGTGAGTAGTCATGTCCGGATGAAAATTGGCCAGAATTTTAGTCTCGGATTCGTAACGGATAGGCAACTAGAAATGGTTTAATAAAATGTTAGCCAAATCAGCGAAAGATGTAAAGGTGCCCCCTGGCAACTCTATATACCACTTAGCTGCATTGCCAATTAAGGTGCATTGAAATAGTCTCAACCTAATTGAATCATCGATGAGGGAGTTCGATGAGCACCATAAATGGAATGGGGTTACATCATCGCCCGAGTCTTCACCATTCTTCCCTTTGAATTTTGGAATATCCGATGGAATTTTGGTTGGGACCAGAGGCCAAGCCGGATTGTATCTGATCGGATAGTTCGTTAACTTAATCAATTCTGGCAGATTGAGCGTGGCTAGAAACAGAAGTCTCGGAGGACCTTGGGAATTCCACCCAAATTGGGTGGGGTTCTTGAAAGTCTGAAAAGAATGACCTGGATTTTTAAAGGCACCAGGTTTCCCGAAGTAACTAGTAGAACCTGCTGAACCAAAATGTGACCCTTGTGGTCCAGCAAAACTCGGAGTTTGACCAACTCCAGCCAAAAAACCTCTGTAACCAGCAAAATTTCCCCCTAACGAATTATTATAATAAGCTGATAACCCTTGGTAGGGGTTCCAAGCATTAGCTAAGGGTGGAAAACTTTGAAATGAATTCACTAAGGAATACAACACACTCCCTTGTTGGCCGAAAAATGGATTCCCAGTTCCGATCCCACTAACTACAGGGTTAGTCCAACTCTGAAAAAGGATTAGTACCTTGACCTGTGAAAGGAAAAGGCATAGACCCTATCATCGGATTGGAATGTGGTATATGACCACTTCCAAAAGGAAAACCCTAAAAAGAAGTTGATCCACTCATCATGGACATGGAGGCAGTTAATGGTACACTTAATGGAACTGAAGGAATACCTTGAGAAGGCATACCAAAAGGGAAGAATCTAAAACTGGATGCATGCGCTTGGGAACTTCCACTCATCGACGGAATGGAAGTAGACCCAAACAAGGATGCTCACTAACCAGAGGATTAGTGAGCATGCTGCTGATCTTAAGCATAGGCGTACTAAGTCTTCCGCTTTGGCTGAGCACGCCGAGAAAACCAATCATCATGTTTGTATTGAGGAAGCTAGTGTTATTGCTAAAGTTTTGCACTTCCATCATCGGAAATTTAGGGAGGCGCTTGAGATTGAAAAGAGGCCGTGTAATCTCAATAGAGATGATGGCTGGAAAATCAGTCGATGTTGGGTCCCAGCACTCTCGTCCTAATCTTTTTTATCTTTTTTTTTTTTTTAATGTTTTTTTTTAATGTAATTAATTATTTATTTATTAAAAAAAAATTACTCATTTTTAATAATAATAATAATAATAATAAATTAAATAACAATATAAATAAATAAATAAATAAAGAATTAAAATAAAAATAAAAATAATAATAATAATATCTTTATTTATTTATTTATTTATTGTTTATTTTTATTGTTATTTATTTTATTTTTAATTATTTCTCTTATTATTATTATTATTATTATTATTATTTATTTATTTTATTATTATTATTATTATTATTATTTATATATATATATATATATATCTATCTATATATATATATATATATATATATATATATATATATATATATATATATATATAGATATATATTTTAACTTGTATTCACAATTAATTTATTCATAGGCGAGGTCCTTTACAACTAATTTCCTTTTAAATAATAATTAACCTATAATTTTTAACTATTTATTAATAACTTTTAACTAACTATTATCACTAATTTAAATTATTTTATTTATTTATTAAGGGATTGGTCCCCTGTATAACTTATCTTTTTTTTATTATTATTATTATTAAAAAAGTTTTGATCCCGGTCCAATAGTCAATATTAGCGGTTGGTCAAATTAGTCGTTGGAGGCTCTGCTCGGTCTATTTAACATGCTAAGCTAGATATGTTTCTTCAACTTGTCCTGACGATGAACCACACTGGTTGGTTCGAAACGCGTCGACAAATGATGTCTCATGTGATCTTCGCCGAAAAATATTTTTGGCAAACAAGGATGTGCTGGCAGTAGATCCAAATAACGATGTAGAAGGGATGGAAATAGTTCCTCCCCCTTGCACTAATATAGGATTTTTCATACTCGTAGCACTCACGGTGGATGCCATGCTTGCAGTAGTGGTCATCGAAGGGATGTATCTGTGTGGACCTAGGCTTGAAGCCCTATGTGTCGAAGTTCCAATGCATAATAGTACGTCCGGATGATCTAAAGGAAGAGGAGAATTCAGAGCCACAATTGACTTTGAGAGCTCTTCTACCTCAATATTATTTTCCGACTGGAAGAGTACTCGAGGAAGAACTGGTGTGTTCCTCTCTAACTCTGTGGTAGTACCAGGTCTACCTTGTACACTGTTACCCCCAAGTGGAGGATCAATCTCCAATGTGCTAGCTGGCACTGGTTGAAAACCACTGGTAGAATCGCTCCTACGCCTTCTAGGAGAAGGCTCTGGACTCGCAGGTGAAAGCCCACGAAGTCTACGGGACCGTCTAAGTGATCGGTCAGCCACTTTGAATTATTTAATAAGATCTACTTAAAGACTCAAGAAAATTGAAAGCTAGGCCGACTAGGAGCAATCAAGCAACTTCCAAGTATTTCTGCTCCGAGTGATTAGGACCAGAAACCAAAATACAAGAAAGTGAATATAAGGGCCTTCCGAAAATAGATTGGGGTAATTATGCCCCAAGTCTACTAGCGAAGGTATCAAAGGTAGTTATGCTGACCTCCAGACAATAGCCTTTGCTGGTGCAAGCCCCCAAGCTTCGCAAGGGTGCCCTCCAAAAGTACCGTTGAACATGATGCAACATCAACCTCAGGTGCCACAGGATTCCCCTCCACAGCCACCTGTGTAGATCCCTAGGATTGGCAACTAAAGACACCAACTTGTATCAGAAGCTAGGTGGAATAGTCGTGAGGTAAGATCCGACAAGTAAGAGAGGGGGTATCTCTCATCTTTATCTTCACAAACCCTCGTGCTTAACTCCCAGTCACAGATCTTTCCCGGTCTCCCTAACACTATTGGATTTCACTCTTTATTCAAACTTCTATGTTTCACAATTTAGAGTGGCCTTGGAGAGTTTACTCTCCTCTCGCCTAATCCAAGGCCCTAAATAACCTAAAACTTGTTGGTGTAACTGATTGACAATATAAAAAGTTCTAGTTTATTTTATTAAGCGCTTGATTTTAAGTGGTTATTATTTTTAAGTCAAAGGGACAAAATGGAAGTGAAACTGATAGTGTTCTTACGATGCAAAAAAAATTTAATGAAAAACTAACTTATATGCAATGCACTTGTTTGTTCTTCGATGAAAAGCAACTTCTACTTGGGTTCTAAGAAACTTCCATTAAAGAAATAAATTTTTTCTTTTCTTTTCTTGTAATAGAATTCACATTCACAAAAACTAAAAAACTATTTATGCTCTAATGATGCAAAACTACCCTAATGCAAGGTGTACATGATAATGCAAAAATTCTAGATTACTCTAAAAAAGAAAATGAAAGCAATTTGTTTATAATCCTACTTAAGTGCTTTGAAAGGAATATAAATCTTGAACATGAAACCTTTCCAAAACAAGGAGGACTAATAAAAAAAGATCCCAAATCACTCTCAAAAACCAAAAGAAACCAAACTCAAATTCGGCAAAGAAAGCAAAAACAATGTTTTTGAAGGACTTTTCTTTTTCAAAAAAGCAATAAAAGCAACTTTTCAAAAGTACTCAAAATGCTATCAAAGACTCAAAGATCGAAAGCAAACAAGGAAACTTTGCAAGTTGTCAATTCAACACGAATGAAAACTTAACAAAATAGGTGTTTCAAGATGCACTAAACGATCCAAAAGCAGCAAAAAGAGGTTTGAGACACTGATCAAGAAATCAGGAAAAGCACACTTTCAAACTTGTCAACAAAAACTTTCGAAAAGCAAGAAGAAGTGAATGGCCACAAAATTGATGGGAAGCCAAGCAAGCAAACCATAAAAATGAAGTTTGACACAAAGATTGTAGGCAATATTTTGTTCCAGAAGACTAGAACAATCAAGAACCTCTACAAGAAGCCTTGTGTGTTCAAACACAAATGATAAAACTCACTGTAAAGCAAACCGAGACCAAAAACTCTTCAAAGCAGGAGAGAACTCGAAACAGTAAGCTCACTGAAAAACTAAAATCTGAAAACAGAAACTGACCACTCAGGAAGCACTCAGGCCAAGAAACAAATCTTTCCAGATAAAAATACTTGAAAAAATCATGCAAAACAAATGTATACACGACTGTGTCTCTACACAGTTGCGTGTACATGCGCTTCAGCCAAAAGAAACCCACGTATACGTGGTTTTAGTTCAAAGAAACTAGCGTGTATATGCTTCTGTAACCTGACAAAGGTGTGTATATAAAGGTTTACAAGAAAAAACAAAAAATGAGGCCTGATGAAAAGGATCAGACTTGAAGTCTGACTTCCTATAGGAGCAGACAATACAGACACAGCAAGCAAACTGAAAGTTGAGCCCTGATTGGCACTAAATAACCCAAACTAGGAACAACAAGATTGTTGTCCCCAGTGGAGTCACCAATTCTGTTAAGGGATAAAGTCCCCTAGGGCTTTGGGTCAGAACCCTAGCAGAGCAGAAGTAATCTAAACAAGAAACAAGCATATAACTCAGGAAAAATGCTTAAACAAACAAACTATGCGAGGATGTACATACCCGGGGGTCCTTCGTTCGGGTAGTTCTAGCCAGGGTCCAAACCCTCTGCAACTCCTCATGATCTTTGAACCTGCAAAACAACCAATTCAAAGACACACAACAGCATATAGATAAAGCATTATAGTGAAATCAACTTTATAACATATAAGTAGATGGTTAGTTATACATTGAAATAGTCATTCATATATAAACCATAACAATAACATCAGATGCATGAACAAAGTTGATATCAGGAACAAGACAATGTTTCTTTTTATTGTAGATAACTATAATAAAACATGGAAAGAGTTCACCTGAGTCTTCCTCTTCCGGCTCCAAGCGGAACCGTCCTCCAGGTCCATCCAGTCCCAGTCTTCAACAGGCTCCTTCCACAACCAATACCATGATATCTCCAAGCATATGAGAGAACATCAAAACTCAAGGAAACAAGGGTTTCCTAAACTTGGGGAAGTGCTTGAAGCACAAGGATTCTTCAGACTTGATCAAGGGATAATCTCAGTATAGTAATTCTATCATTTCTCTCCTCCTTAAGGCCTTCCCATTGAAGTCTTTTTATACTTCTCCCAAAGTAGTTTTTTAGTTGGGAAACAGTTGGGAACAGTTGGGCCATGGGCACTAATAGGTAATCAACAGGTAAAACCCGTGATCTCCACCCATAATTAAGGAAATTTATTTTTTTTTAAGTGTTTTAAGACATATACGCGGGTTAGGTATATACGAACCTGCGTGTATACGTGTTTAATATAGGGAAAAGTCATGTACAAGGGAGTAAAACATTGTTTTTTAAATATTTGGACCAAGTCTAGAAGGAGGGGTTTCCCTAGGCCATAAACTAAGCATCACAAATACCAAGGGTGATATTTGGAGCTATAACATGGAGGTGCTCTTCCCAACTCTGGCTGAAGATCAAGATGTCATCTAAATACACCACCATGAATGCGTTGGTGAAGGGTCGTGAGATCTTCTCCATCAGTATCATGAAGGTTGTAGGGGCGTTGGTCAATCCAAATGACATGACCAACCATTCGAAAAGGCCCTCCTTGGATTTGAAGGCAGTCTTCCACACATAGGAGGGTTCTATAGGAACCTGGTGATAACCTGACTTCAAGTCAATATTGCTGAAATATTTGGCCCCTTTGAGCTAGTCCAGAAGGTCATGAATCTGTAGGATTGGGTACCTATTCCAGATATTGATCTTGCTCAGCACCTGATAGTCAATACAAAGCCTCCAGGTCCCATCCTTCTTCTGTACTAATACAATCAGGCTCCCACAAGGTGATGAGCTTGGCCATATGTGCCCTTTCTGCAATAGTTCCTGAATTGACCTCTTGATCTCATCGTTCTCCAGAACAAAGCGTTGATAGATTGGTCCATTGGGCAATGGCATGCCCGGGTCAGATCAATGGAGTGCTTGACCTGACAATGCAGAGTTACCCCTATGGGTGAGGTGAAAATATCCCTATACTCCTCCATGACCTTGTCCATCTATTGTTGTTGTGCAGAGGATCCTTTCCTGGAAGTCATGGCCACAACCTTCTTCTTTCCATGGGGTGAATCATAAGGAAAACAAATTCTAGGTCTGGGAAATGATCTTACTCCATTTCTTTGTAGTGATCAAAGAGATGGCAGTAGGCGAGGCTACCTACAGTATCATGTACAACATATTAGCCAAAGTAATAATCACATAGTCATGTCTAGACTCATATACAACATGTCTCTTCCACAAGTATGATTGTCCTAACAATACATCACAAAATTCAAGAGGAGCAACATCACACAGTACCTCATCTGTGAAGGGCTTGATGTTGTAGTGAATGTGACACTGCTGGCTGACGTGAAGATCTCGTCCTTGGTGAAGCCACCCGATGGTGTACGACTGTGGATGTGTTGTAGTATTTAGGCCCATCCACTTCACGACCTCTGCTGAAATGAGGTTCTTTTGGCTCCCACTGTCGACAATGAACTGCAACGGAGAATCCTTCACCCACGTCTGTGAGTGGAAGATGTTAGAAAATTATATATTACAGAGCAATGGAACACATAAAATATATTGCAGAAATACAAACACAGAAAACACATAAAACAAGAGGGACACAGATATACATGGTTCACCCAATTTGGGCTACATCCATGGAGAAACAACCAGTCCTTCCTTTTATATTATCAGCAAATTGAAGAGATACAACCTACAACAGATCTGTTGTAATTCCCTCTCCGCGCTCACACAATCTCCTCTCTCTTTCTCGCTTAGAATACTGATCTACATAGACCCAATACAATTCCCTCATATATAGTGAGGGGTTTCCTTCTAGGGCAAAAAACCCTAAATTAAACATAACTTCTACCATTAGATCTCCGCCTAATGAACGGCCCATATTGACTACGAAATTACAACATTTTACAAGTCAATTTTACATCTATTTTTAGCTTCAGCGCCCCCGATCCCCCGCCTGGGGGAGGCTCCAAATAATCACCACCGTGCCCCCCCCGCTGCCCTGAACCCCCTTGGTGGTGTACATTTTATGGGAGGCATTGCCGCCACATTACGAAATGGGGTCTAATGCGGCAATACCTCTGAATAAGGAAGATAATCAGGCTCCACACCCAACAATCTCCCACTTGGAGACTGATTATAGCAACTCCACTGCTACTTCCTTTGTTGTACATTGGCTCCACTTTGGACCTGTTTATTTCTCATCTTCTTCATCATACTTGAAGACCAATTGAAACTGAGCAGAATCTCAGTTTCTCCCTAGTTACAACTTTTGTTAACATATCTGCACGATTCTGGCTACTGTGTATCTTTTCCAGCTTCAACTGCCCATCTTCCAACACTGATCATATGAAATGGTACTTGAGTTGTATATGTTTAGTCTTGGAATGGAATGCAGAGTTATTTGCAATATGTATGGCACTTTGGTTGTCATTGTATAAACTGTCCAACTCCTTCTTCTTACCCAATTCATCTAGAAACCTTTGTAACCAAATCATTTCTTTACTAGCCTCTGTAGTAGCAACATACTCAATAAAAGTAACATAATAATGAGAGCCACCGAGAGATGATACCTGAGCAGGTCCCCATACATCTGTATGCACAAGCTCTAATTTTTCACTCTTCTTTTCTTTCCAAACTCTGAGGAATCTGACTCTCTTATGTTTTCCATAAACACAATTCTCACAGAATTTTAAATCAACATGCTTCAAACCTAGCAACAAATTTCTTGAGTGAAGAATCTGCATCCCATTCTCACTCATGTGCCCAAGCCTATGATGCCACAATGTTGTATCTTCTCCTATAGAGGTTAAAGAATTAACAGAATTAGAAATACCATTGCATAAATACAATGTACCAACCTTTTCTCCTTTTTCTATTACCAAGGCTCCTTTAGTGACCTTCCAGGTTTTATCTGTAAAAGTAGTCACACAACCTTCACCTCCCAACTGCCCTGTTGAAATAATATTTTTCTTCAGATCTGGAACATGCCTTACCTCCTTCAATAGCCATTGATTTCCATTCTATTGTTTTATGAAAACTGTACCCATTCCAATGATTTTACAGGGTTTATCATCACCCAATCGAACCTGTCCAAAATCTCCTTGAACATAATCATGAAAATGTTTCCTGTCAAGAGTGGCATGGAATGACGCCCCTGAATCTACCACCCATGAATTAATAATATTTTCTAATGAAAGAATCAAAGCATCTTGCAACACATCACCTGTCACATTCGCTTCATGATTGTTTTCTTGCTACGTGTCTCCTTCTTTTCCCTTCTGAGACTTGCAATATTTCTTCAAGTGTCCTTTTATCCTGAATTTCCAACACACTATCCTTGATCTGGACTTGGATCTACCTTTCCTTGACTTACTGTGATATCCTGGTCTCTTTCCTCTTTCCATTTTTCTTCCCCTAGTATCTGCAGTCAAAGCATTACCTGATGTCTCACTGAAGCTTTTCTGTGGCATTTCCTCGCTAAGGATTGCACCTACAATATCATCAAACTTTAAAGTACTAGATCCAAAGACAAAGTTACTAATCGCCATAACTAAACCATTCCAACTTTCTGGCAATGAGCATAGAAATAACAGAGCACTAACTTCATCCTCAAAAGTTACCCCTACAAAACTTACCTAGCTTTTAACTGTATTAAATTCATTTAAATGATCAGCAACAGATCCACCTTCTAACATCTTCATATTAAATAAATGCTTCATAAGAAATACCTTATTTGAGGTTGAGGGTTTTTCATATAATTTGGCCAATGCTGACATTAAACCCTCTATTGTTGTTTCCTTTGAAATATTAAAGGCTACCGACGCCGCTAGGCACAGCCGTATTGTTCCAAGTGCCTTTCTGTCGAGAATATCCCATTCTGTGTCAATCATACTTGTTGGCTTCTTTGTCTTTCCGCTCAATGATAGGTACAGATCTTTCTGGTCCAAATAATCTTCCATCTGCATCTTCCATAGCTAGTAGTTTTGGCCATTAAATATTTTGACCCTAAACCTACCATATTCCGCCATTGCTCCCACTCAAACTAGGTACCCTTCTCTCCTGCGAGTTTATCATCAAAATAGACCTTCAGCTCTGATACCAGTTGTTAGAAAATTATATATTACAAAGCAATGAAACACATAAAATATATTGTAGAAATACAAACACAAAAAACACATAAAACAAGAGAGACACATATATACGTGGTTCACCCAATTTGGGCTAGGTCCATGGAGAAATAGCCAGTCCTTCCTTTTATATTATCCAGCAAACTGAAGAGATACAACCTACAGTAGATACATTGTAATTCCCTCTTCGCTCTCACACAATCTCCTCTCTCTTTCTCGCTTAGAATACAGATCTACATAGACATAATACAATTCCCTCATATATAGCGAGGGGTTGCCTTCTAGGGCAAAAAACCCTAAATTAAACATAACTTCTACCGTCAAATCTACGCTTAATGAACGGCCTATATTGACCCCCTTGGTGGTGTACATTTTATGATCGGTGTTGCCACCACATTATGAAATGGGGTCCAATTCGGTGATACCTCTCAATAAGGAAGATAATCAGGCTCCACACCCAACAGAAGAGACATTCCCCCTCCTCTAGATCTTCAGGCTAAATCTTATGGATCTTGGTGGTGCCCATGGTGGCACTAGGCTCTGCATCAATGATTTGCTTCCCTTTGTCAGTTCCCTTATTAGGTTCTGATTCAGATTCAGAACCTGCATCTAATTCGAAAGCCTTCAGCTTAGCCACCAGTGATTGCTTGACCCGACACTCGTTTTGTAAGTGGAGCTCTTATGGAACTCACACCATTTTCCTATGTCCTTCTTCATCTTCGTGGTGTTGTTATTTTCTTGCAACTTCGGCGGGTTGTCCTGGGTAGCCCCACCTTAGCTTGGTATTTTGTTATGTGGTTTGGGGGCACCTTTTCCTTGCTTTTGATTTACATATCCAAAGTCTCGCTTCTTCTATTTAAACTTCTACTCAATCTTGATATCATATCGATACGTCGTGTAGAGCGAGGAAATGTCCAGGAACTCCATCTCATCCTGGATGTACTTATGTAGATAGTCACGGTACTTGAGCACCAAATGTCGCTCAGTCTCCTTAATACCCAGCTTCGTGCGAAGGGTATGGAAAATATCTGTGAACTCTAGCACATCTTGGTCCCTTCCTTGCTGTAGAGTGGTCCGCTTTATGTATGTGTCTTCATAGCTCCCAACAAGGTAATATTGTTCCTTGATGGCATCTCGAAAATAATTCCAAGTGGGTGCGGCTAAAAACAACGAGGGTTCACTCTCGTCCTTTTGTTCACAGTAGATTTCCCACCAGTCCTTGATGTGTGGGGCAGCTTTGAGAAGTGAAAAAGTAATCTTTTCCCAATTCGAAAAGTCATTGAAAATATCCTTCCAACATATTTAACCATTTATCTATGGCATCTTCATCTATCAGGCCTTCAAATATGGTAATATCAAAGTTAACTTGTACCTTAAAAGGAGTGGCACCTCTAGAGTGGCTTACGGATGAAGATGCATCGCCTATGGGTAGTCGTCGAAGGATTTGGGCAAAGTTATCCATCATCACGTCCCTCTGTCACTTGAGGGCTTTCTCGAGCAACATTTTTAAAGGATCTCCTGCCCCCTTGTATTTCTTTTCTTCCACCATGGGAGGTCATCTGGTTTTGCGAGATTGATATTGCAATGGTTCAACCAGATCAAGCCCTAACTCCTTATATGCTTACCTCGTTGGGGACATGCAAAGAAAAATGGAGAAAGAGAAGACCACTTTGATACCATTGATCCGAACTTAAACAAGAACACAACAACTTATAGATATAATCATAAACACAGAGATGCAGTAGAAAAACACTTCATTTCATTAATAGAAAAACATTGAATTATGCTTACAAACAGAATGGAAATAAGATAGCTCGGGCAATGGTCGCTTATATTTGAGAAGAGATGTGGTGGCTACATGCCTCTGAACTATGTTACAATAAGGCTCAAGGGCATATTTATTATTGGAAAACATGATAAAACTATAAACAACCAAAACCCTAACCCAGGAGATGTAACAACAAGAGTTTGTGGGCCCCATTGGGGTTAGCAGGTCACCCAACTTCTCGGGGTCATAACTTGGTCATATTATCTATGTTTGGCGCTTATGATACCTTGTTGGAAAGGTCTCGCCGACTACTACAGGTTTCTCCATACAACAATGCACTTGCAGTGGACCTCAAAAAACGTCATTTAGGGGGTCAAAACTGCTCCAGAAGTTTAGGAACCGAAAACTCGCTAAAAATAGTAAATGTTGAAATGAACAAGGTAACAGATGAAACTGACTGGGGGGTCTAGGTGGAATAGGCGGGTGGCCACAAATATCCACCTGGATCAAGAAGCTTCCTAAAGCCTTCGACAAGTGTAACTACCAAGATGTTTGTGGAGAAATCAATCTTTAAGAATGAAGCCTGATGAATCAATTGAGGACTTTTCTGATCAATTCCTTCACCTCTTTTATGAAATTCCTAAAAAACATCTAAACTAGGATTTCTTGAAACAAGTTTGAGCGCTTGGTTCTTGTCTCTTCATACGGTGAACCTAAACCTCCTGATTTTTCCGCTTCCCCAAATCTTGTGAATCATGAGACACCTCAAATTTCAGAGGAGGAGCTTACTTCCCCTTGTGTTCTTTGTCCTCCTCCTTTTCCATTCTCGATACGTGCACCTCCTTGCAGTGGTTGTAAAACTGGGAAATATGCAAATCAAATATCCAATCCATCTTCTCATTCTTCTTCCACTTTTCATGATTCAGATTCAATGGAGGAAATTCCATAATGGCTCATGAAGCCTACGATGAAGACTCACTCCTCCATTCCACAAGAGGATGTCACCATTCACAACTCTAATCTCAAAGCTAATCCAAATTTTTTTTATCCTCTATCATCTACATATCCTGACTCTTCGTACCATGACTCGCTTGATCAATATGCTCCACCAACTAGTTATTCACATTCTCTTGATTCCCAAGCTATTGGCTCAAATTGCGATCACATACAAGGCAGTCACATTACATAGGCATAGGAGCAAAAAGGTGAATATGCTTTCAATCTTTCCTCTCTTTCTCATAGTGTTCCATTTCAAGGTATTGAGTTTCCATTCTTTGATGATCTTCAATCTTCCAATCCTGTTAGTGAATCAGATGTAATCAATTCATTCAATCAATCTGTATCCATGGGAAACAATCATTCTGATGATGATGAATCTATTGATGTATGTCTTAATGAATGTTCATAATGGTTCGGTCAAAGAAGATGTTCATATCAAAACTTATTCTGCACCTCACTATCCCTTGTGTCCTACCATTTGCAATGCATCTACTTGCGACGGAGATACTCCATGCTCTTCAATTTCGTCATCCGATGAGTTATCCCCTCGATTGACATAAGGCGATGAGGTTGTTTGTGATGAAATTGCAAATAGTCACAATATAGAGTACCCTTCCCATCCCTCACCATATCCTTTCTTGCATGAAGACAACTCTTCAAATCAGCTTGCTCATGAGATCTCACCTATTCATTTATCTTTGAATTTGTTGTTAGAAAAATCTTTCCACTTGGGTAATCTGATTGTTGAAGTTAAAAAATCTGGTGAAACCTTTCAAAGAGATGGCTGCCATCCGGTGAGTAGTGTTGAAACTAGAAACAATAGTTATCCTCAAACCATGCATGATCTTGTTCAAGCTTCAAAATTCGATCCTACAATCTTGGGAAGTTTTGTGACCTACCAGAGAGTTAAGGCACTTCAACTTCCGTTGATGGTTATGTCAAGATCTCGTGAATTTGGTAAGTCCCCCAAACTAAGTTATATCTGGTTTCTCTCACACAATCCTTATTTTCGCATGGCTTTATTTAGTGTAAATCTCTTTCTCAAAGATGTTTGGTATTTCGGATGTAATATTTCAAACTCTCGAGATTTTACTTCTGACCGAACTCATGAATATTTTTTGATTCATTCATATTCATGCAAATCTCTCGCATCAAACTCGGGTTGGGAATGTGCATCTCTCATAGAGTCATGGAATTGCGAAGTTGATCATCTCAAGGACTATCTTTTCCTGAAATAATCATGCTTATCGAATTTATCCCTTAATGGTTAGCTCCTGGGTCTTCTTGTGAATTTGATGTTGCAAATTTGTCCTCTCATTGCACCAGAAATCCTCTTCATTGGTAATGAATGCAAAAGTTGTCACACGAATCAAGTTCTTCTTTGTTCACCATGTCCCAACTGGTCTCATGCATTAGTGGTGCTAGCATCATTTTTAAACTATTTTGATGACTACAATGCTTGTACAATTTGTCACTAGTTGCAGGAAAATGGTCCGTAATGTACAATTTGTCACTAGTTATAGGAAAATAGTCTATCATATTTGTCCTACAAGGAACTTGGTTTGATTGTTCAGAGCATTCGCAAGACTGTTCAAATTAATTTTTCTTCATTTATTGCAAATTGGGAACATGATGTTTTAATCATCACACCTGATCGTTTTTCTATCTTTGGTGACTGTCATTCAGCTTATCATTTTCCCATCACCACATCCAATGACAGTTGTTTCACGCACCTTGATATCCATTGTTCAACATATCTCTATTAAGATTTTTGTCAAGCAAGCGAGGCACTTCAACCTTCATGGATGATTATGGCAGGTCCTCACTATCTTGACATTACTATTCGATTATGATCAAATATATTTTTCCTCACAATATTCCCATCGTCATCCCGCTCTTCCAATTGAAAATTCACCTTATACAATATTTCAGAGTTTTCAAGAGGGTGATCATGAATTTTACGATCCAATTGCTAAATGGATGGAACAGTCCTACCTGGAAAGCTCTGTAGCAAACAACAAGTTTTGATCTTTCCTCGCGCTTGCTAAGGAGCTTGGTGTAGATGAAGAAACATCTGCAAGAAGATTCTCAGGTTTGTTGAAAAATGGTGTTTATCGAAAAGGTAAGCATATGAATTGGATGAAAGTAGTGGTTGTGACATACATTGCCCACCGGCAAGACCTTCCTTTTCTTGTGAAATATTTTCAAGATTTTATATATTTTTTTACACATCACTTTATATATGTTTTAATTGTTCATATCTTTATGGATGAGGGTCGAGAACGACTACATTGGCTTCACTGGAAATTTCATTATACGTGACCCCGACCTTCTAATTATTAGGTTAGAAGTAGGATTAGTTGCATCCTAGTTTTCCCTTTCTTGCACTCATTCTACACTGGTTCCCTATAGTATGTCCTCATTTTCTTATTCTAGATCAACATCATGTTTGATTTAGCCATTTTGTTCTCTTGTCTTTTGGTTATGTTTCCTTGTTGTGTGTTTTCTTTCTTTTCGACTAGTTTTCTTTCTTGTTAAGTTTTTCTTTTGTTTTCATCATGAAAATAAGTGTTATGCCTGAACCCATTTTGGCTTCTTAGTATGTGTGTGGTTGAAGTCTAAAGAGTCTTGTGACACTGCAACATTTGGTAGAACCTCCAGCTAGTTTTCTTTGTGTTGGATTTGTCTTTTTGTTGATGAAGTTCTGATGAAAAATATGATTCGTCTATAAGGAGATTTTTGGTACAACCATGAACCTGTGTTTGTTCAGGGAAACTTACACCTACAGTCGGTTCTCTCATTATGTTATCATGCTTATCCAACTAGTAGAGAAGGAGAAAGGAAAAAATCTAAATGAGAAAGCCTAAATCAGAGGTCTCTATATACTTCTCTGAAGGAACAACCTCTTCTGTTGTCAATAAGTCGAGATTCCTCTTCAGCCCCAAAATAAATAAGTGCTAATTCATATTTATCTTTAAATAAATAAATAAAGGTGAAAGAAGAGAAAGGATTTCTGCGAAGAGAGGTGAATAAAGCAACTTCATCAGGGTATTGTCCAAGCTCACTGGAAGTAGAGCAATGTTTGTGTTCCTACGTGACTATGTCGGGGTACTATCCGGGCCTGTTGGTAGCGGAGCAACACCAGAGATGAAAACTTATACTCTAAAAATCTTAAGCTCACAAATTACACTACCATTCCCAACTCGAAACACTATGATTTTACCAAACCACATGTTGTTTTTAACTGATAAGGTATAGAGGGGACCATGGCTAGTCATGGGGTAAGTGTAAAAGTACAAAGTGATCTACACAATGAATCAATACTCCCAAAATAACCAAGGCCCTACATGAAACAGTTAACCAAAACAGATAAGTTGGGTTCTACCAGTGTGTCACCAAGTGTTGTAGCGACTGCAACACCCTCCAAAATGTTGGCCTACATTCAAACTTTGAAGCCCATTGTGGATCCTATGATTGGTCATTCCTTAGTCACTTATTGGTCAGTTGATTATTTCAAACTCCCTTCTTGGATCTCAAGTGTCATTCACACTTTTATATTTATATAACAAGTGTCATCTTCGGGCACGGGAATTATCACTTATCATGCAAAGTGTAGTTTTGTTTTGCTTCAAGGGGAATTTTTTGTGAAAATGAGTTGTTCTCATCATATAGACAAGTTTCACACTCATTTCCAAAGTTTCACACACTATTACACAAGTGTCGTCATTATGCTCACAAAGTCTATCGTTGGAGCCGCACTTGTCATAAGTTGCTACAAAGGTTGTTGCATTAAAGGAATTATGTTTTCATATGTTCTGGATGATCTAGGTTGTATGACTAAGTTTCCAAATGTCTGGTCATGGACAATTTATATCACTACTCATATTGGTTCCACCAATCCCACACTTAGCCAAATTCTGAGGATTCCTAGCAAACTAGCTTCATCCTGATCCAGGTGGATATAGCCACCTGCCTATTCCACCTACACCCTTAGTCAATTTCATTTGTTTCCTTGTTCATTTCAACATTTACTATTTTTAGCATTTTTTTGGGTCTTGAACTTCCGGAGCAATTTTAACCCCCTAAACGGTGTTTTTTTGGGGTCCACGATAGGCCCGTAGCCATTGGCGGGGGCGTGCAATGAAACTTGTATTACTCAGTGAGACCTTTCCAAAAATTTATCATACACGCCAAATGGAGATAATATGACCAAGTTACGACCCCGGGAAGTTGGTTGCCCAACTGACCCCAACGGGGCCCACAAACTCTTGGTGTTACATCTCCTGGGGTTAGGGTTTTGGTTGTTTAGGGTTTTCACATTTTTTCCAATAATAAATAGGCCCTTGAGCCTCATTTTAACATAGTTCATAGACATGTAGTTGCCACATCTCTTCTCAGAGATAAGCTACCATCGCCCTAGCTATCTTATTTTCATTCTGTTTTGAAGCATAGTTCAGTATTTTCTATTAATGAAATGAAGTGTTTTTCTCTTGCATCTCTGTGTTTATGATTATATCTGTAAGTTGTTGCATTCCTGTTTAAGTTTGGATCACATCCAACCTTCCCAACCTACGCGCTTCACATCTTGAACCTTCAATTTTTTCCTTTGTCTGTTGGAACTATGCAATGCGTAGAAATCCTAGCCTCCCTTAGCCTCCAAAATTGAGCAGATGCTTCCTCCAGTGTGATTCCCTTCGTCAGAGATCACTGCCTCTAGAAAATATGTAGTTCTGTCCGTCAAGCCTCTCAGTTTCCCAGTCCCCCTTTCCTCCTAAAACTGTGCAGTTTTTCCTCCTAGGGCCCCATCCTGCAACATCCACTGCCTACTTGAGCTGCGCAATTTTGTCCCTTAGTGGGCACTGCATAAATTTTTCCCTCAATGAGGAATGTGCAGAAATTTCCCTCAGTCTGGCCTTATCTTCACACTATGCATTCTCAGTGATCAAGCTCAACCCTTGGCCGCTTGAACTGTGCAATTGCGCATTAATTGGGCCTTCTCCCCTGACCTGTCACTCGGTCCTGGCCCATTTCATGAATCCAAGCACTTTGTCTTAGGCTAGGGGTTTTTTAGACTAACGTTGTCTTGTCATGAGTGGATTATATATACAAGAATTATACCATGGTATGGCAAGATGATGAATGAGGACATGCTAGATGACACTTAAGGGGTGTTATGTGGAATTTTTCATCTACGGATAAACACAATTTCCCTGGGTGGGTAGTTACACCTAGAACAACAAATTTAAAGAACTTAACCTTTTTCTATATAAGATAAACAAGACAAGGGACCTACTTGTTATCTTTCGATTTCCATTTGTCTCCTTTGTTTGGCTCCCATCGGTCCTTCTTGAACTTAATCCACTCGACAAGTACCTGCAATCATAAACAGAAGACAAAAACCAATCAAAGCAAGAGACCTATCTACTATAAGCAAATGGAATCGAAAGCATTTACACATATAATCATCATACATAAAGACAAGAATATGGGAAAAGGCGTAAACAACTTTATTAAGTAGAAGGAATAATTACAATCATGAAGTCCGATGCATCGTCACTCTTCCAGCTTGGGTTCCAACCAACATCACATCAAAAGCACAACACTTCAGCAATATAACAATACTTGCTTACAATCTCAAACCTCACACTAATAGTATCTCCTTACAAATTCTCGAAGTCCAGCCCCTAATCACATAGATGAGTGCTCAATTTATAAGAAAATGATGGTGGTTTGGTCATAAATGAGGGTATTGAATGGCCTTCCAAACTTAGAGTTAGTTTCCATGGAGGAAGGGATGAGAGGATAGGAGGTTACTTAACTCATTCCCTATCCAATTTTGAGCTCATAGGAGATGATAAGTGTGGAAACCTTCTAGATGGCTCCAGAAGATAAGAATATTCCCATAACCCTATGATGATTTCACTCAATCTTGCCCAGCATAGGTCAAAGTGGGCCTAAGTGCTCAGGAAATCACCCTGACATGGGCCTAACTACACTGAAGTGCACTTACCCCTGACCAAGGTTGCGTTGGTCCCTCAAGGAGGCATTTCTGAAGGGCTTCGGGCCAAGAAACTCTCAGGGAAGGACGCATTCCAAGTGTTGACTTGTCTAGGGCATGTAGCAACTGAATTAGGGTTTGATGAGCCCCAATATTACTTATTTTAATGATGGGAGTGATGTGCCCAAATGGATCTGTAACAAGGGGCTGAGGATAAAAGATAATCATCAAATAAGAAGACCAAGGAACGTTGGGGTATGATAGAAGATCGGAGATCAGGACCGCAAGAAGACTTCATTTGATTCACAACCCTTTGGAGGGTAGGTACAGAAAACAAAGCACATCTCTCAAGAAGTTGAAATGCACCTCTTATTGTAATATGAAGAACAACTTATCATTGTCATATCATTATGTCTTCAATGATAGTTATGGTCGCAAACACTGAAAGCCATTCCATGTGTTTTCTCTAAGTGTTTCGCTCCCTTTCGCAAGATAGGAAAGATGTCGTATTTTTGCATGTTGGTGGATACATTTTATGCATAAGCTCATTCAAGTGATTTCAAGGGATCATCTTTTTGTTTATGATTTTTCCTAACCATGTAAACACTCATCGCACTCATTCACAAATTTTTGAGCATAGTCGCACAACTGTCGTCACGATCGTCATAAAGTCTATTTTAGGTGTCACACTTGTCATAACTAGTTATCAAGTGGGCATGCACAAGTGAAAGTGTTTTTCATGTGTCATGGGTGATCAATATTGTTGAGTTGTCAGTTATTCTAAGTGTTAGGACATAGTCTAAGCTCCATCACTTCACTTGTTAGTTTCACTGGTCCAAAACTTAGTTTTTTTCGAAGAATCTCCCCGACCCTTCAACTTGGCTTCACCCAGCCTATGTGGATTGTGCATTGCACAGTTCCAGCCAGCAGTTTGTGACCTTGACCAATGGATCTACACAATGTGCAGTTCCTATGATTGGGACTATTGCATTGCGCAATTCCTGAGCCCGAGACCCAACGTTCCCTTCCAGAATTGCGCAATCCTTTCAGTGATCTTGTCCCAAACTACACATTACGCAAGCAAAAGCAACAACCTACCTCCTTGTGCCCCTTAAATGTGTAATCCCATAGGGGACCAGACTCCCTTCAGTATCCAAACTTCGTAGAGGTTTCTTACAGTGTTCACTCCCTTAGCCCGACCCACTGTCTCCCAAATCTGCGTAGAAATTAGTCAGCCTCCCCTTCCAGAATTGTGTAGAAGACAGCCTCTGAGCCTAGCCTAGACTATTCCTTGTACAGTTCCGGGCCTCAAGCCTTAACCCTAGCTACTGGGACTACGAAATGCGTATTCACTGAGCATGCCTCTCTCATGTGCAACTCAATTTTGGCTCAGTCTTTGATGCTGAATGGACCATCTTAAGCTAGGAGGTTTTTAGGATGATGTCATCTTGTCATGAGTGAATTGTAGATAGAGGAGCATTGACAAATGATGAATAGGGAGATGAAGGAGGAATACATGAAAAGGACATTCTTGTAGTTAAGCATGCAAGTTGATTTATCAAGGCAAAGCAAAGGGACACCAATTCTCAACCACAACCCAAGACTTGAGATCATTGAAGATTCTTGTCACCAAGCCATGAGGAGGTGGAAGACAAGAGTATTCTCAAGGAGACATCTCTCACAATAGCAACAGTGGCTTGATATTGCCATATCACTCAACCAATTCATATCAACAGTGCCATGCCATCTCTTGTCATGAGTTGTCACATGCCACATTATCATTGTGGACCATGTATATTGTATTCATTGTCAAGTGGAAGTCCAAAGGACACATATGTAATATGGAGAGTCATGTAATTTGAAAAGTGACAGGAAGTCAAACAATCATGAGAGTAGTCAAAGAGTCACAACGATTGGAAGCATCACCCCTTGGTTATATATAATCCCTCATTGTATGAGCAAAGGACTCTTCACCTTGGCTCCTCCCGCAAGGCATTAGAGAGATCAGCTATTTCTTTGAGTTAGAAAGGAGTGGTTCCATTGTCCCACTATTAGGGCTAGTGATGTACATTGTAAACATGTATCTTGGAACTTTTTCTTAATAGCATAATCCTTTAAGGCTAGCACCTTCTTCATGCATGGACTATGAATATTTGTAGGATTATTTTGTAGACGTTTGTATTTCATGTTTGTGTTCACATGTACTAAGATAGTTGAACTATTTCAGTTACTTTAGTGCTTATATTTTTTAGAATGTGTTGTAATGGTTGTTATTGTTGTCCCATCTTTGTGGACTATTCCACATAATACTAGACATATTTGTCCTTGTTTTTCGGTTGTAACGACCGTCACATCCATTGTGGACTATTCCACTAGATGTTAGACGAAACCTTCTGGTTCATGTGTGTCTCTATCGAGGTGGTGTTATTACCTCTCACTTAGAGGCTCAATTTTCTCTTGCCTTTGTAGTAGAAGAACCTTGACACAATCACAACTGCACACTCACCAAGCACAACTCCCATGCTTTTCGAAGACACCATTCCATCCCTCTCTCATGCTAACAGTTAAACCAAGGCATATCTTTGAGATATATGGAATCCAGGCCGATACTGTGGATGGGGCTCCTACACCAAACAATGTGAGGTCTAAATGGGACTTGTTGGCTTAGGGGGTCCTGAACCAGGTTCAGAGTTAGTTGCCCCAACCAAAAAAACCCTACACTACAGGCCCTTTCGGCAACAACCCGCGTAGCGCAGGATACAGTCTCACACGAAGCAGTATGGGGGGATGCAAGAACCAAGTTTTTGCATCCAGAGACTAGTGTGATGTCTTCTAGTGCCTTAGAATTTCCTTCACGTAGATCGACAAACTTCTAGATCTTGTTACAGTAACTCTGTTAAAACAACCTTCAAACCTTCGCGAAGGTCTACGATCAGTCCTTATGGACCTTTAACAGTCAATTTACCCACTTACGTGCATCAAAAAGCAATCCTAAATGGGGGTTCGTGCAGGTCTACTTAATTCGTTAAGAAAACATAAAAGGAACCACCAGAATATTCGTGGAAGTGTTTAAGAATACATTGTGTACGTTATTAAGATGGATTCAAGATAATGGCATAGGATTCAATCAGTTTTTCATAAAACATGTCATTCATCAGCAGCATATAACATTAACAGATATAAACAGAAATACTCAACAATTCTTCAGAAAACTGTCTTTATTGATCTCAATTCACTTATTACAGACCCAAACTACCCTGTGCACACAGATGCAGGGGTCCTCACACTCAGCTGCGGACTCTACCTAGGCCTCTGCGCACTCAGCTACGGAGCCTTCCTTTCTCTGCCCAAGTGCAGGAAGCAAAGCCTTCATGCCTTAGCTCTTGCCTAAGACTCTTGTATGAACCCAATTCTCTATCTAAGTTATTCCTGTTTCCTCTTCCTTTCGCTAAAACGCAACTATTTATAGAATTTTTCATACAATATCATGGTCTGAAAACCATAGGTGAATCTCAAAACTGACTCAAAACTTTACTTAAAACAAGGGGCTAAGCCCCTTTGACTCGTATTCATCTACGCTCTCCGCTTCCCCAAATCGCGGAGGCTTTACATCTCTTACAAAATTTTGGGTTTATTAACCCCAAACTGACCTAGGGGACACCATCCCAAAAGGCCCCCAACACAAAGATCGTGACTCGCCCTCGAGTCACTCAACTAGTTGTTCCACTTTCTGGTGGAGTTCGTTGAATGCTTTAGTCAAAACTTGTAGCTCTGTTGTACTTTTTTCTGTTGCTTGTTGCACCTCATGGACCAATTTATCTGTGGTTTTCCCCTCGATTGCCAACTGCGTAGTCCTCTGCGTCTATTACTTATCCTTCATCTTCTCAAGAATGGTCTGTGAGAATTGGCTGGCTTCCTCTGTCCAAGGTTCAAGTCGTGCATTGAGAACAGACTTCTTCTTCTGCAATTCCTGTGTCTGCAGAAATTTTTATTTACCTTCCTGTAGGCACGTGAAATGTTGAACTAGTGCCAATGTTTGTGTTGTCATGCTAAGCTCATCGTATTATTGCTATGCTTCCCTAAGTTCTGTGCTCAACTATTGTAGCATAGGATCTTCCTGTAAAGTATTCCAAAGGCCCAGTGCCTGAGTGAAGAGCTTGTTGCACCCTTGAACGATGACATCTAGTCAAGCCATGGATTCTTTAATTGTCGCATTCTTTTATTCCCACACCTCTAGCAGTGTGGTCGGCTGCAACTTCAACTGCAGCTCAACTATCTGCATCCTGAAGTCGAAAGTCACCTTTTCGACCTTCTCCTTTGAAGTGCAAACTACAATATCCAACTTCCTTACCTTGGTTGAGGCCTCTGCATCATCAGGTATACCTAACTCAGGGACATATTTTCAGGCCTACTCGATTGTTGTAACCAGGTTCTAACATTGTGTGCGCAACTCCTCCTGCTCCTTCAGGGCCTAAGTCTTTTCTATGAAAAGTTGTTGATTGTTGACTTTGAACTCATTGACAGTAGTGAGTCAGTGTTGTTCTCTGATTTTGAGCTCTTCCACAACCCCCTGATGCAGCGCATGCAGAGACTCAAATGATAGCGAGGCAAGGTTCAACCCCATTTCTTTCATTGTGTGAAGCATCGCGTGCTGCTCCTTCATCTCTACTCAAACTAACCCTTCAGGAAAAGGGAAGACTCTAACATCCTGAGGCTAGTCAATCTTTGATATTGCACTCCTTCTCGATGCTCTCGAGCGTCTCCATGTACTGCTGCTCGAATTGTTGTGGGACCTCTATCGTTGTGTCTCTAATTTTTTTCATTGATCTTATCGAGATCACCCTCAGTTAGCACCATGGGATCAAGATGTGTCTTCTTATCAGACTTTTGCTTCTTTCACTGCCCACTTTGTTGCTCCTGCATGTGCTTCTTCAGTATGAAAGCAGTGGTTTTCTCCTCACCACCACCTCCTCCTTGCTTTGATGGCTCTAGCTCAGCAGTATGGTGGGAAGCAGACTTTTCACTGTCCTCTGCATCCTTCTTCTCACGCTCCACTTGCACTTTGTCAATGTGCTCCTTATCCATATGGGCCATCTCTGCAGCTACCGTAGCAGCCTCCTTCCTCCTTTTCTCAGCCAATGTGTATGCGCCTTGCTGAGCTGTGTCCTTCTACTTCTACACAGCAAATATTTCTGTGCCTATGCTTGTCCCTACATCTAACTTCGTAGGCATGCACCATTTTCGTAGCCAAAGTCCCACAACCTCCTGGATATCTGTATCTATCACCATATAAGGCAATGCGTGCCATTTCTACTCAGGGTATTTGCGCACTTTGATCGAGACCCTATGGAAGTCAGCTTTGAATTCTGGATAAGCTAAAAGCTATGTGTACAAGGTGGGAGACAACCTCAGCCATTGTTTAACTGCCATGTGAATGTCCATCTGCATCAACATCCAAAATATCTTTGTCTATTTAACACACTCCGGATCTTTTGAGGCACATAACGAGGCAAACCACGTTGCCTCGAGAAATTATTCCTTGTGCAGAGGAAACTGGTTATCCTACGGTCACCTCCAAGTAACCAAGATAATTGATGACAGCAGCCATGCATAGTGAAATGGTTTTCTCTCCTCCTAGGCCTCACGAGAGTTCATGAGGAACTCCTGACATAAATACTTGGCCTAGTTGTACTGAACCCCCTTTGCGCACTGCGATGCGAGCGATATTATCGGTGCCAGAACTTCATCAATGCAGCATTTTCTCATTACTTTTCTTGCTAAAATCTGGGCATCTAACTGTACTATCGGGTCTTATATGGACAAGATAGAGTACCCTCATGACTTTTTGATCAGACTGAACTCCTTCTTCATCTTATCTGGTAATTCTTTCTCTCTAGTTTTTCCACCAAATTCCTTTGCATGGTTTGCGCCTTTGTAAGGTAACCTATTGATCCTATGGATCGACATGTTGGTGATGGGGATAGGATTGCCTAGCCATAGGCACCCATCATGCACTAGTGTGAGGAGTTGGTGCACACAGACTGTATTAATTAGGGAACGATGATAATGCGGCACCAACAGTAGATTAAGAAATCCTCACTGCTCAACACCGCGCACCCACTTCATGGGCTCCAAAATTGTAACCCCCATGTAATCAAAGTAGCTCTTCTTCATGTACTTGTGAGTTGCCAAGTGCAGAAACTTTGTGTGGTCCACGAGGTCTCAATATTCCATTTTATTGGAATACATGCCATCCTAGGACTCTTGAACACAATTTGCTCAAGCAGCAAAGGTGTTAATACTAAGAATTTCCCCGTATCGGGACCCTTCGTGATCTCAGCTTTTCCCTTCTACGGAGGGATATACTTAGGCAGTTGCGTCATAGGCTCTACCCCTTCAGCATTAATATCCTCAATTCCCCAGGGTTATTCTTCCTCTAGGTCCACTACCTTTTATGGTTTCTTATCCTTTTCTTGCTTTGCCTATGTCTCAGTATGCTTCCTCGGTGACGTGCGCACCGGCACTAGCTTCTTTTGTTTTTCCTTTATGGCTGGTTTCTTTTCTTTCGTAGTAGGCTATTTTTCTTTTGCCATAGTTTGTTTCAGCCTGGGTGACCTAGTCGTCGTCGCCACAGCAGGGGTTGACTCCATACTGGACACTTCCAGTCCTGGCGCGTCAGACACAACTGTTTCCGAACTCATGGCTTCGATGGGGTTAGTGGAAGTCATATTTTCAATGAATAACTCCTGGTCTTCTACGGAATAGTTCACAAATGGAGGGCGTGACAAAAATTCCTCCCAGAATGCTTGGCTCATGTGCGACAGACAACAAAACTCACCAATAAGTCTTAAAGGGAAAAGTGTTCTTTGTTGGACCAACACACATAATTTATAGGGTTTTTTAATTCAAATCTGACCATTCCCCCCAAATTATGATAATAAATGTTGTTTTGGTGGCAGATCTTCAAATATTTTGCCTTAATTGTCACCACCCCACTCCACTTAACCATTTTATGTCCATCAAGTCATGAATAGTAATTCTAACGGTTATTTTCCTGCTGGGTTGCGTGGTACCTTCCCCCATGGCACATCTTCCTAAGTGCAGCTTCATTTGTTGCATCTTCATCTCTCTTTGCATAGCCTGGTCGCCGCCTTGTGCTCCAACGCGGGAAATGTAGTTTATAGTCCCGCACTCCCTTGCAACTACTTGGAGCACTAAGACTATCCTGCTACCATATAGTCATTGGGCAAGATCCCCTGTATACAATTTCAACTTGCTCCCATTCACTCTTCTTAGGAAGGGCCCCCCATTTAGCTTCACGAGATGAATTGCACCATCATCTGTAATTTCCTTGACAATATATGTCCTAAACCAATGCATTTGGAATTTACCCAGAAATTTAGTGAACTTACTATCATATAACAGGACAAGATCGTTTACCTTAAATGTGTGAAGCTTGATATGGTGATCATGCCATGCTTTTTCACATTCCTTCTGCACTTTGTTGATGGAATCCTACCAAAAATCGGTCTTCTTCGAGCTCCATGAGTTGCGCAAGCCATTCTTCCAAGGCCTCACAATCCACCATATCTGTCAAGGTTGCCATGCGCAAGCTAGGCACAATATATTCCATCAGCATCACGGCTTCAACCCCATATACTAATCTAAACGGTGTTTTCCCTATCAACTTCTTACAAGTAGTCCTATAATCCCATAGTGTGTGGCGCAGCTGGGTGCTCTAGTCTGGTTGGGTCCATTCGATAGGTTCCTTCAGTGTTCTAAAGATAACCACTTTAATGTCTTGCAGCACTTCATCGGTGCTTGGAAAGTCATCTTCAAAGCTAAAATTCAATAAGAAACCTTCCTTCAATACATCCCACTCCTCAGTGCCATGGCAGAGCTCTATTTCCAAATACCATTTCATGGGAATTGTATCCAAGGTATGAAAAAATATGTGTACCCATTCTGGTTATGGTTTTGTCCCCCATGCCTTAGTCCACTTCACTGGGTGATCACGCGGATCATCCTTTCCATTATACTTCTCATTCATTCTAGTTTTAGCACACCCAAACTGTAGCTTCATCATTCTTCTGTAATATTGCCATCCAGCAAAACTATCCTTAGGTGTACCCCACCATCATGCAGGCGTAGCATGCAGTTCCAATTCCAATGCTTGAAAGCAGTGGTCCTCAGGCACTTCGTGCTTAAAGTCATCCAAAAATAGATCTACGTTAGTTAAACCATCATAATAAGGTAATTTTCTTACCTCCAACGAGACACAGCACATTGCCTTCATCATCATATTACATTGCAATGTAGAGAATTCATGTAACTGATTCTTCCAATGCTTTAATTCCTCGACTGAGTCAGAGGTGCAGGAACTCTCCCAGTCCCATGCAATCCATCCATTTGTTGTTGGCTTGATCCAGTCCTGATCCTGCATTGTTATCTTGTAAATTTGATCTAGTTCATGGTCACTTTCTTCGTAATCACGAACTGGTTCAGTATAGCACGCCCCTTCAACAGGGTCCAGTGGTACTATAACCCTAACTGACTTCCTTTCAAATGAAATTGTCCTCTTCTTCAAATTGATGACACCATTCATATCAGTTTCCAAGTCATTTACTAGGAGCGCGAGGTAGGGATTATTGTCGACAACAATTTCTATAACTTCAAAGTCTGCCATTGCACTCGCACCTTCAATATCAACTGTTACTCCATATAATCGTCCCATGGGGATGATTTTCTGTTGGTTCGCCATCCTGAGCTGAATCGGAGACCACTACAGTGCAGGTCTCCCCATCCTTTCCCATGTCTGTTTCGGTAAAACATTTTCATCGGACCCCAGATCCAAGATGACCTGGTCCATTTCATAATCACCTATCTACGTTGTTAGCTGCATCTCTCGCCCTGTTCGTGCCTTATTCTTGCCAATATTTCTGACCACATGGTGTCCATCAGGGGATTTCTCTTTGCTGGCACATTTATTTATTAATTCCTACATGCCTTCCACAGCCTTGCTATCACATAGCAGCTTCATGCAAGTCTCCAAAAACATAGTGAGTACAGAAGGATCAACCTCTACAGGCGCGTTGATTTCTTGCATCTTGTCCTGGCTTCCTGAGGTGGAGGCCTCAGTAAATCTCTTCTTAGCTTCCATAAATGTTTCCTTAGTGTGATCCAGATCAAAGCTGACTTCATTCTCTAGAGCTTTGCGGACCCATCCATATTCTTCAGGCCGTTGACCTTTATTAGTGCCAGTCATCATTCCATGTCGCAGCACAATATTAACACTTTGATCTTCCTTGTGGGGCTCAGCCCTCGTCATTTGTAAATTCTGTGTAGGTTGTTGAGGCTACATTTTCTTTTCTTGCATTTTATCTATTAACATTGGGCATTCTTCTATAATATGGTCAAACTGTCTATAGTATTGGCATGATGGGTGTGTAGGATTCTGGTATTCATGCGCATAGTGCCCCGACTGTCCGCAATTGTAGTAGATAATCTGAATGCAACCCCTACCAATTCCTCCTCCTCCTCGGCCCCGTCCTTGACCCTGATAACCTTCGCACGCTACTTTGATGCCTTAATCTAGAGGCCAAGTCTCTGCTTGCATACGATATGTAGGGGTTCTTTCCATCATCAGTTCATAGCTTCGACAGTGGCACTCATCGTGGCCCACCGATTTGCAAAAATTACAGAACAACTATTAGGGTGTCTGAACAAACTTCTGAAGTAAATGGAAATTATCTGTTGCATGTTGCCTAGTAACTTGACAAATGGCACACCATAGCGCATACCCATGCTCGGCCCTGCTAGGGCTTCTGGCTTTAGGGGAATTGGCCCCCCTCTTGTAATATAATTCGCATACATGAGACAACGATCTTTATCGTGCCCATGGCCCTTACACTTCAAACACTAGACTTCTGCACGCATTTCTGGTTTAATCTCCTTGTCTTTTTTCAAACTCTGTAATTCTAGGTGTAAGCTTGCTAACTGTGAGTGGATCTGCTATATCCCAAGGTTCGTATCCTAAATAGGTGATGCGTGCAGCCTCATCACAATTTCCAGGGCTTCTACCTGCGTTGCTATCTTTTATTGTGACAGAGTGATTCTCAAATGGGGAAAAGCAATGCAATAAACTAGTGGCGATGTTGGTTATCTGTGATATGCATGTTATCTTGTCTAATCTGACACTTCAACCTCTGATCAAAGTCCCAAGGTGTCTCCTTAACCATCATCATGATCTCTTTAAACTTAATCACCAAATGAGAGTCAGATTTAGGCTTACTAAAATCTTTGTTCAAAGTTGTCTTAGTCTCCGTTAGTGTTGCAAGAGGATTATCAGAGCAACACTTAATGTACTAAGTTAGCGTGCGATCCTGCAAAGTGGTAACCAACTATTCCTTATTTATATTATCATCGATGATTTGTTGCATTATCCATACCGCATTCGCAACAAACTAGAATGGCTTTGGATCTTCACTTCCTATGCCCTTGAAGATTGGCATCTTCATTGTGTTCGCCATGTTGAATGGTGGTGGTGGAGGTGGAGGTGTGGGCGGAGGTGTATGCGGTGGAGGTGGAGGTGGAGGCGGAGTGGATGAGTGATTTTTTCTAGGAATACCCTGAGTGATTAGCTGAACAGCAGTTTGCAGCATAGTCTACCCCGCCCCTTCGCCGTTGCTTGAAGGAGGCCCAATCAATGGACTATACTCTGGTCCTGATCCTTCACGATTTCTAAAGAATCTTCCACTTCGCATAGCTCCAAACATCAAGGTAATGGCATCACCTGTTTTTCATGTAATAGCATTTTAATCCAAGTATTCAATGATCTTAAATACTTACCTTGTGGTCCTTTGAAAAATCTTCGCTATAGCTGACTAAGGTATCAACTACAAATTCTGTAACAAATCTTCCAAGAATTCGATCAAGCTAATGATCGATAGCCTGTGCGATCTTGTTGTCAGAAGCTTCTAGTTGTCGCACTAATTCTGGAGTTGTTGACGGTGTTGGACTCGCCAACATGTTAAGGGGATCTCCTCGGTAAGAAGTCCCAATTAGACCTCAGACTGTTTGGTGTAGGATTACCAGCAGTGGGTAATAAGGTAATGCCTTGACCACGGTGTCGCACAGAGGCAAGTAGAATAACTGTGTCAGCAGCAAGGGTGTGACTGATGCAGTGAGTCAAGGAAGGTGTATGAGGTTCCAACACTTCGAAAGGGGAAGGAGTTGAAGGTGAGTTCTGGGTTGAAAGGGATCAGTCCCAACTCGGCTAGGAACACACAACACAAAGGACATGCACAGCTTCCGGCGGAGCAATCCACTCGAGTGCAACAGTCACATCATACAAGGTAAGATAACACGTGCAACACTCACGGATCAGTCTAAGACGATTGTGACGATTGTTATAGCAAGGTTCAAGTGAAAGGTTTGTCTGATGTCTGGCAAAGTAGTCGACACAGATGGTGACAGCATTAACAACATATGAAACACATTAAAAACAAGATTCATATAATTGCATGTGAATCAATTCATACACAAGTATGCAAGTTAAACAACACATATCATTAAAGCAATCAGAATGGTCCAACTACAATAACAACATATGCATGAAAATGAGCTGGATCTCATTATATAAAGAAGTCTAAGTCACAATCATACAATACATCCATGTAAACCTGCTAGTCCCAATAGTGGAACGTTACAGCCACATCTGCCTGCTCCTCCAAAGAGATGTACTAGCTCCATGAAGTGGAAAATCCAAGGCGCGTTACAATACTGTCCAAGCCTTCTTCAAAATAGTCTTAGTAGAAGCTTGGCTGACCAAAAGCCTATATGATGAGTTATGAGGGACTATTTATAGCAAATGGTGGGGTGACCCTTGACATTCCCCTTTGTGAGCATTCAACTACCCTCATGACTCTTCACCTACTCTATGACTGTTACATCCACTCTTGACACTTGACTTACACTTGACATGACTAAACATTACAATGCACATGTACCCATGTGAACAATGGCTTGGACAATCCAAACTAGACATCATTCGTACTTAGACAACCATAGAAGTCCTATTGCTCGACATCCTCATGCTGATCAATAGTGACATATTGATGCCAAGATTGGTAGTCCTTGAGACTGTCTATGTGTTCTGTTGTGACATCCGTCTGAAACCTGAACCTTTCCTCCATAGCATCTAGGTACACTGCTCAGGCTCCTTTGTCCAACTCATTTTTGAGCATGTGCATCATTGTCTTTAGTGTGGTCAGACTAGCAATGTACTTGCACATGATCTCTGCACTGATAGGCAAGTCTGGGCTAGTGGTAGTGCGCATCAATTCGTCGAAGTACGAGTCAAGCTCCTATTGGACCTGCTTCTTGGTGTTTGCTTGAGTGAGGGTCCCAAGTGATGGGATCACATGAGTGTGCACTATAACCTCCATGCTTTTGAATACTCATGCATGGGAAGTGTTGGCTTGTTGGGGCCTGACCTAGGTTCGAAGTTAATTAGCCAAACAAATCCCGGTACTACTGGCCCTTTCGGCAACAGTCCGCGAAGTGCAGACTGAGGTCTCACCCGAAGTAGTATGGGAGGGTGCTAGAACTAGGTTTTCGCACCCTTGAGATGTCTGATGAATTCAACTGGTCCTTCGTTTGTCCCTGCACACAGGTGGCTCTACATAATTTCCCATTCCTCACGGCCTGATACACTGCCTTTGTGCAGCCCTAACCAGGGGTTGTGCTGTGCTCTGCGCTATTACCCGAGATCTTATTTATCTTCCATTATTGTTTAAGCACCTTCACCTACTTAAGTGTCTTAATTTATACTTAACAATACAAAACATTCATATAGGTTCGCGCAGTAAATAAACAGTATATTTTCAAACTATATCAATCATGCATTAAACCAGGAAAAGATACATATAATTATAGCAAAACTTCTCTTTATTGATTCTTCCAATGGTTACAAACTCAACCTGCCCTACGCACTCAGCTGCAGGGGTCAACGCACTCAGCTATGGACTACTAGGCCTTTGTGCACTCAACTGCAGAGCCTTCTCCTACTCTACGACCCACAAACACACTTTACACTTCGACTCAATCACTTAGACTTCCTTATTCGTTAGTTCTCTTTTACACTTAAAGCCTCACTCTATTTATACAATTAGACCATGGGTAGGTCTATCCAGCCGACATTACATTACAAAACTAGGGCAGACAACCCTGTGACTCTATCATACTTTCGCACCCCGCATTCACTATTCGCGAAGCTTTTACAACAAGATTTGGTCAAAACTTGGGCTTTAAGCCCCAATGCATGCCTTTGGGGGGGATTCCATGCCCAACAGGCCCCCAACACAAACATCATGACTCACCCTTGAGTCACTCTGTCGGCGTGGAGATCTTTGCGCGAAGTCCCTCCAACTGTTCTCAAACTGCGGCAAGGTTAGCAGCGCACTGAGCTACTGCTTGTTGGATTTGTTGCATACATTGTTCTGAAACCTCTGTGTCAGGAGTGCTTCTCTGCATTAAGGTGTGCATCCCCTGCATGTGTGCGAGCTTGCATTAAATTTCTTTCGTGATGGTGAAGGCCTCGTCGATCCAAGGCTGAACGCGCGCCTTCAGGACTACTTCCTTGTGTCGTGTCGCGTCCACCTACTCTTTCAACGCTTTAGACTGTTGCATCTGCGTGAGCCTCTAAGTGAGGACCACCATCTGCGTAGTTCCTCGAACATTGTCATACTGTTGTTGGAGTTCTCGTGCCTTTGTCTCTAAACGCTGGATGTTGGGGTCCTCCTGCAGATTTGTGAGGACCTCAAGTGATACTTCCAACATACTGGTGCAGTCTCACATTGCACTGCCAATCTCCTCCAGTCCCGCTATGATAATGCTAGAGCGTTATTATCTAACTTCTGGGGGGGTGGATAGCTACGCCTTCAACCACAGCTCAGCGATCTGAAGGTTCAGCTCCAGCTGAACCTTTGTCATTTCTTCCCCTGCCTCGCAACCTGCTACTAACCTGTGGATCCGCGCCTCTGCTGGCATGTCTGCTGGGATGGCCAGCTCCGGGATGCTTTGGCAAGTGTCGTCTATTACCTATACCAGCTGTTGGTTATGCGACACCACTTTGTTGCGATGCAAGCTTAGTTGTTCCATATTGATTTTCCACTCACTGACTACTAGGCCTCTGCGCACTCAGCTGCAGAGCCTTCTCCTACTCTACGACCCACAGACACACTTTACACTTCAACTCAATCACTTAGACTTCCTTATTTGTTAGTTCTCTTTTACATTTAGAACCTCACTCTATTTATACAATCCCATGGTCTGTGGACCATGGGTAGCTCTATCCAGCCGACATTACATTACAAAACTAGGGCAGACAACCCTGTGACTCTATCATACTTTCGCGCCCTGTGCCCACTATTCGCAAAGCTTTTACAACAAGATTTGGTCAAAACTTGGGCTTTAAGCCCCAACACATGCCTTTGGGGGGATTCCATGCCCAACAGGCCCCAAACATAAACGTCATGACTCACCCTCGAGTCACTCTGTCAGTGCGGAGATCTTTACATGGAGTCCCTCCAACTGTTCTCGAACTGCAGCAAGGTTAGCAGTGCACTGAGTTGCTGCTTACTGGATCTGCTGCATACGTTGTTCCGAAACCTCTATGTCAAGAGTGCTTCTATGCATTAAGGTGTGCATCCCCTGTATGTGTGTAAGCTTGCCTTCAATTTCTATCATGATGGTGAAGGCCTCGTCGATCCAAGGTTGACCGCGCGCCTTCAGGACTGCTTCCTTGTGTCGTGTCGTGTCCACCTCCTCTTTCAGCGCTTTAGCGTATTGCATCTATGCAAGCCTCTGAGTGAGGACCACCGTCTGCGCAGTTCCTCGGACGCTGTCATATTGTTGTTGGAGTTCTCGCGCCTCTGTCTCTAAACGCTGGATGTTGGGGTCCTCCTGCAGATTTGTGAGGACCTCAAGTGATACTTCCAACATACTAGTGCAGTCTCGCACTGCACCGCCAATCTCCTCCAGTCCCGCTGTGATAGCGCTAGCGCATTGTTCTCTGACTTTCGGGGGGGTGGATGGCTACGCCTTCAACCGTAGCTCAGTGATCTAAAGGTTTAGCTCCAGCTGAACCTTTGTCATTTCTTCCCTTGCCTCGCAGACCCCTGCTGCTAACCTGTGGATCTGCGCCTCTACTGGCATGTCTGCTGGGATGGCCAGCTCTGGGATGCTTTACAAGCATTGTCTATTACCTGTACCAGCTATTGGTTCTGCGACACCACTTCATCGCGTTGCAAGCTCAGTTGTTCCATATTGATTTTCTACTCATTGAGGACTTGCAGTGCGCGGCTCTCCCTAGTGTGTAGCTCTACAATTATCCCATACTCCAAAACATATAAGGTATCTCGTGGAAGTGCAGCCATATTGAGACCAAGACCTTTCAATGCGCTAATCGTAGGCCTGTCAGCCTCATTTGATGTCACTAGTGCCCCTTTCGACAGCACTATGGTATTCGTCAACTGCGCATGCAACATGTGCTCTGCTACTGTTGAGCAAACTGCGAGGCTAGTCGAAAGGGTACCAGCCTAAGGAGAGCACGCCTGTAATTCCTGCAACTTGTTACAGATCCATTTGGGCACATCAAATCCCAACATCCAAGTCAGTGTTTTAGAGCTCATCAAACCCTAATTTCAGTTGCTACATGCCCTAAACAAGTCACCCCTTTGAATGCCTCCTTCCCAGAAAGTTTCATGTCCTAAGACATCCAAAAATGGTCTCTAAAGGGACCAGCACAGGTAGATACACTGCCATGGTGCTCTGCAGTGCAAGTGGAAAAACTATCAGGGTGCTCTACAGAGCACTTAAGCCCTCTTTAGGCTGCGCTGGGTGAATTTGAGTGAAATTCAATTGGGGTTTGGGGAATATTCTTATCTATTGGAGTCATCTAGAAGCTTCCCTCATTTATCTACTCCTATGAGATTGAAAATGGATGAGGAATGAGTTAAGGTGCATCCTATCCTCTCATCCCTTCTTCCATGGAACTAATTCTAAGTATGGAAAGCCATTCAATGTCACCATTAATGACAAAACCTCCTTCATCCTCCTATAAGTTGACCACTCATCTAAGTGATCAGGGGTTGGTTGGATTATGTTAAATTGTAAGGAGATAATGTTGCTATGAGACTTGACTTTGGAGAAAATGATGTGATGCCACAAGCTTGTCTTGCTTTTGATGTGATGTGGATGGGATCCAAGCTGGAGGAATGACTTTGAATTAGAAACTGATGGTTGTAATTCCTTCTTCTATCTAATAAAGTGTTTGAACCTTTTTCCATATGTTGTGTTCTTTCATAATGCTTATATGTATGAATTGCTTCTGATTCCTTTCATTTATATTCAATGGATCATATGCTTTGATCGGTTTTCATCTTCTGTTGTGTTGACAGGGTACTTTTCAAGTGGATTAAGTATGGGAAGGAGCGACAGAATCGATACAAGGGAGACGAGAGGAAAGCAGAACTACAGGTAGGCCTTCTATCCTCTCTTCTTATCTATTGCTTATAGGGAAAGTCTAAAACACTTTAAACTGTTGTTCTAGGCACAACTACTTGTCTAGTGAATTAGTATTTATCCGTAGATGCTAAATTCTCCAAAACAAATTGGTGACTCTGCTGGGGACACTATCACCTTTCCTAGTAGCTTATTCACCTCGTAAGACATCCTTGTAGACCTTATTTGTTTTCATAGATTGTAATTTAGTTGTTTACATTGAAAAATTGTTCAAAAGTTGAGGTTAGATGACTCTTGAGTGGCCTCTTAGAAATTAGTGCAGGCTTGGTCAGGGGACAGTGCTCTGCAGAGCATCCTTGAGTGAGAGACAGTGCTCTGCAAAGTAGTAGGCCCTCTTTGACCTGTGCTAATCAACCTTAGGTCAAATTCCCACCTTTGGAAAGTGTTTTTGCCAACTTTTCTCTGTTTGTTTGCTTGTTGATTGATCAATGAATGTCATGTCTCATAGAACAAATTTTTATCTCCTTTGCCAGCCCTACTTTGATTTGATTGATTAATGTTTCTTTAATGTTTTCTTTGTCATTATCAGTCTATAGTCAAAGTTAGAATATAGTTGATTAATCTTCATTTGAAAGAAAGTGTCATAAAGTCTTCTCTTCCTTCGAATTAGAACTGTCGTAAAAGTCTTCGTTCTTATGAAAGATTGATTGATTGTATGTGCATATTTCTTTTTGTTCATCATAACATTAAGGAATTTGAAAAGAAAAAATTGCATTGTTCATATTGTAGTTTGTGAATGCTTGAAAGGAATATCTAGGGAAATTGCATTACTTGTGCTCTTTGCTCTTTGTCAAAGATCTGATTGCTCTATCCCTACTAGCTAAGGATTTTCATTGTTAAATTGAATGGAAAGAATGCTTGTCATATTAGTTTCATTTTAGAAATTGCAAACATACATCACGTGGTGAACCTGGAAAGGAAAATTCTAAAGAAGATCAACTTAAAATTTGTTTTAATTTACCTAATTGAGCATTGTCACCTAACGAAAAACATTTAGAGGTCTAGGCTAGAGACGTGTTCCGGCGTCGTAAAACAAATCAGCTGCCACTAACTTGTCTGAAATACATCCCGAGTGTGATACCTCATTCCACATACATGAGTATATCGTAGCTCGTCCATGTACCTTCGGGTATATAGGGAGATGTTACAGTACGAAAAATATATGGGAATGCTCTCACTGTGCGGTTTTTCATTAGACATCACTTATCCAGATTGGGCCTCCACGTACTTTCGAGTATATATGGGAGGACAACACTAGGTTTCTATCCATCCTTAGGTAACTAATTCGGTCGCATTGTACACTGTGATACACCGAACACAGCATTCGGGGAGATTGCCTGCCCGTACTTCTTGGTTCGCCAGGAGGTATTCTACAGTTCAGAGTTGCTTGGTAAACCTTTTGCCTAGATTATCCCTCTTTGTTTTGTTATGTTACTTTGATTAAAATAAAATTAATTGATCATGGATAACATCCTCCATGCTCATTCCTTAGTTGATCTTAGGTTGAAACATATGGCGACAAATCCAGAGTCCACCGAACAAGGAATTCCTTTTGATGGGAATCCTAGTCCTTTTCCTCCTTTCGAAAATATTGGTGCTCCATATATGGCTACATTGTCCATTCCAGGATTTACCATTGGCTTGCCAATATGGTTGTTTTCAACCTCTTTGGTTCAAAATGTCATGATTTCTCCGCAATCAAGTACTCCTCCAACTGGACAAAATCAAACTCTAGTTGATCCTAAAGTTAACCCTTTGCCTTCTTCCTCCCCTTCTTCCTCTTCGCCCAGTGAAAGTATTGGTACTAGTAACCAGGTGGCTAAGAAGAAGAAGAAAGGGAAGAAGAAGAAGAAGAAGAAGAAAATTCAGCAGAGGGGCAATCAAGCAACCATTGCTTTGAATGCAACATCTGATAAGAAACCATCTGTCAAGCCTCACAAATTTTGATATCCATGCAAACTTTGTGTAGGTGACCATCTTCTTCGAAATTCTCCTGATATTCCTAAGATCTTAGAAGAATGGTCTTCTCATTCACATCATCTTGTGTCATCAACTTCTGGAGATCATGTTGGTGACACACCATCAACTAATGGTAGTAAAGTTCATGGAAAGAAGGGTAAAGTTATGTTTCCATGTAGGTTATGTGAAGGGAATCACCCCATTCACCTTTGTCCCTATCTGGATGAAGCCAAAAAAGTGTTGGATAACCATCCTGCTTCACCGCAGTGACTTCCATCTGGTTACAAGAAACTCTCCCTAAATTCTTCACTAGTTGATGAATTGACTGACCAAAATCAACTGTCGATCAAACCCACTCTCTCTGAAAATGAATCCTATGAGTCTATACCTGAGCCAAATCAACAGGTCAAGGTAATAGTTGACCCAATTTCACCTTCAGTAAGTCATACCTTTCCCAAAGAGAGTGAATATGATACCACTCAAGTTCTTTTTGTTTCTTTAGATTCTAATGAGCTTGGGGGCAGTCCTCCTGTTCCATTAAGACAGGAGGAAAATCCTTTAGTTCTCGTAACTCAAGGGGTTAATTCTGTCGTTTCTATGGTACCCCCTCCAAGTAGTCTAGTCACTTCCTTTGATTGGAATCGACTAGTAGGATTCCGTCTTCCTTCTTATGTGCCTTTCCGATCATAGTACAAGTTTGTAATATGATTATATCAGGCACTATTATAGATGAAGGTGCATCTATGAGTATCCTTTCCTCAACTTCTTGGTAAGCGATTTCTTCTCCACTGCTTGTGCCTATTACACAGAATCTATTGGGTTTTAACAGAGGAAACAGTCAACCATTAGGGATCCTCCCTCAGTTACCTATTACTTTGGGAGGAAAAATCGTTTATCTGAATGTGATGGTAGTCCTAGGCACTTTAGATTACAATTTGCTTCTAGGGCACAACTATGTTCATGACATGGGAGGTATTGTTTCAACACTCTTTCGAGTGATGTGTTTCCTGCATGAAGGCAGAATTGTCACCGTTGACTAGCTTTCATTTCCCGATCCAAATATGGCTTCTAGTAAACCATCTTCCCTAAATGTTCCTTTTGTACCAATGGTATCATTCCCACCACGGGTTAATTATGTGGCAACCCATTCCATACCTACATCAACTGACGATCAATTCAGTGATGTTGTACATCATGTACTGTGGGCATTGGAACCAAATCTTTCCTTCATGACTTCTTATGAGTTTTGATTAAGGAATACAAGGATAGTTCCTGATCTTGTGTTAACCTTGTTAAAAAATGAAACAAGGATATGAGGATAGCTCTTTTACTGTGTCAACCTCATTAAAAAATGAAACAGGTTCACGAGGATAGTTCCTTGTCTTGCGTCAACCTCATTAAAAAATGAAACGAGTATGAGGATGGTTCTTTTACTGTGTCAATCTCGTTAAAAAATGAAACAAGTCCACGAGGATAGTTCCTTGTCTTGTGTCAATGTTGGCATATTGGGCCCTGACCCAAGTTCGGAAGAGTTTTTAGCCAAACAAATCCCACGGCTACCGGCCCTTTCACCAACAGTCCGCAAATCGTGGACTGAGCTCTCACCCGAGGTAGTAGGGGAGGGTGCTGGAACCAGGTTTCCGCACCATTGGGATGTCTTGATGTGGTCTGGAGGGGTCACAAACCGTTCTGTGGCCTCGCGCCACTTTGTACTACTATCAGACGTCCGCATAGATCCGCACAGTTATACTTTATTAATGAAATTATTCCAGATCTATTCTTCTAGTTATAGTCTTTAAGAAAACATTTAACAATAAACCCAGTGCATGCAATTATAAAAAGAGATAAGCTCAGATAACAGATGCATAAACCAGAACACAATAGATCCGCGATATTTCAGCAAACAACTTATCTTTATTAATATCTTTCGCCAATACAACCAGATCTGCCCTGCGCACTCAGCTACAGGGGTCCATGCACACAGCTGCAGACTCTACCAGGCCTCTGTGCACACAGCTGCAGAGCCTCTATCCCTCTACCAACACCCTTGACTCAGACTTACAGACGTAGAGAATATTGCCTTCACAAACCCATAAACATCAAGATCCAAAACCAAAACTTTCCAAAAACTGACCTCTAGCCATAGAGCCTTGCTCTATTTATACATTCCTATGGTCTGCAGACCATGGGAAGGCCGACTCACTTCCTATTATTTTACATTATTCTCAGGCGGACAACCTTTTGACTTGACTTGTTACAATTTGCGCTTCGCGCACTTCGCGGTGTCTTTACCATACTTTCACCCAAAATTGTGGGCTTTAAGCTCTGAAGCCATTACGTGGGCCCTCTGCTACCCAACAGGCCCCCAACACAATCAACGTGACTCATCCCGAGTCACTCGGCTGGTGCAGCAATCTTCGCGCGGAGGTCATTCAGCAAATTTTGGGCTTCGCTTACCCTCGCAGCAAAATCTTCTGCCACCTACTTTATCCATTCTACGTGAGCCACCAAGGCATCCTCATCAGATTCTATTGCTGGCCTGAGTTCCGATGCTGCCTACATGTGTGCTAACTTTCCCTCGATGTTGGTGGAAACCGCGAAGGCTTCATCCAGCCAAGGCTGGATGCATTCTTTAAGTACTGCCTCCTTCTGCCGAGTGGTGTCAACTTGTGCCTTGAGGCCCTGGGCCTCCCTCATTTTGGCTAGTCGTTGTGTTATAGCAACCGTTTGCACAGTCCCCCAGACTTTGTCATACGCCTGCTGTAACTCTCGTGCTTCGGCTTCTACCTGCTGCAGCATTGGGTCGTCTTGTAAGGATGTGAGCGTAAGGAGGGACTGATCCAACAATCCCGAGCAATCTTGGACCGCGCACTTCATGACTTCCAATCCTGCTTGAATTTCACTATGTCACTATTCACAAACTTCTGGGGGTGTGGGTGGTTGCACCTACAGCCGTAGCTCCGCAATCTGCAAATTTAATTCCCATTGAGCTCTCGTGGCCTCCTCCCAGGCCATATAGAATCCTACCGCCATGTGATGGATCTTATCAATTATTGGAAGTTCCACTGGGATAGCCAACTCTGGTACCTTGTTGCAAGCCTTTGCCATGGCCTGTTCCACTTCCTGGTTGCAGACAACCAAGTCATCACGCTATAAGCTGACCTGCTCCAGATTTGCCTGATGCTTTGTTAAGATTTGGAGGGCGCGGCCTTCCCTGGCACGCAGCTCAGTGGTTACCCCATCCTACAAGTGGTAGAGGGTTTTGCGAGGCAGAGCAGTCAAATTCAACTCCCAACTTCACATGTCCCCCTCAGCATCGGCTCTGGCAACACTAAAGTGTTTATTGTTTGACTACTCACAGTCTACTTAGCTGCGGTTATATCATCTGCGAGGTTTGGTAACATCCCTCCCGAGGGTCGCACATGTAATGCCTACATCTGTGCTCTGAGCTCCCCCAACACAGTTGTATGCTCCGTCATCAGCGCCTCTAATGCGTCGGCAACGACATTGCGCACTGGTTCGCTACTGTCAAGAAATTATTTTTCCAAGGTCTTTGTTGTTTTTGACTTCTTGCGTGCATGTGGTGATTCCTTACTGCACGGCCTTTTGCCTTGGGGCGAGTTTGTGGTAAGGTTTGTGTGTTCCTATGTCTCGGATTCCTTCTGCATGTCCTGTTCTGAGGACATTCCCTGATCCTCTGTAATTCTGTCGACAAGTACTTCTTGGGTTGCCTCTTGCAACAGAGCAGCCTATTGTCCCTAACGTGTCCATTCTGCCAGTTTAGTGAGTCGCAGCTGGATTTCCTTCTTTCGTTGTTGTGCTGCCATCCTTTCTAATGCAGCCATGTCTGGGGCATGCCATTTTGGAGGCCATGTTTTCAATACCTCGTAAATTGCATCATTCGTGGTAATGAACGGGAGCTTGACCCATGTTCGCTTTGGATCCTTCCGCGCCCAGAGATATAGGTTGTGCATGTCTACTTTGAACTCGGCCGTGCTGAGCAACCTGTCGTAGACTGTTGGGGACATCCGCGGTCTGCGAGCGATCCATGTCTAGATACTCACTTCCATGAATATCCAAAATACCTTGATCTCTCAGACCCTCGTGGCGTCCTTCGTAGCCCAGAGTGAAGTAAACCACACTGCTTCAGGTAGGGTGTGCTCAATGCTAGGAAACTGGCTACCCTACGGCAATTCTCCTGCAACCAAAAGGACTGATAGTAGCAACCATGCATAATGGAAAGACTTACCTTTCTCCTGTGCTTCCTTAAAATTGGTCAGAAATTCATTGCATAAGAACTGCGCCTAGTTGAACTGGACTCCTTCTGTACATTGCTCTGCAAGTGCAATAACAAGGGCTGGCACCTCATCTACGCGGAATTTTCTCATGAGGTTACTGGCTAGTAGCTGGGTGGCAAATCGCACCCCTCGATCGTTGATGCTCGCTATTACATACCCATGCTCCCCTTTTTCCAGCTTATGTTTGCCCTTCATGGTCTCTGCCAGACCTACTTCGCTACTTATTTTGGCGATGTCTATGGGGTCGTTCCCTTTAATCGGCAGGTGAGTAATCCGGTGTACTAAATCGGCTGTGATCGAAATCAGCTCTTCCAACCAAAGATACCCATCATGTACCAAACGGAGTAGCTGTCGGATCACAAAAATGCTGATGGTCACGTGGTGATAGTGGGGTATCCACCTCAAATGAAGTAAGCCCACCTTTTCCACGCCCAGTAACCATTTCTGTGGTAGTAATTTGTCTGCGGCCAATTGGGGGAACTTGTCACTGTCCACTAGATCCCAATCTTCGAAATTGATACTCGGTACCTAACCCAGCGGAAAACTGTCAAACCTTATCTCATTTGGAAGAAGCGGGGTCTGGAGCGTACTCTTTGCAGGGTCTAGGTCCTTCGGTATCTTTGTCATGTCGTTCCATGGAGAGACATATGGGGGTAATGAAGGTATTTGGAACACATCTTCTTCATCCTCATCCTGTGCTTCAATCTGAGCGATCAGGGCTTAGAAGTCTTCATTGTCCTCGTCGGGTTCGGTGGTGATTACTTTGCCCTTCTCGGCTACTGACCTTTTGCTGAACCTCAATGATACCCTGACTGGCCTCATTGTCTACTTGTTTTTCTAGGATCGCGGTGTGTATTGGGTCTTTGGAAGCGCAGGGCCCATAGCCACTTCATCTGGATCCTCCTGGGTGGGATGCAGCTCTTCCGCGAACCGTGCTCGGGTTCTAGCCATGGTACTAATGGGCGGCCTGTTGATCCGTACTGGCTCAAATCTCAAATCTCCCAGTGTTGTGCAGGGGCTTTTAGCTGAACGCATATATTTGAATGGAACCCTTCCCTCTTGTTTCAATTTATTCATATCTTCTGAGCGGCAGATCTTTCCATATCTCCCACGGGATTCCTATCTTAATGACCCGCCGCCCGCTCCTCTCTGGTGTAACCCAAACCTCTTTTCATCAATAGAGATTTCAACGGTCACCTCCTAGCCTTTCCACGCAGCAGCGTAGCACTTTCGGCGCGACCACGATTTGGCAGATCGATTGGCCCTACCAGGAATCCTTTTCCTGCGCAAGCCTCCTGCAAACTAGTTTATAGTCTCGTGCCTCCTTTCAACTACTTGGGGCATTGAGACTGTGCGTTCCACAGCTAGTCAGGTGGTCACACCCCAGGGCCGAGATTTCCCCGTCCCTGCTAGCCTAGGCTGCGGGCACCGTTCGCATGCCTTTGTCTCCGTTATCCCATTGAGCGCTGTTGTATATGGTACACTTCTTCGTTGGTGCGGTCACAGCCATGATAGCAGGGTCGCTGCTCATTTTAGTGCCAAACTAGACCCACCCAGGCCTGGTTCCCTTATTTGCATATTCGGGCTGACATTAGCTTTGATTTTGCTGATATCTTCCTCCAACATCACGCTTTTCCCCCTCAGCCGTGCCCGTTCTTCCTTGATTGCACGAAGCCTGCTAGTTCAGCACTGAATAGCTTCCTGCAACCGCCGAATTTCTTTGCCCAGGACCTCATGAACTGCGGGTTCTACAGTCTGAGGAGTTACTTTTATTAGAGGCCCATTGAACCCTTAGTATCCACATATTATTATTGGGTGGTCATATCAGACGGACACTGGTAATACTCCCCCTAGTTTTCGTACTAGCTTTGTCATGATCAGCTGTTAGACTACCTCGCTGTGGTGCCTTCAGATTCTTGATTCTTAGCTGGTTCGGTGTGTCCATCCTATACACTTGTATCCTATGCCGCCGAAGGATGCTCCCCCCACTTTTTCCTCCACCGCATATGCGCGCCTGCCTTCTACGTCCACGTCACGTTCTCCCACTCTTTTGGCATGTCCTCCATCCTTGTGACATTGATTCACCCAGCGGCCCTGGATGCGCGCCTAGCTGCTTCTACTCCAAACTTGTCGTTTCGCAGCGGTCTACCAGTTCCTCCATGTGCGTTGTGTCTGTGAGTACCTCCCTTGCTGCTATTGTTATGCGACATAATGACCTAACCATCCTATTATAATTTAGCAATGTGACCTCATATAATCGGTTCTGCCACCACTCGATCTCTTCATCGGAGTCCAATGTGTAGGAACTGTCACATTCCCATGAGATTCTCCCGTCTGTTGTCGGGTTCACCTGATCCTGATCTAGTGCTATGATCTGGTAGATGCAGTCCAATTCCTCTTCGATGTCCTCATCGCGCACAGGCTTAGTGTAGCGTGCCCCTTCAGCTGGATCCAGTGGGACCACTACACGGAGGGACTTTTTCTCAAAAATCACTTTTCGTATTTTCAGGTCAATGACCCCATTCATGTCCGTGGCCCAGTCTATTCCTAATAACACGGGATAAGAATTACTATCGTCCACAATTTCTATTACCTCAAAATCATTCTATGTGCTGGAACCTTCAATATCCACTGTGACTCATTGTAGTCTCCCCATAAGCAGGATCTTTTGTTGGTTCACCATCCATAATTGGATAGGAGACCATTGTGGTGTGGGCCTACGCATGTGTTCCCATGTCTTTTTAGGCAGGACATTCGTATTGGATCCCAAATCCAAAACAACCTGATCCATCTCAAAATCCCCAATCTGGGCAGTCAACCGTATTTCCCACCTGGTGCGTAAAACATGCTTGCCTAGCTTCCTGACCATGCGCGGTTCGTCCGGCCTTGCGCACCTAGTTATCAGCTCTTGCAATCCCTTCACTGCCTTAGTGTCCCGTAGTAGCTCCATGCATGTTTCTAAAAAGGTGGTTAGCATGGAAGTATGCATCTCCGGCTCAGCTTGATCCTTGCTACCCGAAGTAGAAGTCTCCGCAAAGCCCTTCTTAGCTTCCATAAATATTTCCTTCACGCGCTCCAAATCAAATTCAGGTTACTTTGTAGGGGCCTTGTGAACCCATGCATCCTCCTCAGGTTGCTTCCCCTTATCTTCTCCTGTAGCTGCACCACTTCTAAGCATCATGTTCACGTTAGCATCCTCCTCACACGGTTCCGCCTTCATCATCTGGACATTCTGAGTGGGATTAGCCGGAAGCACCCCCTTTTCTCGCATTTGTGTAATTAGTGTGGGGCAATCTACTGCTTCGTGATCGAATTGGTAGCAGTACAGGCAGCATGTTCTGGTCACGTTCATGCAATCCTGTGCGTAGTGCCTAGGTCCTCCACAATTGTAGCAGATTAATTGTCTGCGGCCTCATCCAGGTCCCAGTGCTCCTCATCCCCGTCTGCGTCCCTGAAGTCTACCCCGCACTATCACTACAACTGGATCCTGACCTCGGGCTTTAGTCTGCATCCTATAAGCAGGTGTTCGTTCCATCAGCAACTCATAACTTCGGCAATTGCGTTCGTCATGGCCCATCAATCTACAAAAATTGCAAAATAGCTGCTAAGGGGGTTGTATCAGTTTTGGTAATAGATGGCAGTTATCTGTGTTGTGCTTTCCTCCCACCTGACAGATTGCGCACCAGAGCGAGGGTACTGCGCTCGGCCCTACCTATGCCTCTGGTCACAATGGCATTGGTCCCCCTCTTGCCAGATAGTTCACAAATATTGGACAGTGATCTTTATCATGGCCCTGGCCTTTACATTTTATGCACCATACCTCTACACGCGCTTCTGACCGGGGTGCTTTATCTTGTTTCAAACTTTGCATTTCTAAGCATAGGTTTTGTAGTTGCACGTGGATTTGCTGAACTCCCAACCCTGGATCCTGAATTGGAGTTTCGTGCAACCTCATTGCTGTCTCTAATGCTTCAGCTTGGGTTGAGATCTTTTGTTGTGATAGCGTCGTCCTCAGGTGTGGTGTCAAAGACGCCACAAACCACGCGCAGTGTTGTGCATCTGTCAGCGTCATGTTAGCCTCGTGGATTGTATTCTTCAATCTCTAATCTAGATCCCATGGGGTTTCACTAGGTAGCATCACGATTTCCTTGAACCCGATGATCGACTATGTTTTTGATTTAGGCCGACTCAATTCCTTATTCAATGCATCTTGGATCACCGCTCTTCCCACATTCGGGTGATCACTTAAGTACTTTATATACCATGTCAATGCATGATCTTGTAGCGCGCTAACCAGAGAAGCCTTCTTGATGTTCTCATCTATTATTGCTTGGGTTTCCCACACAGCCTTTACCACGAAGCAGAACTGCTCTGGTTCCTCATTTCCTATGCTTCTAAGTACTCGCAACTTGATTGCACTTGCCATCCCAACCCTTGGTGGTGGCGGAAATGGGGTAAGTGAAGATGGGTTTGATGTAAGTGAAACAGGTGGTGGTGTGGACAGTGGTGGTACCAGTGGAATGCGCTAATTTATCAGTCAAACTGTGCTTCTCGGGGAGAACCTTGCAAGCTCCTCCCCGCTTCCTCGTGAAAGTGAAATCAAAGGACTATTTTCTAATCCTTTGATCCCACGATAGCCTCTTCCACTCCTTATTACCCCAGACATTAATGGATGTGCATAACCCGTTTTTCACATAACAGCATTTTAATCCAAGTATTCAATGATTTGATGTACTTACCCCGTGGTCCTTGGAGAAATTGCCTCTCTGCTTCGCTGTAACTCACAATTATCCGATCCAACCAGTGATCTACTGCCCATGATATTTTATCTTCAGACGCCTCTAGCCTACGTACCAACTTGGGAGTCCACACTATTGGTTGATCAAGTCTACACCCTCCCACAATGTCAGCTAGCCTCGCAATCCACTCGTACAGTTCTGTTGAGAAAGAAGCAAAGAAGATCTCATTGATTTCTGTGTATATGTAGCGATCTAGCCACCTTTCCTCAGAGATCTATGGATTTCTGTTTTCCTGTACCACGAACTCATGAAGCTTCTGATCCAACCAATCTTCAAGCTCTTTCTTTGTAGAGTTCCAGTGTTTTGACATCAGACATCCCTTAAGCAGATCCTGGTCCTGTCAACGGAATCATTTGTTGGCTTATTGGGCCCTGACCCAGGTTCGAAAGAGTTTTTAGCCAAACAAATGCCACAGCTATCGGCCCTTTCGGTAACAGCCCATAGAGCGCAGACTAAGGTCTCACCTGAGGTAGTAGGGGAGGGTGCTGGAACCAGGTTTTCGCACCCTTGGTATGTCTTAATGTGGTCTAGAGCAGTCATGAACCGTTCTGCGGCCTCGTGCCACTTTGTACTACTATCGGACGTCCGCGTAGATCCGTACAGTTATACTTTATTAATGAAATTATTCCATATCTATTCTTCTAGTTATGGTCTTTAAAAAAACATTTAACAATAAACCCAGTGCGTGCAATTATAAAAAGAGATAAGCTCAGATAACAAATGCATAAACCAGAACACAATAGATCTGCGATATTTCAACAAACAACCTATCTTTATTAATATCTTCTGCCAATACAAATAGATCCTCCCTATGCACTCAGCTTTAGGGGTCCGCGCACACAGCTGTAGAGCCTCTATCCCTCTACCAACACCTTTGACTCAGACTTACAGACGCAGAGAATATTACCTTCACAAACTCATAAACATCAAGATCCCAAACCAAAACTTTCTGAAAAATTACCTCTAGCCATAGAGCCTTGCTCTATTTATGCATTCCTATGGTCTGCAGACCATGGGCAGGCCAACTCACTTCTTATTATTTTACATTATTCTTGGGTGGACAACCCTTTGACTTGACTTGTTACAATAACACTCTGTGCACTTCGCGGAGTCTTTACCATAATTTCACCCAAAACTGTGGGCTTTGAGCCCCAAAGCCGTTACGCAGGCCCTCTGCTACCCAACAATGAACCTTGTTAAAAAATGAAACCAAGGAATATGAGGATACTTCTTAGTCTTTTGTTAACCTCGTTAAAAAATGAAACAAGGAGTATGAGCATAATTCATTGTCTTGTGTCAAGCTCGTTAAAAAATGAAACAAGGAATCTGAGCAGAGTTCCTTGTCTTGTGTCAAGCTCATTAAAAAATGAAACAAGGTCCCAAGTTCCAAGTCGAGTCTTTGATTAGATCTCGTAAAATCCCAGTCGAGTCTTTCACTTGATCTCATAAGTGAACCTTCATTCCATCTACCTCATAGTTGCAAGTAGTCTACTTATGTAATTGTCATGAAGCTTGGGGGGCATGCACCTAATGGTAGAGTTAAGTTTCCCTATAGGTTATGTGAAGGGAATCACCCCATTCACCTTTGTCCATATCTGGACGAAGCCAAAAAGGTGTTGGATAACCGTCCTACTTCATCGCAGCAACTTCCATCTAGTTATAGGAGACTCTTCCTTTTATCATGGTAGGGGCATGAAAACCAATCTCAAGCATAGTTCTTAGTTTTAAGCTTGTGTAAAAACGAAACTGAATCCAAGCATATTTTTTTCGTTTCAAACTTGTGTAAACATGAAACTGAATCCAAGCATAGTTCCCTATGGTTCAAGCTTGTCTAAAAATGAACCCATTTCCATTTTAACCCTCGTGATTGCCATTCCATCAGCCTTTTCTGTCAAATGAGCCTTGGTTGTTTTCATCCCATCGCCACCATTCCTTTGGCCGATCATACACTTTCGCTTGGTTGTTTTACCCTTTTTGAGGAATACTTGCAATGAGTGGTCTTATTAGCTAGCCTCTTCACATAAATCAACATGTTTTGAGAAGTTCCCACATTACTGGAACCAGTTGCTACCCTAGACACCACTTGTTCCTCAAAGTGGAGTCCTCTTTAATCTCTTTTCAAACTCTCTAAATATGAAAAGATTATCGAGCGCTTGTCCTTTCCAGCTCGTTAACGGATTGGAAACGATGTCTCTCTTGTATTAGTTTATGCTTTTTTAGGCTTGAGAGATTAATTTAAAAAAAATAACTTGTGGAGTTTTCTTTTTGTACCTTTTCAAACTCTCTAAACATGAAAAGTACCGAGTTATCTTTGTCGTTAAACTCGTTAAAAGCATCAAATTGCGACAAACTTGTCCATCTAGACAAGACCGAGTTTCACATTCGCTAGACTCGTTAAAACATCAAATAGCAATGGATTCGCCTGAAGGGTGAAATTATACAACAAGCATATGTTACCCTCCGCAAGCTTGATAAAAATAAATAGGTATTGGTCAACAATGACTGGGGAAAATGGAAAAAGGGGAAAACCACTTTATGGTAGCAGGTCGCTCTTGAACATGACACTTTTACTCCATCACCATGACAATCTGGGTTGGGTTATTAGCTTGATGGTTATCACACTGTTGGTCTATCATACCATCCATCATTTTATTTTGGTTCAATGCTACCAATTCACTTTAGTGTCGCCGACATGTTAAATAGAAGTCATCCAGTCAAAATCCATCTTTTGCAATACCATAAACCTTCATTTTCATGACCGCCATTCCTGAACCTTGTGTCATCAGTCAAATTCCATCTCTAAAATCATTATACTTGTTTTGTGTCATTCATGTGGGATACATCAAGGCCCTCCTGTGACGAGTCACTTCTTATCAACATCAACTCATTATCCAAGAAGTTGACTTAGAAACACCCATTCAGTACCTTGAGGCTTGCATGCATTAATGGCAGGTTTCTCACTTTTGGAGATAGGCATACATCAATGGCCTTCAACCAAAAGACTTTGTATGGTGTTCGACATCAAATCATCCATTCACGCCATGCAGAATGAACTGCAGTACCTTGAGGATCATTATCATTATCGATGATTTCTCTCACATCTATTAATAGCTTACATCATCGGCTGGTAATAAGATGGTGTCTTCCCATGTTCAACTTCAGATCACATATTCACATGGTTAGACTTGTACTTGAGCGAGCGGTTAAACGAGATTGAAGACCCCGGATCTAGTGTCATCCATCTGGGTTGCGATATCAGGAGTACTAAATCATATGTACAATGACTTTACATTGATGGTCATTCCAATCATGGTCTATATCTGTAGACAACTGTTTATGTACATGTAATGAAAGTTTATAAGCTAAGCATGGGTATTCCTTCCCTCATCAATTCATGTAAAATCGAATATCATGATATATGTATTGTAATTGATGCAGGTCACCTTCCACTTTGATACCTCCTCATCACATCGTAAAGCATTCCATTTGACATTGACATTTTTCCGACTTCATGCTTTAGGGCGCAATTGTTACGGATCCATTTGGGCACATCAAATCCCAACATCCAGATCAGTGTTTTAGGGCTCATCAAACCCTAATTTCAGTTGCTACATGCCCTAAACAACTCACCCCTTTGAATGCCTCCTTCCCACAAAGTTTCATGTCCTAAGACATCCAGAAATGGTCTCTAAAGGGATTAGTGCATGTAGATACACTGCCAGGGTGCTCTGCAGCGCAGGTAGATACACTATCAGGGTGCTCTGCAAAGCACCTAAGCCCTCTTTAGGCTGCGTTGGGCGAATTTGAGTGAAATTCAATTGGGGTTTGGGGAATATTCTTATCTATTGGAGTCATCTAGAAGCTTCCCTCATTTATCTACTCCTATGAGATTGAAAATGGATGAGGAATGAGTTAAGGTGCATCCTATCCTCTCATCCCTTCTTCCATGGAACTAATTCTAAGTATGGAAAGCCATTCAATGTCACCATTAATGAAAAAACCTCCTTCATCCTCCTATAAATTGACCACTCATCTAAGTGATCAAGGGTTGGTTGGATTATGTTGAATTGTAAGGAGATAATGCTACTATGAGACTTGACTTTGGAGCAAATGATGTGATGCCACAAGCTTGTCTTGCTTTTGATGTGATGTGGATGGGATCCAAGCTAGAGGAATGACTTTGAATTAGACACTGATGGTTGTAATTCCTTCTTCTATCTAATAAAGTGTTTGAACCTTTTTCCATATGTTGTTTTCTTTCATAATGCTTATATGTATGAAATGCTTTTGATTCCTTTCATTTATATTCAATGGATCGTATGCTCTAATCGGTTTTCATCTTTTGTTGTGTTGACAGGGTACTTTTCAAGAAGATTAAGTACGGGAAGGAGCGACTGAATTGATACAAGGGAGACGAGAGGAAAGCGGAACTACAGGTAGGCCTTCTATCCTCTCTTCTTATGTATTACTTATAGGGAAAGTCTAAAATGCTTTAAATTGTTGTTCCAGGAACAACTACTTGTCTAGTGAATTATTATTTATCTGTAGATGCTAAATTATCCAAAACACAATTGCACTCTGAGGACCCCCAACACAATCTGGTTCTCCTGCATCAAATCTTGGAGAGCCTCAGAGGTGACATCACGCACCGCCTCGCCAATGTCGTGTAGATTACCCTCGGTTAGGGTGATCGGGTCAACAGACAACTTCAATGCCTTGACCATCTTATGCGACCCTGCCCGCTCTGTTGGGTGCTGGCACTTTAACTGCATTGACACGGTTTGTGGGTCCGCGCCTCCCTCTGTTGTTTCTACTTCCTCTGCTTCCTGCCCTTGTGAAGGCATCATTTGGCCCTTGCCCACCTTTGCGGCAACCTCCTATGTTGTTGCTGTTGTTGTGGCCTTTTCCTGCTCAGATGCTTTCTGTGCAGCGTCCCACACCACCCACACTTCTGTTACCGTTGCTTCCTTCCTTCGCTTTTCGGCCAACTATGCGATGCGCAATGTGGCCTATTCTTTCTTTCTCTGTGCTTCCGACTTCTCTATCTCCGCGATGTCTGAGGTACACCACTCTGGAGGCCTTGCCTCCAGTATGTTAAAAATGATGTTGTTTGTAGCTACGAAGGGTAGCTTTATCCACTGTTTGGTCAGATCCTTGTGCACTCTGATATAAATGTTATGCATGTCCGCTTTGAATTCTGCAAAACTCTGTAGACTGTTGTAAACAGTGGGTGACAACCGCGCTTATGGTTGATCCCCATTCTAAGGTTCATCTCCATGAACACCCAGAATATTTTGTTGTCGTGGATCCTCTTGGCATCCTTTGTGGCCCAGAGCGAAGCGTACTTTGTGGCCTCTAGTAGGTCCTTGTCAATTATGGGGAATTGACTATCCTCTGGTAATTCCCCTGCCACGAGCACTATGGACAGCAGAAGCCATGCATAGTGGAACGTTTTGCCCTGTTCTTGGGCTTCGTGACAATTCTCTAAAAACTCCTTGCAGAGGAACTTGGACCAGTTAAACTGGACACCCTCTCTGCACTGCTCAGCCAGTGCTACCACCGGCATGGGGACTTCGTCTGCACGGCACTTGCGCTTAACCTTTCCTGTCAGGATTTGGGTCGCCACGCGTACTACTTTCTCCTTGATGCTGGAGATGGCATATCCCCTCCTCTTCTTCTCCATCTTGTACTTTTTCTTCATAGCCTCCGCGATGGCCAAGTCACTGTCCTTCCCTTCTGAGATGTTCGCGGGGTCCTCCCCTTTGCATGGAAGCCAAGAGATGTGGTGAATCAAATCTGTCGTGATGGGGATGGGCTCTCCAGCCACAAACACCCATCATGCACCAGGTAGAGCAACTGCCTGATGACAAAAATGGTTACTGGGGTGTGGTGGAAATGCGACACCCAGAGCAGATTCAGTAGCCCCGCCTTTTCCACTCCGCACAACCACTTTAGCGGCTCTAGCTTTGTAACCCCTGTGGCAGTGTTCTGCTTGAGCTTCATAAGGTGCCTGGTCTCAAGGTGAGGGAACTTCTCATGGTCAGGGAGGTCCAAATCTTCGAATTTTAGGCTCGTCACACTTCCCAGGTGCATTCCCTCAAACATAATTTTGTCAGGGAGGAGCGAGGTCTGGAGCAAGCTCTTGGTTTTGTACAGATCCTTGAGAACTTTAGCCTTCCCTTTTTGCAGGGGGACATAGGCAGGCAATTTTTTTGTGAGGTGCGCCAGCTGAGTGTCCTCCTCCATGCCTTCATCCTTATCCTTTGCAATGATAAGATCCTCCAAGTCTTCTTCTTCTTCATCGGTCTCTATGTGGACGACTTTTCCCTTCTCCTCCATTAATTGCTTGATGCGCAGCGAGTTTCGTGGGGACACACATATGGGAACCATTGCTTGTATGTCCTTTTTAGGTCTTGGTGTGCGTGGTGATTTTGGGATTTCTGCCACAATCTCGGTGCCTTCCGGAGCATCCCCCACAGTCAGGGCCTGCGCAACCTCCTTGGTGGTCATTTGGGTTATCTCAATAACATCCTCAACTGATGCCATCGTATCTGTCCAGAAATCTCACACTCACAAACTCAAGGGCTCAATCAACACTCAGCACACAACAATCAGGGCTCTGCTCAATAGCTCAATTCGCAAATGACCAAGTGTTGTTTGTTGGGCAGCCCTTTGTATTTTATAGCACTTTTTGAATTTGAATTTGACCGTTCCCCCCAAATCCGGTTCATTAATGCTCCCTTAGCGACATATTTTCCCAAATCTTGAACACAAATCGCGTCTTAAATGCCTACCACCCGCTCCATTTGGCCTCAAGTCGAGCATCCCATCGTGAATAGTGACTTTATCGGTCACTTTCTGGCTAACCCATGCGGCAACGCTACCCACCAGGCGCGGTCGTGGACCTTGCGACTCTTTGCTTCTATGCATAGCTCCAACATCACGCAGCTCTCGAGCAGAATAGTTTATAGTCCTGCACTCCCTTTCAACTGCCTGGAGTGCTAAGACTTTTCTTCTCTCAGCTAGTCTATTGGTCGCACCACCCATGGAGAGTTTCATCCTGTCATCCATCATGTTTCCTGGAGAATACCCACCTTTTATTGTTACAATTGGCATTGCGCACATTTCCATCTGCAACACGCTACCTTGCTTAGCAATGTGTGGTCCAAGCCAAGGCATCAGACTGATCAATTCGCGGCGATAGGCCTTAAACCTGTCATCGCGATTGTACGCATCCTACCTTATCACCCTGATTTTTTTTTCGAGAAAATCTTCCTTTATCTCGTCCTCTAGCTTCTTGACTTCCGCATCCACCAAAGCACTTTTCTTCCTTAATCGTATCCTTTCTTCTTCAAGTTCTTGGAGTCTGAGATTTCCCTGTTGGATTTCTGCTTCCACAGTTCCGTGAACCGTCGTATCTATCGGTGCTATCATGTGTGGTCTAAGTTCTCCAAGTACTATAGGGCTTACTATGGTTGCTTCATACTCCAGCCTTTGTGGTGCCTGTGGGGTCAAGTTTTTGCATGCAATCCTATAAGCCCAGAGAACCGTTGGTATGCACAGGTCCCAGTCAGTCCACTTCACATTGTGGACCTTGTTCAGTGCTTCACGTACTTTTTTAAAAGCTTCTACGTGGATATTCTTCTGCACACTTGGCCTTTCCATACTTCGTGGCCCCAACCAGAGGGGTTGTTTGTGCCATTGCCTTACCCACACCTGCTTTTCGATCATGTCTCATATCGTGAGGATGGTGTGCATTCGTACAGGTTTCACAACATATGCCTGTATTCACCTGGATAGGTGGGTGCACGGGCCAGTTTGTCCAACAATTTTGTCTGTTAATGCATCGAAAGCTTCCCAAATTGCATGTGCATCATCCTTCAGCAGTCACGCCAGTCCTCAAAACTCTTCTGGTGTGTACCCCACCATCTTGCAGGCATAGCGCGTAGAACCCATTTCATAGCATCAAAACGCTATTGTTCCGGCACTTCTCTTTCAATTTTTTTCAGGAAGTCATCCACCTCGCTCAACCCATCATACGTAGGTAGATCTCTTACCTCTATTGCTACGCAGCACAGTAACCTTGTCATCATGTTACAATTGAGCATGGTTACCTGATGTAACCAGTTCTGCCATCGCTCTATCTCTTCATCAGAATCTGATGTGCAGGAGCTTTCGTGCTCCCACGAGATCCGGCCATCCATGGTTGGATTTACCCAGTCTTACTCGTGCACAATTATCTTGTAGATGCATTCCATATCGTCGTCATTGTCATAGTTGCGCATTGGCTCTGTGTAGCACGATCCTTCTACAGGGTCCAACGGTACCACTACGCGCAGTGACTTTTTCTCAAAAATCATCTTGCACTTCTTTATATTTATCACTCCATTAATGTTAGAGGCCCAATCTATTCCCAATAGCATGGGGTAGGGATTGTTGTCATCAACAATCTATATCACTTCGAAATCTGCTAGCGCGCTTTCTCCTTCGATGTCTACTGTGATTCCCTACAATCTCCCCATAGGTGGGATCTTTTGCTGGTTCGCCATCCACAGTTGGATAGGAGACCATTGCAACACAGGCCTACCCATGCGTTCCCATGTCTACTTTGGCAGGACGTTTGCGTCCGATCCTAGATCTAGAATCACTTGATCCATCTCATATTCCCCAATTTGCACGGTCAATCTCATCTCCCTCCTTTTTCGCATCGTGTGCTTCTTGAGCTTCTAGACTATGCGCGATTCTCTTGTCGCGGTCCTAGTGCATCTAGTTATGAGTTCTTGTAGCCCTTTTACAGCATTGTTGTCGCGCAGCAGCTTCATGCATGTCTCCAAGAACGTAGTGAGCATTGATGGGTCCATTTTTGGCTCCAGTCTGTCTTTACTTCCTGAAGTGGAGTTCTCCGTGAAGCTCTTCTTAGCTTCCATGAATGTCTCCTTAGTGTGCTCCAAATCAAATTCCGGTTCCTTCGTTGGAGCCTTGCAAACCCATGCACTCTCTTTGGGCTACTTGCCTTTGTCATCTCCTATCGTGACACCACTTCGGAGCACGATATTTACATTCGGGTCTTCCTCGCGCGGCTCAAACCTCATCATTTGCAGGTTTTGAGTCAGGGGAGGTTGGAGTGCTTCTTTATTGCGCAACCTCGCTATCAGTGTTGGACATTCCTCTGTCTCATGATCAAAAAATGTACAATACGAGCATGATGGTCACATTGGATTCGTACAATCGTTGGCATAATGTCCTGGCCCTCCGCAATTGTAACATATCAGCTGTTCGCGACCTCTTCCTGGTCTTATTCCACCTCGGCCTCGTTCGTGCCCCTGAAATCCGGTTCGCGCCATCCCTGTGTTCTGGTCAAGGGGCCATGTTTCTGCCTAAACACTGTAGGTAGGAATTTGATCCATCATCGGTTCATAACTTCTACAGGTGCACTCATCATGGCCTACTGACCTGCAAAAATTACAGAACAACTGCTGGGAATTCTGCGTATACTACTGTAATAGATGGCAGTTATTTGTAGCATGCTTTCCTCCTATTTGACAAATCATGCACCATAATACATGGGCCATGCTTGGTCCTACTTGTGCCTTCATCTCAATGGCATTGGTCCTCCTCCCATGAGGTAATTTGCGAACACTAGGAAGTTGCCCTTGCACTTCATGCACCATACCTCGTTGCGCACGTTTGGGCGAACCGTCCTATCTTGTTTCAAACTCTACATCTCAAGGCACAAGTTTTTCAGCTACGCGTGAATCTACTGAACTCCCAGGTTAGGATCTTGTATCGGAGTCTCATGCAATCTCATTGCAACCTCCAAAGCTTCAACCTGAGTGGTTAGTCTTTGTTGTGCCAGCACATTCCGTAGATGCGGCGTTAACGATGCTACAAACCATCCGCATTGTTGCCCAACTGTTAATGTCATGTTTGCTTCGCGAAGTGTGCACTTCAATCTTTGATCCAACTCCCACGGGGTTTCGCCTGGTAGCATTGTGATTTCCTTGAATCCAATAATCGACTGTGCCTTCAATTTTGGCCTGCTAAATTCTTTGTTTAGCGCAACTTGAATATCTGCTATCCCCGCATTCGGATTTTCATTGGAATGCTTAATGTACCAGGTCAGCGCGTGATCCTGCAGAGCGCTGACCAACATTTCTTTTTTTATATTGTCATTCATGACACGCTGTGCTTCCCATATAGCTTTTATCACGAACCAAAATAGGTCCAAATCTTCATTCCCTACTCCCTTGAACACTGGTAGCTTTATTGTGCTGGCCATACTGCTTCGCAGTGGCGGCAGAGGCAAATCGTGGGTGAAGATGGTGAAACTAGTGGTGGTGTGGGTGGGGGTGTTATGTGCAGAATCCTCTGCCTTATCAGATTAATCGCACTTATTGGAGAGACCTTCGCGAACTCTTCTTCGTCCCCTTGCGGAGGTGAAATCAAGGGGCTAGTCTCTAGTTCTGTGCTACCTTTGTTTCTGTAGATTCTCCCTCTTCGCGTAGCCCCAAACATCAATTTATCTGCATAACCTGCTTTTCACATAGTAGCATTTTAATCCAAGTGTTAAAAGATTTAACGTACTTACCTCGCAGTCCCTTGAGGAAGCATTGTTCTGCCTCGCTGTAACTGACTGAAGTATTTACCGCGAATTCGGTGATGAACCCTCCTATGATTCAATCGAGCTAGTGGTCAACAGCGTGCACAATCTTATCTTCTGATGCTTCCAGTCTATGCACCAATTGTAGAGTCCACACAATAGGTTTGTCGAGTTTACACCTTCCTTGACTATCTGCTAGTTTCGCAATCCACTCGTACAACTAAGTAGGGAAGGATGCAAAGAAAATTTCATGGATCTTCGTATACAAGTAGCAATCTAACCAGTTCTCCTTGGATAGTTGTGGATTCCTGTTTTCCTGCGCCGCGAACTCGTGAATCTTTCTGTCCAACCAATCTTCAATTCCTTTGTAACATAAAAACTATGCTGAAGCAAGAAAACTGATAGCTTTTAGACTTGATTGTTAAAAATACACACAGGTATTCAAAATAATAATTTATTATTTATATAAAATTGTATATGATGATATAAGATTACAATGAGGCCCAGCTTTTATACCTCAGCAAGTGACCTTTTGTGAATGGGCATGTCTTTTTAGACATGCCTTTTCACTTAATTTAATGATTATTTAACCTAAATAATATTTAATTATTTAATATTAATATTTACTTGATTTATCTAATTGTTATGAATTATATTCATAACATAGCCTCTTCCTTCGGAAGCTTTGTCCTCAAAGCTTTAACGCTAGGGGTTTTCTTCACAGGCGACCTTCTTCTCATCTTATAGCTACTCAATGATATTCCTTTGGATTTTTTTTTTTGTAAGTCTATATTTTTTTTATTTTTATAACTCTATAATATTTTATTTTATTTTAACTTCAAATTATTTTTTAATATAGTTTTTTTTTATTAATAATAATAATATTATTATTATTATTATTATGAATTTTTTTTGTAATATATTAAATTATATAACTATCTATATATTTATTATAAGGTTATAATATATAGGTTATGATTTATATATAATATGTAATGATAGTAGTATCAACCATATTAATATATATATAAATCGTAACATGGTTGTATTAATCTCTGAACCGACGGTTGTCAATAGTCACCTTGCTTCGTTGAAAAGGTAACGATTGGGCAAATCACTCATGGAGAAATCCAACATTACTTTCACGTCTTCCGGTCTTTCTCTATAGTTCCCTCCATCGATTGCCCAGTCAGACCCGTCCCACACGGTTGCATAGATGGACATTGGCTTCCCTGGGTACTGTTTTCTCACACTCTTCAGCTTCTGGAATTGTCGGATGGGAATGTTGTCCACGAAAAACATGATTTGATGAGGAGTCCAGAGGATAGTGTAATTGTGGAATTCTTGCGTGGGATCGAACCAAAGACGAAACCGATGTTCTCTTCCGATACGACTGGTAATATTACCATCACCGCTGTCGTTTCCATAGATGTTTGTATGGAGTGTGTAAGGCTCCCCCGGAATCGTCCCAAGAAACTCGAAATCTAACTCATCGTGCCGATTAGGATACACATCACTATTAGACAAATAGAACGTGGTGACGATCCCGGCAGTGTAACCAGCTTGCAGCTTCAGTGCCGCATTGAAAAATCCATACAGGTAAGTCTTTTTTTATTTAAAACCACCGCCAGAATATCTATCAATCTTGAGTGTCATAGAATTTCGATCTTGGGAGACATTCTGATGGTCCAGGCTCCAAAAATTCGAAAATCCTTTGTGAACAAGGGTCATCTGGAGCGTGCCTCGAGGAATATCGACAGCACTACCGTCATTAGAGTTTTGTATAATTTTCAACGCTCTTTGCACTTTGTCCAGTGGAAGAAAATATGTTGTACAACTGTCATTTTTGCCGCCAGCATTCAGTGCTACTGCTCGACCATCACAATTAATTACAGGTGCACCCCTTGTCCCTCCGTATATCCTTGACGCTGCCTGAAAATAAAACGTATTGAAGTCGTTGTAGCCATTACTCTTATAGTGAGGGGCCTCTTGATCCACTCGGTCCAAGGTTCCTGTCATAATGGAAAGACTTCCATCACCGTCATTACCCACCACCCGGATATCCAATCCAACCACCGCAGCTTCTGGCGCAAGAGGGATTTCTTCACATTTCATAAACTGAAGCGACGCTGGATCAAAACGCAAAAATCCAAAATCGTGAACAGGGTCACGATAAAGAGGATAAACAGGAATCTCCTCACGATTGAGGAACGTAGCGTCGAAAACAATAGGTCCAGGATTGACCACACAGCGGTTGGTGAGAATGATCCGGCGTGTTTTGTCGACTATGAAACCTGTGTCGTTGCTTTGTCCTGCTTTTATAGATCCTATTTCTAGGCTTAGGATCTTGAGGCGTGCCGAAAATTCACCACAACCAACGATTATGAGTGAATTATTATTAGAATTGTAGTAGACAAATCCAATTTCCATCGGATATTTCAATATTATACGTTTCCCATCATCGTCTGTCAAGGGAGAGAATTCCCCACCTCGTCGTTCGTATGGGATGAGATAGGCTTTGAAAAACCCAATGGTGAAAAAAACACATATTATGTCATTTGCTATGACCAGGTCTGTCACTCTTTCTCCTACGTGCAAGGCTCGTAAATGGTAATCCCAGAAACTATTTGGCAGTTTTCCAGTTAACTCTCGGCGTTGCAGTGGGTGGAAGCAATTCTTGGACAACAATCTATCATTGCCCCTTGACATTTTATATGCTTTCCGAAAATGCACTCCGAGTAAACATAATTCACCTTCCCTTCCTGCTTCGCCGCAGCCCCTGTGCTGCGCACTTCGTTTTTTCCTCCTCTTTATTGGTCTATCTGTGATTTCAGGGGGCTCTGTAAGTTCATTCTGATTTGAATGAGAAACAAGATGAACTACTTCTTTTTTTTCATATTCCCAATTGGATTTGGATTTTGAGTGGTCTTCTTCTCTAGTTTTCTTATACCCACTTTGACTATCCTTCTCATCACAGTCATTGTTGAGTTCATTTTCATCTTCATGTGGATATTTTTCATTATCTTCCTCCATCATCTTCCTTATTATTGATTTTCTTTCGACATGCTGAAACTTCTGCACATGATTTCTCTAAACACTGAAATACTTCTTGAATTCTAAATTGTTTAATGTAATCAGGATGTGAACGTAATGGCACATGGTGCGAACTACATTCAAAGGCCCGCATGATTATATCGTGTGCCATGGCTCTGATACCACTGTAACATAAAAACTATGCTGAAGCAAGAAAACTGATAGCTTGTAGACTTGATTGTTAAAAATACACACAGGTATTCAAAATAATAATTTATTATTTATATAGAATTGTATATGATGATATAAGATTACAATGAGGCCCAGCTTTTATACCTCAGCAGGTGACCTTTCGTGAATGGGCATGTCTTTTTAGACATGCCTTTTCACTTAATTTAATGATTATTTAACCTAAATAATATTTAATTATTTTATATTAATATTTATTTTATTTATCTAATTGTTATGAATTATATTCATAACATCCTTTCTTTGTCGGATTCCAGTGATACGACATCAGAAATATCTATGCAGGTCCCAGTTCTGGCAACGGAACCATTTTTTGGCTTGTTGGGGCTTGACCCAGGTTCGAAGTTGATTAGCCAAACAAATCCCAGTACTACTGGCCCTTTCGGCAATAGTACCCAGAGCGCAGACTAAGGTCTCACCCGAAGTAGTATTGGAGGGTGCTAGAACCAGGTTTCCGCACCCTTGAGATGTCTGATGAGTTCGACTGGTCCTTTATTTGTCCCTATGCGCAGATGGCTCCGTGCACTTTCCCGTTCCTCGCGGCCTGATACACTGCCTTCACACAGCCCTAACTAGGGGTTGTGCCGCGCTCTACACTATTACCCGAGATCTTATTTATCTTCCAATATTGTTTAAGCACCTTTGCCTACTTAAGTGTCTTAAGTTATACTTAACAACACAAAACATTCATATAGGTTCGCGCAGTAAATAAACAGTATATTTGCAAACTATATTAATCATGCATTAAACCAGGAAAATATACTCAGAATTATAATAAAACTTCTCTTTATTGATTCGTCCAACGGTTACAGACTCGACCTACCCTGTGCACTCCGCTGCAGGGGTCAGCGCATTTAGTTTCAGACTACTAGGCCTCTGCGCACTCATCTGCAAAGCCTTCTCCTACTCTATTACCCACAGACACACTTTACACTTCGACTCAATCACTTAGACTTCCTTATTCATCAGTTCTCTTTTTCACTTAGAGCCTCGCTCTATTTATACAATCCCATGTGTTACACAGTAATTTGTCATTATCTTCACTCCAGTCTTCCTACTGTGTCATGTGTCCAAGTCATACATGCTCATATTAGACAAATGCTCTCTGATGTTGCCAAATGACCCACTTTTCCTAATTTATCTGCCTCATCGCGTCTGTTGGCTAAATAAGTGCGCTGAAGGGTGCTCATGAATAGTCCAGAAGCGTTGCCATCGCGGAAGTACACCTGATTCCCACGATGGTCCGATTTTATGTCCTAGCGCGAGGTTACTTGTAATCTTTAGCGATGATCTGACTAGCTACGTTACTCAATAGCGATGTCATCACTATAGCTCAGTTATGTGCCCGCGATGATCCAGATTGGGCAAATTTGTTCCAACAGTCGGCCTTCCAGATGACTCCAGACCTGGTTGTTGGCATAGTTTATATCGCCCTCCTTTCTCTGGCATGGTTGTTCTGTCATTTGTGCTACCTTCCTTGGAGATAAGCTCACTCTTCCACCTTTCATGGAGACTCCTTCTCCTATTTAAACTCTCACCATTGCTATGCATTGCTAGTTCCTGATAGTTGGCTAGTTGAGCAGTGTTGTTAGTGTTTGTGAGTTTGCTAGATAGCTGGTGTGAGTGTGACAAGTGTGGGATTGTTGATAGCTTGTGGAAGGTTATGGAGTGCCCTTACTCTTGTGTCAAACTTATGATTGAGGGAGATTTTTATGTTGGGAGATCCATCTTCAAAGAGTGAATGCTTGAAGAACAGGCTGGCTGGATCCCTCTGAGAAGGCTTGTGACGTCAAGACTTTGGTTGTAAGCTTACTCTTATTTCATTATTAATAAAATCAATGATGTTTTCATATGTCTTGTATGTAATGTACTTGATAGCTCATGACTTCTTGACTTTGTGAGTAAATAGTTCATTGTTGTTTTCCAGTTACGTGCTTTGTTGTATTTCCTTTGCTTTGTTTCAGGTTGATCACTCATTGAGGAAGCGGAAGCTGGAGCAGCGCAACGGAACTCCATCGACCACCGGTTGAGGTAGGCCTCCAACTATGACTATTTAAGGAAAGCTATTGTTGATCTGTCCTTGTTTGTGACTAGACCCACTCTAGGGCTAGAGGGGTTGCCTTTGTCCGCAGAGGGAACACTTTCCTGCATCACAAATTGGCGACTCCGCTGGGGAGATTTGGCCTTTGTTCTTTTCTTGTTTACTCTTGTCTTGATTTTTTGGTTTGGTCTCTTTTGAAGTTTGGGGATTAGTTATCGGTCTTCTGAGTTTCCTGGGTTGATCTGGGAATACCCCTATTTGATTGAAGGATTGACTATTTTTTATTTGGGAGTTTTGGTTCGCCTATTATTGTTTTGAACATCATCACGGCTTTAAATTTAACAGTCACGCTGTCATCACGTCCACCCTTTTGTAATATCCTGTTCATCACGTAATTACACCTCACAGTTGCGACGGTTCTGAAAATCGGACCATCGCGGAAAAGTCGTGTACTTCCGCGCTGACATCGCTCTGTTGTTGCGGCGTGTTCTTTATCAGTGCTTGTTGCTTGTGTATTACCCGCGCTGATTGCTATAGAATTGATTTTCTCAATTCTGCCTCATGAGTCCATCAATCTTGTTGGTCCCTTGCTTTTCTCACTTGTTTGATAACTTGTTTTTCACTATTTATAGGTTGAGGCACTCTTTTGTGAGCTTTGTTGAATGAATCTTGCTTTTTGCTTATGTGACCTAGTTCATTGTTTCAAGTCTCTTGGATCAGTTTGGCTTGGTTGCTTGTTTGCTCAAGATTCGTTTGCAGCTTGTTGTTGGTTTGATTGAGCCTTCCCCTTTGCTTGTTTTTGGTTGATTGTTTAGTGACTGTTATTGAACCAATCTTTCGTATTGATTCGATTTCGTTTTGCTACCGAACATAGATTACGATTGTTTGGATCAACCATTTTTTCCACACTTGCTTGTTGCTTATTTGTTTCTTCTAGATTTAAAGACATCAAAATCAAAAGGATTGCATTCATTTAGTATATGAAAGTGAAAGTGAATTTGCATTTCAAGTTTACATATTGGAAAGCGAATGTTTAAATCTCTCATTAGTAGTATCCATGCACTTTAGGAATTGGTGTCTACTTGCATTGAGTGACTGCCTTTGTTGTCTTGGTTTTCTTGGTTTGGGAATGATCTCTCTACCCTCCCGTAGGTAGATGTTCATTGAAGAAAAAGGATATTTCATTCATTCTAGTTGCATCCTAGGATTTGTTGTATACATAAGGTAAGGCCTGAAAAATGAAACATAATCCAAGATCGACTCTAAAATGAACTGAATAAACCTAACAACGCATTGGAACATGTTATGAAACCAACTCAAGAAAAGATAGAAAAGATAAATCCACGCCTTAGAATTCAGCCTCTTCGAGGGGGCAACCTCCTTTACATTACATAAATGAACAATTCTTGGATGATACAAATGACAAAACCTCCTTTCTATATATAGGAGTCTAGGGAGTCACAATATAATCCAGCCGACCTAACAATAATAATATAAAGCCACAAAAATAACAATAGAGGGATTCTATGGGGCACAGAAATAACAATATGGGGGTAATAGGGGCACAACAATATAAATAAGGGGTATAACTACAATAGTAATGGGGTAATCACTAGTATTATAGGGACCCAACATGCCCCTCTCCTTCAAAAAAGTGTTGTCCTCAACGCTTGAGTAGTTCTGGATACTTCTGCATAAAATTCTCATCCTCCCATGTGGAATCTTCAGCGGATAAGTTCTTCCACTTGATAAGATACTCTGAAATTGATCGATTTCGTAGCTGTCGAGTTCTTGTTTTTGTGACTGCTTCCGGTTCCAATATAATTTTTCCTTCCTCGTCAAGTTCTGGCAATATTGTTTGAATTGGGAGCTTGTCACCTATAACCTTCTTTAAACATGAAACATGGAAAACTGGGTGCAATCGAGAAGCTGCAGGAAGCTCCAATTTGTATGCCATAGTACCAATCTTTTGCAACACCTTGTACGGACCATAATACTTTGGTGATAATTTATTATCCTTCTTAGCTTGCTTTAGGGACATTTTCTTATATGGTTGTAGCCGTAGGAATACCCAATCACCTACATCAAAACTTCTTTCACTGCGATGTTGATCTGCCTGTTGTTTCATTCTATTTTGTGCCAACACGAGGTTATCCTTTAAGAGTTGGAGGACTTGTTGTTGATGTTCGATGTGATGTTCCACTGCCTGAACCTTAGAATTTTCTCTTAAATATGATGTGATGGATGGTGGTTGATACCCATAAAGTGCCATAAATGGGGTCATTTTTGTTGCTGTATGGAAGGAAGTGTTATACCACCATTCAGCCAGAGGCAACCATTTGACCCATTGTGTCTGTTTATCAGATACAAAGCAACGAAGATATCCTTCCAAACATTTGTTTACTATCTCAGTTTTCCCATCAGATTGAGGATGATAAGATGAGCTATGAGCTAACTGAGTACCAAGACAAGAAAATAATTATGTCCAAAAATTTCCAGTGAAAATGGGATCTCTGTCACTTACAATAATCTTTGGGTTTCCATGTAGCTTTTGAACTGTTTCCATAAATGCAGTAGAAACTGTACTGGCTTTAAATGGATGTGATAATGCACAAAAGTGTGCATACTTGGTAAGTCTGTCAACTACCACCATGATGACACTCTTTCCCTCAGACTTGGGTAAACCTGTGATAAAATCCATTGAAACCTCCTCCCAACGTTGGCTTGGAATGGATAAAGGTTGTAATAGACCCGGTGTCTTAATTGTTTCAACTTTATTTTGCTGGCAAACCAAACATTCCGCCACAAACTTTTGAATATCTGATTTAAGGCCATCCCAAAAAAATTCCTTCTTAACCCTGTGGTAAGTTTTTAAAAATCCTGAGTGCCCTCCTAAGGGAGAAGTGTGCAATTCCATAAGAATCTTTTGTTTTAGCTGGGAATTCTTACAGAGGTATAAGCGATCTTTGTACCATAACGAATCATTTTTCCAGCTAAATGTATCAGAAGTACTGGAATCTTGTTGTAGCTTTCGAATAAGTGCCCACACTTCTTCGTCATTCTTCCATTCCTCCCTTGCTTCGTTTATCCAATCTGGTTGGATAATAGAAATGGCACACAACAATGCTTCCACATCCTCATCCTTTCTTGAGAGTGCATCTGCCACCACATTTTGCTTCCCTTTTTTGTAGATGATTTCAAAGTCATAACCCAACATCTTTGTGACCCACTTTTGTTGCTCTTCAGAGGATAATCTTTGTTCTAAAAAGTATTTAAGGCTATCATGATCCGTTTTTACCTTGAAGTGTCTTCCCATTAGGTAGGGTCGCCATTTCTTAAGTGCATGGAGTATTGCCAACATTTCCTTCTCATAAATAGCTTTGCTTAAAAACTTTCCCTTGATTGGACGACTTTCAAAAGCAATGGGTCTTTCATCTTGCATTAGAACAGCACCAATTCCATTTCCTGAAGCATCACATTCCACAATAAAGGTTTTTGTGAAGTCCGGTGTAGCTAAGACCGGTGCTTGGCACATTGCCTCTTTAAGATGTTCAAAGGCCTTTGTTGCTTCCGGAGTCCATGAAAATGAATCTTTCTTCAATAATGTTGTTAGAGGTGCTGCTATTCTCCCATAATTCTTAACAAACTTGCGATAATACCCTGTCAACCCAAGAAATCCTCGCAGATGCTTTATGGATGTGGGGATTTTCCATTCCTTAATGGCTTTAATTTTGCTAGGGTCTACCTTAACTCCTTCATGAGATACAATATGACCCAAATATTCCACCTCCTGGACTCCAAAGAAACATTTGGATCTTTTTGCATATAATTGTTTCTCCTCCAATAGTTGTAGCACCCTGTCAACATGTTCAACATGATCCTTCCAAGACTTGCTGTAGATTAGTATATCATCAAAAAATACTAACACAAATTTTCTAAGGAATGGTTTGAAAATTGAATTCATCAAACCTTGAAATGTTGAAGGTGCATTGGTAAGGCCAAAAGGCATGACCAAAAATTCATAATGACCCTCATGAGTTCTAAATGTCGTTTTCGGAATGTCTTCAATCTTCATTCTGATTTGATGATATCCCGAACGAAGATCCAACTTGGTGAAGTAAATTGATCCATGCAATTCATCCAGTAATTCATCAATAACAGGAATGGGGAACTTATCTTTAATAGTGAGCTTGTTGAGCTCCCTATAATCTGGACACATGCGCCATGATCCATCCTTCTTGTGCACCAATACTACTGGAGCTGAGAAAGAACTTTGACTCGGTTGAATTATACCAGCCTCTAGCATTTCTGCAACCATACGTTCAATTTCACTTTTTTGGACATAGGGATATCTGTACGGCCTGATGTTTGGAGGAACACTTCCTGGAATCAGATGAATAGCATGATCATGATCACGCATAGGTGGGAGACCCTTGGGAGTCTCAAATACCTTGGAATGATTGTCCAAGACTTTTTGGAGATCTGGAGAAATAGATGATTCCAATGTGGAAACATCTAGCGAACATAATTGTGCAATTACACCTCTTTGCTCCTTTTTTAGAAGCTTTGTCATACCATTAGAGCTGATTATCTTTCCTGGTTTCCCTGCAATACCCCTTAATTCAACTTCCTTTCCTTCCGTAGAAAATTTGATGAAAAGTTCTTGAAAATTAAAAGCTATTGTACCCAAGGATTGTAGCCATTGGACTCCTAGTACAACATCAGCACCTCCCATTGGAATGGAAAGCATTGGGCTAGTCAATACATATTCTCCCATGGATAGCTTGATATTATGGCACTTTCCAGAGCAATTTATTGTTCCTCCATTTGCAATCATCACTTGACACTCTGGTGCTGGATATAGGAAGCAATTCAATTCTTTTGCTACCCTACAATGAATAAAATTGTGGGTGCTTCCTGAATCAATCAACACTATTACCTTTTTCTTCTTGATTTGTCCTTCTATCTTGATGGTTTGAGGAGTGGTAATTCCCGCCAATGCATTACAAGATATGGTCGGATTTATTTTTTCTTCATCTAGGCTTTGTTCCTGAAATATATCCTCTTCTTTTGACCTTTCTTGCTCCTTTTCTTCTTCCTCTTCACAATCTATGTAGAATAATTTCTTCTCAGCACACTTATGACCTTTTGTGTATTTGCTATCACAATTGTAACAAAGCCCTTTTGCTCTTTTTTCTTCCAATTGTTGTGGTGTCAACCTTGTAGGTTGTGGAAGACTATGGGCAACAACACTTCCGTCTTTATAGTTGTGAATGGTATGCTTCCTAGTTGCCATAATTTTGCTTTCCATTTTTCTTGCTAACCTGAATGCCTTCTCTAATGAATCAGGTTCCCAAAGGCGCACATCATGTTGGATATTATCCTTTAAAGACCCTATGAACACATCAATCCTATGCTCCTCTGGAATATCTTTTACCCTTATGTTCAATTTTTGGAACTCCTCAATGTGCTCCATTATTGAACCCTTTTGTTTGAGACTTATCAATTGGCTAAAAAAAGTGTTGCTTTTTGTATCCTCATAATGTGCTATCAATTCTTCCGTAAAAATTGCCCAAGTGATAAATTGTTTACGAGAAAAAAGCCATTGATACCATACAAACTGATTTGGTTCCAAATATAAAGTTGCCATACGTACCTTTTGTGTGTTTTGCACATTATTGAGATCGAAGAATTGCTCCATCTGTAATATCCATGTGGCGGGATCCTTGCCATCAAACTTCCTCATATCGATTTTTGGAACATGGTGAGTCTTCGATCCAACATTAGAGTCTATGGAATCATGATTAACATTTCTTTTGTTCTCATCATGAGTTTCCTTTAGTACTCTTTCACCCTTAGTGACCATTTCTTGTAGCAACTTATTCATATTTATCTTCAATTCGTCCATGTCTGTCTTCAAATCTATCTTCAAATCATCCATCTTAGCTTCCACATCAATCATCTTAGCTTCTACGCCTTTCTTTAAACAGTCCATCTTAGCTTCTACACCTTTCTTTAAACCATCCATCTTAGCCTCTACATCTTTCTTTAAACCATCCATCTTAGATTCTGTTCCTTTTTGTGCAAGGGACAGTTGTTGCACTTGGTCTTGTAATTTTGATATATCATGTTGCATTTCTTCCTCTTCTTCATGAGTCATGCTAGAGCTTTCAGGTTCCTTACTAGGTGTTTGCATTTTCTTTCCTCGGGGCATCAGTTACCGATAATAATGCTCTACTATGCCCTTTGAATTCCTTCCAAATAAATTTTCAAACCAAGCTTAAGCAAAAATTTAAGAAAATCTACACACCTTTTTTCACTTTGTACGAGCTCGATATTGCCTCTGATGTATCTCTGTACTTTCCAATCATCTACTTCTGAATTTGTGAGCTGTAGTAGCCCTCTGTGTCCTCTTTCCAATGCCACAAGTCTGACCCAAATTGGATTCTCCAAGGAAGAGTTATGTGAAATCTCCCACAGTGACTTTCTTATAGACTAGTTCAGTAGAGCGAACTTGTATGACGTGCCACGAGTCACTGTTTCGACCTTTGGATCTGAAACACCCATACAAGAAACTAAAGTCTGTCCTCTTTCTGTACCTTTTTACGAAATTTCAATCTGATCCTCAGAGAGAAAGTTATGACGATTTTCCCCCGGTCACCTGTTTTGAATGTAATTCAGGAGTCTGCAAAAAGACCAACTTCCTCAGATCATATCTCCGACAATATCGCGCAAAAAGCTCTGAAATTCGGACCCAAGGTTCAGCGCCAATTCTTCTCAAATGGGTTTTTTTTGTGACTTCTGAAACATCACAGAAAAAAAGTTATAGCGAAAATTCCACGATGACCTGTTTGGAGCAGCGAAACCCTAGAATCCAAAGCTCTGATACCAAATGTTATGAAACCAACTCAAGAAAAGATAGAAAAGATAAATCCACGCCTTAGAATTCAGCCTCTTCGAGGGGGCAACCTCCTTTACATTACATAAATGAACAATTCTTGGATGATACAAATGACAAAACCTCCTTTCTATATATAGGAGTCTAGGGAGTCACAATATAATCCAGCCGACCTAACAATAATAATATAAAGCCACAAAAATAACAATAGAGGGATTCCATGGGGCACAGAAATAACAATATGGGGGTAATAGGGGCACAACAATATAAATAAGGGGTATAACTACAATAGTAATGGGGTAATCACTAGTATTATAGGGACCCAACAGAACATAACGCACACTATTTAGAGGTCTAGGCTAGAGACGTGCTCCGGCGTCGTTAAACCTAGTCACTTTTGTTTCCACTCAAGGTTGGCTGATTCCTCCTTCTATGACTCAATAGTGGTCTAGCGCGGAATTGTGCTCCCATGTACCGTCGAGTATATGTTGGGAGACCCCACTAGGTTATCATCCTTTATCCTTAGGAAGCTGTGTCTGCCGCCTTACAAACCGTAACACACCGAACAAAGCATTCGGGAAGATTGACTGCCGTACAGAAAGTCCTTGGCTTTCATATGACTGCCAAGGTGTATATGCAGTTTTACGGATTTGTCTAGTAAACCTTTTGCCTAGTTCTCCAGAGCAGTCACTTTCATTCCTTTTCGGACTCCCTAAAAGAAAAGGTCTATTTGAGCACTTGTCACTTCGGGCTCATTAAATATTCGAAGGTGACTAGAGTCATCTTTTTGTCCTTTTCTTGACTCTTTAAAGATGAAAAGGTCAAGTTCTGTTCCTGTGTCTTAAAATTTATTCGGCCACATTCACATTTACCCGGTTAGATCTTGTTTGCGTTAGCTTGAGTAGGGTTCTTTCTCGTTAGTTTTCCTAGGGTTTTTGAATCATCATCCTGGCGGAATCACCGATCCCGTCTCCTGTTCCAAGTGACCAAGGGTCTCCTTCTTCTATTGCTCCTGAGATACTGGTTGTTAGTGATACTCTCCCTATTATTCCGAGTATCCAACCGATTAACTCTCGCGCTCCAGAGGACGAGTCTTATGATATTCACTGGAACCCCATTTGGGAGCCTTCCGAAGAAGATATTCCCGGTACTCCTCCTAGTGTTTCGGTCCCAATGTCTTCTTCTGACATGGAGGACACATCCCCCGTCACGAGTGAAGAATCCATTGCGACGAGTGGTGAAATTCCTATCTCAACAGAAACTACACCTTTCCATATCACCCCTCTCGGTGTCACGCTGCCTTTATGCTATAAGGCTTTGAGGGATGTTATGGGTTCTAGGACCTCCCTTACGAGTTATATGTGGTCTCACACCGTCACTCCGACCTCAGAGTCTTTTATTCCTCAAATTCACAATGTGTTTGTCACTTCAGTCCCGACTATTCCAACTGTTTGTGTGGCTTCTTCAACCCCTATTGTTGGTGTCGTTACTGCATCCTCAGTTGTGACCACTGTTGCTGGACCTTCTTCCGGATCGACAAATAGTGGCCCATCGGCATCTGTACCCGGAGTTGTTGATCCTACACTAAGTGCCCCACCTTCTTCTGGTTCCATTCTAGCAGGGGGGGCATACGATCAATATTTACAAGCTCTTCAGAATCTAGATCCTCAAAATCCGTTTCATTATTATGATTCTCGAGGAGCTCATATTTATTATCCCGGACCTTTGCCATCTCAACCCACCATTGAGGTCACGGTTCTGTTATCTGTTGCTTGGGGCACCACTAGTTATGGCAGTGGCCAAGTATCGCCTGCACATCTTCAAGGACCACCTTATCAAGGTCAGCCATCTTACGCGCAACCCTCTTATGGGCAGCAGTATTATGGGCAGCCTTATCCAGGGCAACCTGGAGGCCCACAAGGACAACCCTTCCAGGGACAACCTTCGGCCTCTGGTGGTCCGTCTTTTACCTATTTCGGGCAACCTTCTGGTAATCCGGGACAACCTTACATGCAACAAGGCCAACCTGGTGTCCAGCAAGGCTACCCTTCTGGGCAAGTCGGTCAACCTTACGTTCAACAAGGCCAACCCACTGTCCAATCTGGTCAACCGTCTGGACAAGTTGGTCAGCCTCAAATCCAATCAGGTCAACCAACTGTCCAGTCTGCTCAGCCATCCGGTCTATCAGGACAGCCCTCAGTTGTGCAAGGATAACCCAATACCCAGCAAGCTCAACCTTCTGGGCAAATGGGCCAATCTCAATCTCAACTAGGTCAACCTTCTGGCTAGATGGCTCAGCTTTAGTTCTCTCAAGGACATCCATCTGAGCCTGCTCAAGGAGGAATGATGACAGTATCACCATGAGTCCTCCTCGGCCCAATGAAATGCCCCATGGATCCAATTGAGCTAAAATCTCATGCAATGATCATTCACAATGCAATGTAGGTCATACGGGTTGAAGCTTCGGAGGTCGAATGAGTACTTCTTCATATGTTCGGCTTTGACATTCGCTTGCTTGATGCTCTAGATCTCATATAACCCAATCCGCAACAGAAGAGTGGGCCAAGGTGCCTTCTTCTTCCGCTGCAGCCTAGCTTTCAATCCTACTGAGATGTGATATGCTACTTCTTGCATGATAAGCACGTCCAAAGCAAACTTTGTCAGAACATGCAAAGGCTTCTCCGCACTGAACACTCAGATGAACATGTCGGCCAGTGAGGCATACCAATCTGCAATGCCTAGCAATGCCTTCATTACTTCCTCTAACATGCAGGGTGGATCCTGTTCGAATATCAACCTGTACACTGGGGTGAAAAAATGGTCGGACAGCCATATGATCACTCCTATGAAGCTGCATTCGGACAACAACTTGAAATATGTGTTCACAACAGTCTCTGTCGGTGACCATGCCCAATCCAAACCCGGGAACTCATGTCGGGCATAGACTGCATCTAGAATGTAAGCGAACATATAAATCTTTGCATGCATACCATCGGGTGACTGTCAAGCCTTCATGACTTGCTCCTTTAGCTAATGAGCCAGTATGCCAGACCAGTTGCATGGTCTTCCTTCTCTAGCTAGTTGGTCCAGCGCGACCACCCAACTCTGAGGGAAGGTCTCAGTGCTTGCTTGGCCACTCAGTTGACATGCGAATATGAACAAGAATTGGTATGCCTTTCTCAATATCTTCGTCTTATAAATCTGATTGGGTGTCATCCTGAAATGAGTTGGCTCCTTTACCTAATCCTTCATAATGTCTCTACAATGGCCTCTGCTGTTGGGCAAGTTGAATGGGGGATTCATGACAGTCATGGGCTCGGTCATATGATACATCTCATTGTAATCTCGTTCCCAGAAGGTTCCAAGATTCGTCCCACTGACACTGCTCAAGGTCATCGTCTTAGGGTTAGTGTGAGAGACGATCCAGTGAATCTTGTTCGTTCATGGGAACGCGGGGCATCTGCATGCAATCCGATACAAGTTAGACTTATGAATGTTCACATACACCTGACAGTCTTCAAGGTCTTCCCCAAAAGTACCTGTGAGTGTTTCATTCACCTCTTGCCACTTCAATTTGACATCCTTGTCTAGATACAGCTTCATATCTTCATAGATCGACAAACCAGAGGACACCTGCTCAATTGTTGCTCCAGCTGCCATACCATCAGTGCCCTGAGATTCTATTCTCTTGGAATCCATTGATATAGATGAACACCTTAAAGATATGGAAACAAGTAGCATGCATGGTAAGAAATATGTCAATGAAAACAAAGCAAATCGGGGAAGGACACAGCACATACCTAGGAAACTGATGAGCAAGATTGCGCAAATTTCACTGGGAGGCTGAGTGACTGGCTGCCAGAACTGCACAAAAGGAATTTTGGGCTATCTGGGAGGTTGGGCTGGCTGCTAGATCTGTGAAATGTGCAATCCAATTTGGTAGCTGGTTGCTGGGATTGCACAATGCACAATTCCAGTCAAAAGGACTGTTGGCCCAAGGACAGATTTGCACAATTTCCTGGGCCAAGTAGCCACTGTCCTCCAAGAATGTGAAAAATAGTCCAGGAGGCCAGTGCTAGGCTAGAATGCGCAAATCTAGAGAGGAAGGTGAGCCTTCCTTCCCCAAATTGCGCAATGCAACCTTGGTGAAGGCAGAGCCCAGTCCAAAGTTGGTCCAACTTGCCGACGGGCAACTGAAAGCAAGTAACTCGATGAAATGCATGGTGACACTAAGTGATAGCAAAAGTGATAGACAATGCATGCAAAACATGAATGGAAGATTCAGCAAATAGATCAACATGCATGTGGGTGAGGTTGTTTGTCGGTTGGGCAAACATCCATGAAAAACAGTTTCATGCATGCGACGGCAGTGAGATAGTGATGAAAACTGAAACAGAGCTAGGATAAGCTAGAATATATGTAAATGACAGCATACGTTCAAAGAAATCAAGCAAAAATCACTCACAAAAGCAAATACACAAAAAGCGACCGAAATGCTGAAAAAGACAAGTTGAGGCCACTTACCCATGAATAGCTGAACCAAATGTGTCGAAGAGTCCTAGATGTGTTGTGGGGTGTCAAAGCTCCAAGATTGATGTGAATGAATGAGCTTTGATGCTTTGAATAAATAAGTTTGGTCTCATGACGTGCATAACACAAATCTAGGAAAAAACGACACTTGGAGGGAAACTTCTAAAACAACTTTGCATGTAACCCCCGGTTGCTAGAAATAGCTTTCTGAATCATGGGATGGCCTTTGCATGTTATCTCTTGCTATTCTGGGAAGATCAAGCCATGTATGTATGCAAGTCAGGTTTCCTTGGTCCCAGGTGGAACTGGTCAACCAGATTGTTCATGCATGCAAGTGCTCAACTTCTTGGGAAAAATGTGCATTCCTTGCTAGGAGCTGAGCTGACTACTGAGAAGGTTTGCACAATTTCTAGGTAGAGCAGCTGATTGCTGCCCCGATTTGAGCAAATCCTGGGCTGAACAGCCTGCCGCTGGGGAAATTTGTGCAAATACTACTGGGAGGGTTGGCTGGTAGGATTGCGCAATCCTGGAGCCCAGCAAGATATTAGAGAGGATTGCGCAATTCCTAGAGGAAAGGTTGGTTTCCCTCCAGAAATGCACAATATTCAAGGGGAATCTGCTCAGCCTGTAGCTAGACCAAGTCCGGGTAAGTAGCCTATGAGGGGAATGGATCAATTGTGATCGAGAGGTTGTCTTTATGCGAGGAAAACATTGAAGCTTGAGTACTTGACGAAGCAAGATAAAGTGTTGTGTAGGGTTGGTAGGGAGGCTCCAAAACAAGCTAAGGAAAAATTTTGGAGGGTGGTTGTAGCTGCTACAACAGGAGTCCACATTATAGGACTATCGAGCTTCCACCTTCCGTGACTGTCTGTCAATTTGGCTAACCACTCATACAGTTCAATGGGGAAGGTGCAAAAGAATATCTTGTGTATCTCAGTGTACAGATATCTATTCAACCAATCCTCCTTCAATAGGTGTGGATTCTTATTTTCTTGCATCGTGAACTCGTGAATCTTTTGATCCAACTAATCTTCAATTTCTTTCTTAGTCAGATTCCAATGATGCGACATCACACATCTCTTTAAGCAGATCTCGGTCCCAGCAATGGAACCATTTGTTGGCTTAGGGGATCCTGACCCAGGTTCTGAGTTAGTTGCGCCAACCAACAAAACCCTACACTACTGGCCCTTTCAACAATAACCCACATAGCACATGCTTCAGCCTCACCCGAAGTAGTATGGGGGGATGTAAGAACCAAGTTTCTGCATCCAAAGACTAGTGTGATGTCTTTGAGCGCCTTAGATCTGCCTTCACGCAGATCAACATACTTCTAAGGTTTGTTACAATAAATATGTTAAAATGGCCTTCAGACCTTCGCAAAGGTCTACGATCAGTCCTTGCAGACTTTTAAAAGTCAATTTACCTATTTACGTGCATCAAAAAGAAATCCTAAATGGGGGTCCACGCTGATCTACTTAATTTGTTAAGAAAACATAAAAGGAACCACCAGAATATTCACAGAATTATTTAAGCATACATTGTGTACATTATTAAGATGTATTCAAGATAATCGCGTAGCATTCAATCAGTATTTCATAAAACATGTCATTCATCAACAGCATATAACATTAACATATATAAACAGAAATACTCAGCAATTCTTCAGAAAATTGTCTTTATTGATCTCAATTCACTGATTACAAACCTATACTACCCTGCGCATACAGTTGTAGGAATCCACGCACTCAGCTGTGGACTCTACCTAGGCCTTAGCACACTCAACTGCGAAGCCTTCCTTTCTTTGCCCAAGTGCAGGAAGCAGAGCCTTCCTACCTTAGCCCTTGCCCAAGACTCTTCTATGAATCCAATTATCTATCTAAGTTCTTCATCTACGCGTTCCGCATCCCCAAATCGTGGAGACTTTACATCTCTTAATTGTATACAAAATTTTGGTTTATTAACCCCAAACTGACCTAGGGGACCCCATCCCAATAGGACTTCACATCAAGGAGACCCCCTTGGTTGACAGATTTCCAGCACCATCAACATGTACCTAATCTCAAAGTCAAACACATTAAGGGTGGTCAACCATCTAGCTTTCCTAGCATTCAGATTCGGCTAGTGAAGCATATATCTCAACCCACTATGATTGCTCATCAACACAAACCTCCTGCCAAGAAGATATGTCTCCACATCTTCAAGGCATGAATAATAGTTGCCAACTCAGGATCATGACTCACATAGTTCCACTCATGCTCATTCAGTTTCTTGGATGCATTAGATATCACTTGCCCCTCCTGCACAAGGACTCCACCAAGTCCTCTCTTACAAGAATCTGTACACGCTATGAATTATTTATTTGGATCTGCAATATTTAACACTAGAGAATTTGTCAACAACTGCTTCAACTGCTCAAAACTAGCTGCAAACTCCTCTGTCCATCCAAACTTCTTACCTTTTATCTGCAATGATGTAATAGGATATGCAATGCATGAGAATTTCTTGATGAACCTCTTGTAGTAACCTGCTAACCACATGAATTATATGACTTCCTCCACATTTCTAGGAGTTGACCAGTCCATGATAGCCTTTATCTTTTCTAGGTCTATTGCTATGCCATTGTTGGAAACAACATGTCCCAAGTAGTGTACTTCTGTCTGAAAGAAACTGCACTTACTAAGCTTAGCATACAACTGATACTCTCTTAGAAATCTCAACATTACTGCTAAATGCTTGACACACTCTTCCTCATTCTTAGAATATACCAAGATGATCTGAATGGGAAAATTAGTTTTGCTTCACTAAATTTTTCTTCAAAATATGTAAAAGTGCTTAAGGATTTCTCAGGTTAATTGCAAATTTAAACATGATTTTCTGAGTATTTTTATGTAAATTTCATGTACAAATTAACATAAGAAAATGACTGAACAACAACATATAAAAAACATGAACATCACCAAAACAATATCATAGCAGCACATGATGAAGGAGTTCACCCCACCTTGGCTACGTCTCCTTGGTCCAGCTTCCAATGGCTTGGCCCTCTCTATTATTCTCAAAAGTGTGAATACATCAGTTTACAATGCTTACATAGCTCTGAAACCTATTCCAATGGCTTCAGAATGCCAAAAAATGCATGTGTAGCCTCTTTCCACTCCTGATTTGGTCAAAAATTGAAGAATTTATGGCTTCCCCAAGTCTTCCTGCTAATCACACTGCAAATTCCCCAAAATCTGGCATCATCCTACAATTTCACCCCGAATTGTGCTAACGAAGTGACAATTTCACCAATTTTTGGGCAAAATTGTTGAACGCGTTAAATTTCCTCTAACGCCTTAATTCTGAAAATTTTGGGCACATGGGGACCACATGTCCGGGGCTAAGGCGAATGCCCCCCCCCCGCCGACCAGGCCCCCACTCCCCCTCCAGTGGTGGTCACATTGGTGGCGCATGCCCAAGGGCTGGCCCCCCGCGGGTTGGCCGTTTCCTCTGAATGGCGCGAATGTCAACAATAAATGGAAGCCGCAACCATAGTCTATTAAGACTCATGGTTATGGTGCATTGGTAGGAGGCTTTGGTTATGTGCTTGGAGGTCACAGGTTCGACCCCCGTTGCTGCTGCCCGAACAACCTCAAACAAACTTTTGGTGGCCTCTGGGTTGCCACGTGGCAGCCTCTAGCTGGGCCATGTGTCAGCTTGTGGTTGGCCACCAACCACCCAATTAAAAACCGCCAACTGCACCCAATGAGATCGTGCCACTTGGAAAAAAATGATTCGCCGAAAGCCTGTTGACCAGTCAAATCTACCACCTCAGCCTGCACAGTCAGTGCCACATTAGTAGTACAGACTACTGACTATGCTATCACATTTTGCAAAAATTTGTCTATTTGGGAAAACGAACAGAACATGATTCTGAGAGCATACGGTGTCTGTTTTGCTCGAAATGAGTTGCACTGGATTCAGGATGACGAGAACTACGAGGTCATTTAGGTTCCACACCAATCCAAAAGCTTTTATTTTTGAGCTATTTTTTTAGCACCTGATCATTCCTCCCCATTGGAAGCCTTTTGAACCCCAAAAGATTACTTTCAGTTGTTTAGCAGGTGAGGGTATAGTTCCCTCACCTTTCCAATCTCGATCCATTTGGCCTTGGAAGGATTTGTTCCCTTGAACCCCACTTGAAGGTAATCCACGTTCCCTTGTTTTGGAGACCTTGTTCTTTTGTCAAGAATGGTGTCTTCTTGTAGTTCATCAAGGAATTCAGGAGAAAAAACCTCAATGGAAGGAATTTTGACATTTTCTCCTTAATCTTCAATCAAAGGAGGCTCATACAACCTTAAGTTCTCAACATTAACAACAGCATAAATTTTCATATATGAAGGCGAATCCAACCTGAAGGCATTGTCACCAATCTTTTCCAAAATTCTGAATGGACCATATCTAATTGGTTTTTACCTTCTCCATGGAGCCTCTCTTTGCTAATGTGAAGCCAAACTTCATCACCAACTTGGAACTTGAGATCTAACCAATGCATTTTGTGCCTTTCTTTGTACTTTCTTTCGCTCTTTTCAAGTTGATCTTGCACTGTTTGATGTACCATTTGAAGTCGTTTAATGAACTCCTTGAATTTTTCCATGTTACCATCAATAGAAACATCCTTATTACCAATATGATACAACACATTATGATGCAAATGGTAAACAAATTCCTCTAGTTGATTCCTTTGACTCAAGCTTGAATGTACATCTTGAAAGTATGTATTTTTTTATCATAACTTTCATGCAAAACAAAATTATGCTTGAGGAAAATAGTTACACAAACAATAGGCCTAGAAAGCATATCAGCAAACTTGTTGGTTATACCTTTCTTATTCCTTTTTACCAAGTGGAATAGTAGAAGAAAACCCATTCAATGAAAGTGTTTTTGTCACTTCAACTTAATCATTGCACCATTGAAAATTTCTGAATGAAATAAAATGGGCTTACCATGTTGCGTAAGGGTTGAACTGATCTTTTTTTCAAAGAATCAAAGGCCTCTTGTTGTTTGTCTCCCCACTGGAAGACTTTTTGCACAACTGCCAAAGAATGAAAATGAGCTACAATAGAAGAAAAATTAACAAAAAATTTCCTCCAACATTGGGTTGTGCCCAAAAAAACCTCTTATCCCGATGATTATCTTGAGCGTTGACCAATCCATAATGGCATCAATCTTGGATAGGTCTAACTTCAACTCACCTTCTCCAATATTATGGCCCAAGTACATCAAAGAAATTTTACCCAACTCATACTTTGACATCTTCAATAACAAATGTTCTTGACTTACGACATGAAGTACTTTTCTCTCATACATGACATGTTCATAATGAAATTTTCTGAAAATGAAAATGTCATCTAACTAGATTATCATGTCTAGAAATGGCTTCAACACATATTTCTTCTTATGCATGAAAGTAGTAGGAGCATGGAAATGACCAAAAAGAATAACAATCCATTCAAACAAACCTTGCTTGGTTTTGAATGTTGTCTTCCATATCTTCTTCAACAACTCTACTTTGGTGATAGCCACTCCTTGAGTCCCATTCAATGAAATGATTTCCATTCCTCTTAGGCATAAAAATAATAGGTGCACCACATGGTGAAGGAGATGGTCAGATGATGCTTTTGTTCAACAACCCTTGGATTTGCTTTGTTCTTTCTGCACTTTCCCTTCTTGATATTCGATGCATGTCAATGTTAGGAAGAAAACACTTTTGCTGCAATGGTATTTCATGTTGGATTCTCCTCTTGGGAGGAAATCCCTTTGCTTTCTGAAACACCTAATCATCATGGTTAACTACATCAACTAAATCATTTTTCAATTTTGAATTACAACCATCAAAATCTTCATAATCAACATCAATATTGGGTTTGATCATAATAAGCACTAAATTCTTGCTTGAATTCACTAGTCTTTTCATTTTCCCTGCATTAACTAATGAAAGATTTAGTTTCTTGTGATGATCTCTCAAAATATACTCCACACCATCTTTGAACAAATGGTACTTGTTTTCATGACAATAGAAGATTTTTTTCTATCATAGAGGTAAGGACTACCCAAAACAATTCCTAAACTATCAAGTGGCACAACATCAAATTCAACTTTGTCAATGAAGTTTGTTGTGATTGCAAACCGAAAAATACATTTTCTTGTAACCTGTAAGTTTGTGTCCTTGTATATCCAACCCAATGGATATGGCTTGGGATGTAGAATGGTAAGATTAAGTTTCTTAACGAAGTCTTTAGATATCAAGTTGGATTGAGACCCACTACCAAATAGTGTATTCATTTTTGTATGTTTTGAGATTACCCTCACATGAAATAATTCAATCCTTGTTTCTTTATTTGGAGTGCTAGTGTGACAATTGGATATACTAATGCTATCAATGGATTCTTTTCCTTTTATACCGATGGCTGTAATTTTAGTTTCATCACCCGAATCAGATTTCAAATCCTCTTGAATGATTGCAATTGTCTTTTCTTTTCCTTTGTTGTTGATTTTCTTAGGTCTCGTCTCGGGATGAAGCTTCCAACAATGAGATTCGTTGTGACCCTCTTTGGAACAATGTTTACATATTGTTTTCTCTCCTTCCTTTTTAATGGATGCATTTTTCTTTCCTTTGAAACCCTTTTCTTTTTCTTTACCCTTAAATGGCTTTTTACTACCCTCTTTTGGAGTATTTTTCCCTCTTGCCTCAAGATGAGTGGCTTGCACACACACCTCATCTAGATTATTGGGATTAAACATAAGGATAGTATGCCTAAGGTAACTATGTAAACCCCCTATATACTTCAGCAACATGTTTGTGATTGCAGATCTACACCTAACTTTAGATACCCTTTTCTAAATTCTTGGGTGTAATCTTGCACATTTTGACCTTTAAGTTGTCTAAAGTTATGCCAATTCATGATGGATTTCTACATATATGCTAGAGGTTAAAATTATCTTTTAATTGTAACAATGAAATCAAACCAAGAAATTGAGATCTTATGTGTCTTTTTTTCTCTTCTTGTGTCTTTGGTTCCCACCATACTAGTGTTGCACCCTCCAGCTTCAAGGAAGCTAGCTGAATCTTTATGTCATCATCTTGAAGATTTTGAATTCTGCAATAGACCTACAACTGAAGAACCCAATTATCAAGCTTCTCTACATTCACTTCACCATTATATAGGGGAAGTTCAAATTTAACAGTTTTAACAAGGGTGTTTTTCCAGTTCCTTTTTAGGTATGTTTATGAGTATGAGTAAGGGTTGTATTAGTGGAAGAGGGTGAAGATGCATGTGAAGATGAAGATGAACAAGATGGTGGAGAGTGTGGAGGTTTAACTCCATTCCCATTACCTCCTCCTGAAGAACCTTCTCCTTTTGGAGGTTTGGAACTTTCACCCTGTAGTCTGGTATTCCTCTCTTCATAGAGAACTTCATTGTCTTTGTCATGTCAAAGAAAGCCTTCCTAAAGACCTTCTCATCCTCTATCATGTTTGTAGGCTCTCCTTCATGAGACATGCTCACTGAAGTCTCAACTGCAACTTGAGAAAGAACTCGTGGTGGAGATTGTGGAAACCTTGCACTCCTTCTCCTTGACCCAACTTCAGGACTTTCAACCAGCTTCCCTTCTCCTCTCTTGAGCTTCAACCTTGTAAGCATGACATTCACTTGCAAACAGTCAAATCCTTCTTGCAAAAATAAAACCAAGATCTTTGATACCAAACCTGATCTGAATGGGAAAATTAGTTTTGTTGTGCTAAATTCCTCTTCAGAATATGTAAAAGTGCTTAAGGATTTCTCAAGTTAATTGCAAGTTAAAACATGACTTTTTGAGTGTTTTTATGTAAATTTCATGTACAAATTAACATAAACAAATGATTAAACATTAGCATATAACTAACATGAACATGACCAAAACAATATCACAACAGCACATGATGAAGGATTTCACCACGCCTGGGATATGTCTCCTTGGTCCATCTTCCAATGGCTTGGCCCTCTCTATTATGCTCAAAAGTGTGAATACATCAGTTTACAATGCTTAGATAGCTCTGAAACTTGTTCCAATGGGTCCAGAATGCCCAAAAATGCTTGTGTAGCCTCTTTTTTCTCCTGATTTGGTCAAAAACTGAAGAAGTTATGGCTTCCCCAAGTCTTTCTGCTAATCGCACCACAAATTCCCCCGCATCATCCTACAATTTCACCCTAAATTGTGCTAACAGAGTGGCAATTTCGCCAATTTTGGAGCAAAATTGCCTCTAGCGCCTTAATTCTGAAAATTTTGGGCACATGGGGCCACGTGCCCGAGGCTATGGCTAATGGCCTGTCCCTGTCGGTTGAGCCCCCACTCTCCCTACGGTGGTGGTCACATCGGTGGCGCATGTCCAAGGGCTGGCCCCCCGCGGGCTAGCCCTTTCCTCCGAATGGCGCAAATGTCAACAATAAATGGAAGTTGCAACCATAGTCTATTAAGACTCATGGTTGTGGCACATTGATAGGAGGCTTTGGTTATGTTCTTGGAGGTCGCGGGTTCGACCCCCACTTTTTCTACCCAGACTTCAAACAAAATTTTGGTGGCCCCTGGGCTGCCACGTAGGTGGCCTCTAGCTGGGCCACGTGTCAGTTCATGGTTGTCCACCAACAACCCAATCAAAAACTGCCAACTGTGACCAATGAGATCGTGTCACTTGGCACAACATGAATCATTGAAGGCTTGTTGACCAATCAAACCTATCACCTCAGCCTACAGATTCAACACCACATCAACAGTACGGACTACTGAATGGGCTATCACATTTTGCAAAAATTTCCCTATTTGGGAAAATGAACAGAACATGATTCTGGGAGCATACGGTGTCCATTTCGCACGAAACGATTTGTGTTGGATTCAGGATGACAATCACTACGTTGTCATTCAAGTTCCACACCGATCTGATAACTTTGAATTTTGAGCTATTTTTTAAGCACCTGATCACAAGATTTCATCTATGAATACAATAATAAACTTTTCTAGATAAGGATGTAACACATTATTCATCAAACACATAAAAGTAGTTGGAACATTAGTCAAATCGAATGGAACTACAAAAAACCCATAATTCCCATACCTGGTCTTGAAGTTAGTCTTGTAGATGTCCTCTTCTTTGATGTGTACCTAATGATATCCTGATCGCAGATCAATCTTTGGAAACATTATTTCCCCCTTCAACTAATCAAACAAGTCGTCGTTCCTCAGCAATGGGTACCTTTTCTTGATCTTCACCTTGTTCAGCTGCATGTAATCAATGCACGATCTAAGAGTACCATCCTTCTTCTTGACGAACAACATTGGTCCACCCCAAGGCGATACAGTTGGCCTAATGTATCCCTTATCAATCATTTCCTTCAACTTCAACTTCAGCTACACAAACTCTAGAGTTTTGATCCTGTAAGGTGCCTTTGATGATGGCATTTCCCCTAGTACCAACTCAATAGAAAAGTCTACTTCCCTATGTGGAGGAAAATCTGAAATATCTATTGGAAACACATCTTGAAACTACTAAAATATAGGGTACCTCTTGAATATTTTTGCATCCTCAAAATCCTTACCCTTGTCACTGGAAATATGAACTGCAAAAATCACACACCCTTTACTACAGCTTCTCTTAGCCTGCATAGTTGTGACCATCCTCACTGATGTAGGCTTCTTCTTTCCCTGCAATATTCTCTTTTCCCCATTATCATCTAGGCACTCAATAGCTTTGTCATAGAAATCTACTTTGGTCCTGTGAAGATACAACCAATCCATACCCAAAAGAATACTATACAATCCCAATGGAAGTACATTCAAATGTGCTATTGTAGGCATACCATTCAACTCAAATGCACAAGCTCTTACCCAATAATGAACTCTCTTCTTCATACTTGTATCCAACTACACCAACCAAGACTCTGCATGCACTTCTTTTCTCAATCCACACTTATCCACTAGGTCAGGATTAACATAACTATAATTAGATCTAGGATCAATCAAAATAGAATAATTTGATCACAAAGCTTACTATCCATCTCAATGATAGATGCCTAGTTATCTGCCTGCATGTTGTCCACAACCACATAAATCCGAGGAATACTATGACCAACATCCCTGATTGTATGCACCTCATGAGCACTATAGATCTGAGGCATACCTTCCTAGTACAATGGAAAATCCTTCTTATGATGATCTTTGCCACATATCCAACACTACAACGGTGCTCTACCATCACCTCTAGTCTGCTGCTCTCCAGGCTGCAACACATGTCCCTTCTCAACTGCATTAAACTTCTTGTAAGGAGCAACATTTTCTTTCTCACTTGCATCTTGAGGTATTCCCCACTTCAGTGGCCATTTCCCATTTACTTTCTCATTCCCTTTCAAGTCACGTTTAGGCTCAGCTTTGCGCTTTGACTGCTCATAACAATGTTTCAGTTTCTGGATGGCTTCCTCTAATGATCTAGGCTCATCAAACTCAATATAATCTCTATATGATGTTGGAAGTCCACTAATGAATCTCTAAATCTTAGCCATCTCCTCCTTGAGATATGGCACATACCTCAAGAACTCCAAGAATCTACTAGTATAGAACCCATGTGTATCTCATAAAACTCCATAGATTTGTCATCATAGTACCTCTCTGATAAGTATTTCTTATTAAATATCCTCTCGAAATCATCCCGAATCAATTCTTCTTCCCGAATTCCATTGACATTCTTCACATCTTCATAACCAGATATATATTTTCCCTTTAAAACTAAAGGTGGCTATCTTAGATTTAATATTCTCTGAATAACTATGCAATCTGAATAATTTACTCATTCCAAGCAACCATGCCTCTGCATATTCTTGTGTCTTCATCTCTCCATCAAATGTAGGAGCCTTCACTTTCTTGAACTCCTTACGTAAATACTCCCTTCTCCTATAAGGATGATGACGGTAATGACTGTGATGATGTCTCCTGGATGAGGAACTAGAATGATCCCCATATATACCAATCTTCTTATTAGGTGTTTCCACTAATCTACCACCTATGACTGTGTCCCCTCTATCCAATCTGTATCCAGACCGAGATCTGCTACCATAGGCTCCATTTGTTTTCTCTTCCTACTCTTGGTTGATTGTCAATTGGAAATGTTTTTGCAATGCTAACAAGCTCTGAAGGATCGCTTCATTAACCTCTACCTACTTCTCTTGAGCCCTTACAAGTCTTTCCTGAGCCTCAACTATTAGGCCCCTATACTACTAGTGTACCCCCTTATTGTTATTAGTACAACCCCCTTATTATATTGGTGTGCCCATGTAGAAGCCCACTATTGTTATTATTGTGCCCTTACATTATTATTGTTATATCAGCTCTGATTATATTATGACCCCTTAAACTCCTACATATAGAAAGGAGGTCTTGTCATTTGTAGCATCCAAGAATTGTTCATTTATGTAATGTAAAGGAGGTTGACCCCTCGAAGAGGCTTATTTCTAAGTCGTTCATCTATCTTTTCTATCTTTTTGTGAGCTGGTTTCATAACATTTGGTATCAAAGCTTTGGATTCTAGGGTTTTCGCTGCTCCAAACAGGTCATCGTGGAATTTTCGCTCCGGTAAATTGGATACTACAGATGGAGCAATATTTTGATCTCGATAGGGACTTTAAAGGAATTGAATTTCTTCCTATATCCAGCACCAGAGTGTCAAGTGATGGTTGCAAGTGGAGGAACCGTAAATTGCTCTGGAAAGTGCCATAATGTCAAGCTATCCATGGGAGAATATGTATTGAATAGCCTAATGCTTTCCATTCCAATGGGCAGTGCTGACGTTTTACTAGGAGTCCAATGGCTACAATCTTTGGGTACAATAGCTTTTAATTTTCAAGAACTTTTCTTGAAATTTTTTTGGGAAAGAAAGGAAGTCGAATTAAGGGGTATTGAAGGGAAACCAGGAAAGATAATCAACTCTAACATCATGGCAAAGCTTCTAAATAAAAAACAACAGGGCATAATTGCACAATTATGTTCACTAGAGGATCCCACATCGAAATCATGTATTTCTCCAAATCTCCAAAACGTTTTGGACAATCATTCCAAGGTATTTGAGACTCCCAAAGGCCTCCCACCTATTCGTGATCATGATCATGCTATTCATTTGATTCCAGGAAGTGTTTCTCCAAACATCACGCCTTATAGATATCCCTATGCCCAAAGGAGAGGGAACTCATTCAAAAGTTGCAGAAGATCTCAGTTCATACAGTATTGCAAGAACTTGACAAGGAAGGAAAAATCATATTGGAACCTGAAGAAGTCACAAAACCGAGAAATCGACCACTACAAAATAGATCAATTTCAGAGTATCTCATCAAGTGGAAGAACTTACCCACTGAAGATTCCACATGGGAGGACAAGAATTTATACATAAGCATCAAGAACTACTCAAGCGTTGAGGACAACACTTTTTGAAGGAGAGGGGCATGTTAGGCCCCTATACTACTAGTGTACCCCCTTATTGCTATTAGTACAACGCCCTTATTATATTGTTGTGCCCATGTAGAAGCCCACTATTGTTATTATTTTGCCCTTACATTATTATTGTTATGTCGGCTCTGATTATATTATGACCCCTTAGACTCCTATATATAGAAAGGAGGTCTTGTCATTTGTAGCATCCAAGAATTGTTCATTTGTGTAATGTAAAGGAGGTTGCCCCCTCGAAGAGGCTTATTTCTAAGGCGTTCATATATCTTTCTGTTAGAAAATTATATAATACGGAGCAATGGAACACATAAAATATTGCAGAAATATAAACACAGAAAACACATAAAACAAGAGAGACACAAATATACGTGGTTCACCCAGTTTGGGCTACATCCACAGTGAAACAGCCAGTCCTTCTTTTATTATATTATCCAGCAAACTAAAGAGATACAACCTATAGCAGATCCACTGTAACACCCTCTTTGCTCTCAATCTCCTCTCTCTTTCTCACTCAGAATACAGATATCCATAGACACAATACCATTCCCTCATATATAGTGAGGGGTTTCCTTCTACGGCAAAAAACCCTAAATTAAACATAACTTCTACTGTCAGATCATCTGCCTAATGAACGGCCCAGATTGACTAGAAATTACTAGACTTTTACAAGGCAATTTTACATCTATTTTTAGCTTCAGGGGCACTGCCCCTGACCCCCCGCTGGCCCCTGGACCCCCAAGCCGAGGGGGATTTACCCCCTCACGTGGAGGGGTGTACAGTCTTCCTGGGGTATGCAGCCGGCTGAAACCTTTGAATACAAAATATAATCAGGCTCCACACCCAACATTCTCCCACTTGGAGACTGATTATAGCAACTCCACCGCTGCTTCATTTGCTAGACAATGACTCCACTTTGGACCTGGTTGTTTCTCATTTTCTTCATCATACTTGAAGACCAATTGAAATTGAGCAGATTCTCAGTTTCTCCCTGGTTACAACTTTTGTTAGCATATCTGTAGGATTCTGGTTAGTGTGTATCTTTTCCAGCTTAAACTATCCATCTTCCAATGCTGACCGTATGAAATGGCACTTGAGCTGTATATGTTTAGTCTTGGAATGAAATGCAGAGTTCTTTGCAAGATGTATGGCACTCTGGCTATCACTGTATAACCTGCCCAACTCCTGCTTCTTACCCAATTCATCCAGAAACCTTTGTAACCAAATCATTTCTTTACTAGCCTCTGTAGCAGCAACATACTCTGCTTCTGTTGTTGAAAGTGCAACAACACTTTGGATTTTTGAAACTCAACTAATAGTTGTTCCACCTACAGTAAATACATATCCTGTAGTGCTCCTCTTGTTATCTTTGTCACCTGCCATATCTGCATCAACATATCCCTGTAGAGCAATGTTTGAACCACCAAAGCATAATTCTTGATTTGTGGTACCTCTCAAATACCTGAGAATCCACTTCATTTCCATCCAATGTTCTTTTCCTAGATTGTTCATGTACCTTCTTACAACTCCCACTGCATGTGCAATATCAGGCCTTGTGCAGACCATTGCATACATTAAGCTTCCAACTGCTGATGAATATGGAACTTTAGACATATGATCCATTTCTTCCTGAGTCTTGGGACACGCCTCCTTACTTAATTTGAAATGGCTAGCCAAAGGTATACCAACTGGTTTTGCATTCTACATATTAAACCTTTTCAACACCTTTTCTATGTACTCACTTTGAGACAATGTTAATTTCCGATTCTTCCTGTCTCTAGTTATTCTCATACCAAGGATTTGTTTTGTAGCACCCAAATCCTTCATTGCAAATGAGTTTGCCAATTTTCTTTTGAGCACATTTATCTCCTGCATGTAAGAACCTGCAACAAGCATGTCATCTACATACAATAACAATATAATATAACTATCATCATTTTGTCTAAACACAATGATTAGATTGACACCTAGTATAACCTTGTTCAGACATAAACCTGTCAAATTTTAGATACCACTGCCTTAGAGCCTGTTTTAAGCCATACAAGCTCTTCTTCAACCTGCACACTAGTTTCTCCTTCCCTTTTACCTCATATCCTTGTGGCTGCTGCAGATATATCTCTTCCTCCAAATCCCCATGGAGAAAGGTTGTCTTTACATCTAACTGCTCAAGGTGTAAATCTTCAGCAGCTACTAGACTTAGAATAGTTCTGATTGAAGTCATTTTCACAACAGGAGGAAATATCTCGTCAAAGTCTATACCCTTTTTCTGTGCAAACCCTTTCACCACAAGTCTAGCTTTATACCTTTTTCTACTTCCATCTTCTTCCTTCAACTTGTAAACCCATTTATTCTGCAATGCTGCTTTACCTGCAGGCAACCTGACTAAGTCCCAAGTCTAGTTATGTGCTAAGGAGTCCATCTCTTCTTTCATGGCTTGCTCCCACTTCTTCCTGGTTTCTACCTGCACTACTTCTTCATAACATTCTGGTTCACCAGAATCAATCAACAATACATAATATAATGAAGGAGAGTATCGTTCAGGGGGTCTACTTATCCTGGTAGATCTTCTAACACCACTTTCAGGTGTTTGAAGTGCTTGTTGCTGTTGTGGTTGTTGTTCTGGCTGTTGATCATTATGATTTTCAGGCACCATCACTTTTCCTGTGATATCGTCAAGCACTGTGTATTCTTTGTTTTCTTTTCCATGTTTCTTTTCCTGCAACTAATTCTTATACAAGATCTTTTCATTGAATATTACATCTATGCTCCTAATGATTTTTTTATTTTCATAATCATATAAGCGATAACCAAAATCATTAACACCATATCCAATAAAGTTACATTTCTTTGATTTTTCCTCAAGCTTTGTTCCATTTTCTTTATTAATGTGGACAAAGGCTTCACAACCAAAAGTCTTTAAAAATGAGTAGTTTATCTTTTTACCTGTCCATGCCTCCTCTGGAATACCACAATCCAAGGAACTTGAAGGCCCTCTGTTTATTAGATAAACAGCAGTATCTACAGCATCTTCCCAAAATTGTAAAGGAAATCCTACATGCAATCTCATGCACCTTGCATGCTCCATGATTGTCATGTTCGTCCTTTCTGACACGCCATTTTCTTGTGGTGTTCTTGAAACTGTCTTCTCTCTGCGAATTACATTCTCTAAACAGTACCTCTAAAACTCTTTGCTGCAATATTCACCTCCATTGTCTAATCTAAGACACTTCAACCTTTTTCCTATCTCATTTTCAACCAAAGCTTTCCATTTCTTGAAAGTATCAAATACATCAGATTTATTTCGAATACAATAAATCTAGGTTTTTCTAGTTGCATCATCAATAAAAGTAACATAATAACGAGAGCCACCAAGAGATGATACCTGAGTAGGTCCTCATACATCTGTATGCACAAGCTCTAATTTTTCGCTCTTCTTTTCTTTCCCAACTCTAAGGAATCTGACTCTCTTCATTTTCCATAAACACAATTCTCACAGAATTTTAAATCAACATGCTTCAAACCTAGCAACAAATTTCTTGAGTGAAGAATCTGCATCCCCTTCTCACTCATGTGCCCGAGCCTATGACGCACAATGCGGTATCTTCTCCTATAGAGGTTAAAGCATTAACAAAATTAGAAATACCATTGCATAAATACAATGTACCAACATTTTCTCCTTTCGCTATTACCAGGGATCCTTTAGTGACCTTCCAGGTTTTATCTGTGAAAGTACTTACACAACCTTCACCTCCCAACTGCCCTATTGAAATCAGATTTTTCTTCAAATCTGGAACATGCCTTACCTCCTTCAATAGCCATTAATTTCCATTCTACTATTTTATGAAAACTGTACCCATTCCAACAATTTTACAGGGTTTATCATCACCTAGTCAAACTTGTCCAAAATCTCCTTGAACATAATCATGAAAATGTTTCTTATCAGGTGTGGCATGGAATGAGGTCCCTGAATCTACCACCCAGGCATCAATAACATTTTCTAATGAAAGAATCAAAGCATCTTACAACACATCACCTGTTACATTCGCTTCATGATTAGCTTCTTGTTGCGCGTCTCCTTCTTTTCCCTTCCGAGACTTGCAGTCTTTCTTCAGGTGTCCTTTCTTCCTACATTTCTAGCACACTATCCCCGATCTAGACTTGGATCTACCTTTTCTTGACTTACTGCGATATCCTGGGCTCTTTCCTCTTTCCATTTTTCTTCCCCTAGTCTCTGCAATCAAAGCATTACCTAATGTCTCACTGGAGCTTTTCCATCGCATTTCCTCGCTAATAATTGCACTGACAACATCATCAAACTTTAAAGAAATAGATCCAGAGACAGAGTTACTAATGGCCATAACTAAACCATTCCGACTTTCTGGCAATGAGCACAGAAATAACAGAGCCCTAACTTCATCATCAAAATTTACCCCTACTGAACTTAACTGACTTGTAACTATATTAAATTCATTTAAATGATTAGCGACAAATCCTGCCTTCGACATCTTCATATTAAATAAACGCTTCATAGGAAATACCTTATTTGATGCCGAGGGTTTTTCATATAGTTTGGCTAATGCCGACATTAAACCCTGTGTTGTTGTTTCCTTTGAAATATTAAACGCTACCGACACCGCTAGGCACAGCCGTATTGTTCCAAGTTCCTTTCTGTCGAGAATATCCCATTCTGTGTCTATCATACTCATCGGCTTTTTTGTCTTTCCACTCAATAGTATGTACAGATCTCTCTGATACAGATAATATTCCATCTACATCTTCTATAGCTGGTAGTTTTGGTCGTTGAATTTTTCGACCCTAAACCTACCATCTTTCGCCATTGCTCCCACTTGAACCAGGAACCCTTCTCTCCTGCGAGTTTATCAGCCAAATAGACCTTCGGCTCTGATACCAGTTTTTACAAAATTATATATTATGGAGCAATGGAACACATAAAATATTGCAGAACTATTAACACAGAAAAGACATAAAACAAGAGAGACACAAATATACGTGGTTCACCCAGTTTGGACTACATCCATGGAGAAATAGCCAGTCCTTCTTTTATTATATTATCCAGCAAACTGAAGAGATACAACCTACAGCAGATCCACTGTAACACCCTCTTCGCTCTCAATCTCCTCTCTCTTCCTCACTCAGAATACAGATATCCATAGACACAATACAATTCCCTCATATATAGTGAGGGGTTGTCTTCTAGGGAAAAAAACCCTAAATTAAACATAACTTCTACCGTCAGATCATCTGCCTAATGAACGGCCCAGATTGACTAGAAATTACTAGACTTTTACAAGGCAATTTTACATCTATTTTTAGCTTCGAGGGCACTGCCCCCGAACCCCCGTTGGGGGACTGCTAGCCCCCGGACCCCCCAGCTGGGGGGGATTTACCCCCCCGCGTGGAGGGGTGTACAGTCTTCCTGGGGTATACATCCATCTGAAACCTTTGAATACAGAAGATAATCAGGCTCCATACCCAACACTTTTCTATCTTTTTGTGAGTTGGTTTCATAACATCAACCAACCTGTCATTGTATTCTTTGCAACTTTTGATCTTTGCCCTCAAGCTTCTCAATGTATTTGTATACTAGGAGAATACTCTTCTCCTTGGTGCCCAACTGATATGTAGGAGAGTCAAGAGAACTATAGTCTACCATTCTGCTTGTCATCTTGGATTCTCTTCTTCCTGCAAGTATACCATGTCAGATAAACCAAATAGATACCAAAATCAAATCCATACCTTAGTGATGTTCAGGGGAGGCTTATCTCATCTGCAAGATCAGTCCAAATTAACATGTACATGTATAATCATAAACATATCCATGTAATAACATAACATCATAACAACATCATGCATTACCCTACCAACTATATACCATGAACCTAATGAGCCTCAGTATTGCAACAAGAATGTTGCAACTCCCAAGGCTATCGACTTTAATTATCAACCCGAGGTTCGTACAAACTTAAGAGGTGTTGGCATTATATGTGCGGCATACAATGTGTCCTTCCTTTGCTGTCATGATGTAATGGAGTGCATGTACTGAAAGCAAAATCCTAAACTAATTGCAGAAAATGAAATGTTTGAAATGGAACCTTAACCTATTGCAAGAAAGAAAGTACAAGGAAAGAGACGGAAATTCAATGCTAAATCACACCATTTCCTAATTAACTGCCAAGAAACTATGCTTTGCAATAATGCTAAATTATCATGAAACAAATGCAACTATCTAAGCATGGAAGTAAGAAGCATCAAACATCACTAATGTGCAAGTAAAAGGACTAAAATAAATCTATTTTTGTCTTTTTGTCTTTTCATGCAAAATCAAGTTTGCAAACTAATCTCTTTTGGTGATGTGGCAGGTGAATTAAGGATGTTGGAGGACGGTTGGGATGGTTAGGAGATGGTTGGATTGTGTGGGAGACCCTTGGGGGGATTTTTCTGACTTCCTAGAGGTTTTCCATCAGTTCAAACTTAAAACATGCCATTTCAGGAAAACCTACAGGATGTACTAGAAACCTACAGGATGATCCTGTAGGAATTACAGTGAACCTATAGGATACAGCCAAGAGAAAAATGTGAGGTGTTGGAGGTGATGGGAGGCCTAGGAAAGGTGTTATATGGGTGGAATGGAGTGGGAAAATTCCTGGGATCACTTAGAACTCAAAACCAAAGTTGGGAGATGGATGGATTTGCTCAAGAAGATTGGAGAAGTTTCCTTGTGAAATGATGAAATTGGTGAGGGTTTAATGACCAAGCAACTCAAATCCAAATTGGATGGGACACATTTTTTTATTAGCTAGGATTTCTTAGGTCCCCACTCCAAGTGGAATCACTCAAAAAGACCTATGTTAACCCATGCAAAAAAATAAAAAACATTACTAGTCAAAAATCTAGAAAATCGAGAACTAGTGAGCTAGTAAATCTAAGAAATGCCTAACCAAATCAAGTGAAAATGCAATGGGGTAATTTTTGCTATGAACTAGAATGGTTTTTTGATCTAATTCAAGTGGAATCAAGTCGATTGAAGCTCATAAGCATGCTCTAAAAATAGCAGAAATGTATTGTTCTTTGCCAAAAAGGAGGTCCAACAATCTAGATTTGGGAATAAGAAGACTAATCCAAGCAACTCAATGATTCCTATGAACTTCCAAAGCTTTTCCAAGGATTAAATAATGATTTTGATCCTGCAAAAGAACTTACATCAACCATTTAACTCAATCCTACAACAAGAAATCATTAATTCTAAATGCAGAAATAGAAAGAAATAAAAACAAGAGATGCATGTGAATAAGCAATGAAAAGAGGGAAAGAAAATGATACAAAAGGGCTCTAAGGTTCCTGGGATGGACAAGCCCAAGGAAAATCAGAGACCTATAGAGGAGAAAAAAATTTAGAAGCTGAACATGACACCAATCTTCATTATTTTCTTCAATAGAATTACATCCCTGCAAGAAAATACAATCGAGTTGCAAGAATACAAACTCTCTCCACAATAACACTAATGAAAAATCTCTCCCTAGAGGAAAGATCGACATGGTAATTATACAAAATGATTAGGAATCATGCCCCATGAATGGAGGAAGTTTTCCCCACCAAAATCCCTTGATTAGTGGATCTAATCCCCAATACTATGAATTTGCATTAAATGGCAGGGAACACATTCCTAGATTTTCTCAATAATTCCCTAGAGGCAAATTTGACTTGGTACTTATACAAAATGATTAAGAATCATTCCCCATGGATGGAGGAAGCTTTCCCCACCGAAATCCCTTGATTGGTGGATCTACTCCCTTGATTGGTGGATCTGCTCCCTTGATTAGTGGAACACATTCCTAGATTTTCTCAATCACTGGAGTTCCACAATTTGTGCCATAATTCCATAATATCTTGTTGATTTATTATTTATTATTTATCCTTTGTTAGTAGGGAACAAGTCCCTAAATTATCTCCTCCTCCAACTCTTCACAATCTGCCCAATATTCTCATAATATTCCACAAAAATAAATAATATTAGGCACAAATATTCAATTATTCATAAACCTTCCTAATGAATATATTAAAGTTAGAAATAAATCATCTAATACAAAAAGATAGGTTTAATGTGCAGAAGGATGGTCATAGTTCTTAATTTATGTTGTAAATTAGAGGCATGGGCCTTAATTTATGTCTAATTTAGAGGCCCATCAAAACCCATGCATCAAAACCATATCCTTGACAACATCAGACTTTACCTAAGGAGAGTGAAACCACACTCTGATACCACCCTGTAAACACCTCCTCCGACATCTACCCACTTTCACCGCCTTACCTGGGGTAAACATGAGCTGAAGGTCACTATGATAATACTCAACCTCCAATTGGAATTACTCGATTGGTACCGGAGGGATGTGAGCAGAGAGAGCTAGGGTTTGCAGTAGAAGTTAAGCATTGGGCACCATGGAGAGGCGAGAGGAGGGGAGTTCCACTCCCTCCTACAGTCAGGCAGTCTCCAATCGATTCAAGAAACCTCTGGAGACTGAAATCAGAATTTTAGGAGGGGGGACAGGATAACAGAGGTACACAGGGTTAGGAAAATACACAGGGAGAAGTCAGAAAAGAAAAAGGAATAGAAGGAGAAAATCAGAATGTGGATACCAGAAATCGAACTGGATCATGTAAGCCTAGGGAAACTATCACACCTAGAGTGGTGTTAAGTGATCCAGCGCTACAGGCGCATAGGGAACACATGGTGACTTACGCAGTCATTTGTAAATTCATGGGGTTATGGCCAACGGAGAAGGCTTTACAGGCATGGATAAAGAATCATTGGAAACCTAAGGGGGATATAGATTTGCACCTTGGATCAAAGGGTTTCTTCACTGTTGTTTTTACGAACATTGAGGATAAAGACAAGGTGTTTGAAGGAGGGCCCTACTTCTATGTTGCTGCAGGCCTCTATATGCGGCCTTGGGTAATGAATTTTGTCCTGGAGCACAAGACATTCACTTCGGTCCTAGTTTGGGTAAGGCTCTACTCCTTACCATTGGATTATTGGCAGCCAGAATCATTAAAAGCAATAGGAAATAAACTAGGGCACTTTGTTAAAATATCGGAGGCCACTAGGCGGGGAAAGTATACCTCCTTTGCCCGGATTTGCGTAGAGATGGACCTCTCTGGAGCTCTACCGGATGAAGTAATTTTGGAAGTTTTTGATGAAGAATGGGTACAAGCGGTGGACTATGAGCATGTTCCTTTCAGATGCCGCAAGTGCCATGAACATGGGCATCTATTCAAGGATTTCCCCTTAAACAAAATGGAAAGCAGAACTAAAGCTACCTTAGGGAAAGAAACTGAAAGCTTTAGCAAAGTGGGAAACAGAGGTAAAGGAGGGAGAAAGTACCAAAAGAAAATAAATGAGGAAAAACAGCCAAGTCAGAATAGGTACAAGGTACTAGAAGAAGAAGAGGAGCACAATAACGCAATTCAAACTCTGGAGGTAAGCCCTGTGGAGAAGGAAAAGGAAGAGAGTATGGAGGACACACATGAAAAAAATCAACAAAAGGAGGATTTGCTGAACACTATGGAACTTGATAGGGACCAAGAGATGACCCCGAGCGAGGTAGGAATAGAGGATCATGAACTGCAGGATATTCTTGATAGGGAGCATATAGATCTGGAAAAGTTCCTAGAGCAGGGAACCACCAAAGAAATGGATTCGCTACCACAAGAGGAGTTCAACAGAGTGCAAAATCTATTCCTATGGAGAACTTAGGCAAAAGGTTCGGGAGTCAAAATAAACCATGATAGTTAGGACAACGAAAAGGTGAAAACAATAAAGGCAGCAACGGGACTAGCCCCTAGGAACCCAGGCCAAAAAAGAGGTAGGAAAAAACAGAACGAGCTACTGATAGAGTGTGGAAAACTCATGATCGGTTCACGTAAGATGAAAGACCTAACTAGTTACTCATTTACAAATCTTTCTTAATGAAGCTCACAACATGCAATATTAGGGGTCTAGGGAGTAAAAGGAAGCAAAGGAATCTTAGCAATAGAATGAAAGAAGAAAAACCAGATATGATTTTTATCCAGGAAACGAAATGTTCAGTAGAGAAAATAAGAGAAATTCACAGCAAATGGTTGAATAAATATTAATATCTAGAAGTCAAAGCAGTCAAAATAGTAGGAGGAATTATCATGCTATGGAACCCTCAGAAAATACGAATCCTAGATGTTGAAGCATCTAGGAACTACTTATTAGTGGTTATTCAACCTTTGGGGAACAAGGAAGTTTATTTAATCACAAATGTTTATGGTCCACAAAAGCCTAAAGACAAACTAAGACTTCTTACTTCACTGGAGGATCTAAGAGTCAGACATTCAGGCATCCCCTGGATTTTGGGAGGGGACTTTAATATGATTAGGTCAATGTCAGAAAGAAAAGGTGGAACCAGATCGCTAGGAAGAGACTCCATAGCATTTCAGAATTTTATAAACAATATGAGGTTAGTAGACACAGAGACAAGTAATGGCATCTTTACCTGGAATAACAAAAGGGGAGGAGAGTCTCAGGTGGCCTCAAAACTAGACAGATTTATTATCTCGGAGGACCTTATCCTAACAGTCCTTGACCTGTCAGCAATGATACTCCCTTTTGGTGGCTCGGATCATTGGCCTGTTCAACTTGAAGCGTCCTTTATAGGAACTCCAAGAAACAGACCTTTCAGGTTTGAAAACATTTGGCTCACCCATCTGGACTTTATCAGCAATATTGAAAAATGGTGGATAGAGGATATGCAAGTTCAAGGCACTAAAATGTTCCTCCTACATAAAAGATTGAAACATATCAAAATCAGGCTTAAAGATTGGAATAAGAATGAGTTTGGCAACATTTTTGAAGCAAAAAAAGTGGCAGAATGAAAGCTACATGAAATTAACTAGATCCTCATTACAGATGGCTTCAACAGGAAAGAAAGGAACAAGCTGACTACCATCAATAGGAATGGGAAGAATTATGCAAACAAGAGGAGATATTCTGGAAACAGAAATCAAGGGTACAATGGTTAAAAGAAGGAGAAAGGAACACAAGGTTTTTTCACAAATCTACCATGGATCATAGGTCTCATAACAGGATCTCAAAAATCAAAGATTCTCAATGGAATCAACTCGATACCCACAAAGAAATAGAAGTTGAGCTGGTTAAACATTTCCAAGGCATAGCAGAGGAACCTCTCTTAGACAGATCACAATTCATCAGTGACTTTACAAAGCACATTCCTAAGCTTGTGACACGAGAAGACAATTACAATCTAAACAGGCCTGTGAATGAAGAGGAGGTCAGCGAAGTCATCAAAGAAATGCAAAATGGGAAGGCACCAGGTCCGGATGGTTTTAATGTTGACTTCTTTAAAGCATGTTGGAAAATAATCAAGTAGGATATCCTCGATGTGGTGGAGGACTCGAGGAAAAATAGAACTATTTTGAAGGTGCTCAATACCTCTTTCATATCCTTAATTCCAAAACAGGATAATGCTATGACACCAGACAGATTCAGACCAATAGCATTATGCAATGTGGTGTATAAAATAATTTCCAAAATTATTGCCAACAAGCTTAAACCCCTTCTCCCAACTCTCATATCTAAGGAACAAACTAGGTTTGTGGAAGGAAGACAAATTCTAAACAATATCATTCAAGCACATGAGGTGGTTCACTCACTTATAAGTAATAGGCAGGCGGGAATGATTATGCAACTTGACCTAGAAAAGGCTTATGATAAGATAAGTTGGGCTTACATAAGGAGAGTTCTTATAGCATATGGATTTGACCATAATTGGGTAAGATGGGTGATGGCCCTTGTAACTACCTCTAGTTTTTCAATCCTGGTAAATGGTTGTCCATCCAATCCCTTTAATTCAATGAGAGGTATCAGACAAGGAGATCCTCTCTCACCCTTTCTCTTTATTCTCATGATGGAAGGGCTAGGCAAAGCTATCAAGTCTGCCAAAGCAGAAGGTAAAATCCAGGGTCTCAAACTCACCATGAACGGAGATGCTTTGACCCATCAACAATTTGTGGATGATACTATGCTACAAGGAACACCTACGGTCAGGGAAGCTCTAGCCTACAAACAAATCCTAAAAGACTTTGCAATGGTTGCGGGCACAGAGGTAAGCCTTACCAAAACAAAGATTTTCTTTTTCAATACTGACATTGCTATTCAGAGAAATATATCCAGAATTCTAGGCTTTCAAAGAGATATGCTACCCTCCAAATACCTGGGAGTACCGCTAACTGACAAACCTCTGAGCAAGATGGTTTGGGAGCCTGTGATTAATAAGCTACAGGACAAAATATGGAAATGGACAAGTAGGTCTTTGAACCTAGTAGGACGACTTGTACTCACAAAAGCTGTCTTACAAACGGTCCCCATCTTTATGTTTTCAATCCTTCCAGCTCCTAAAGGAGTCATGCAACTATGCAGAAATATCCAAAGAGATTTTCTTTGGGGAAAAGGGGAAGAGAAAAAAAATGGGCCTTGGTAGCCTGGGAAAAGATCTGTAAACCTAAGTCACATGGAGGTTTGGGACTGGATGATCCTAAAGTGCTAAACCAAGTTTTGGGGGCAAAACTATGGTGGAGATGGCTAAAATATTCAGCTTCCCCTTGGGCCCAAATTTGGAAACAGAAATATGCAAACAATTGGCAAGACAAGGATCACATTAGAATGTCTAGGATCATCAAAGGCTCCCACATTTGGAACAAAGCCTAGGAGAATAGAGACATTGTTCAGAAACACAGTTTCTGGGAAACTAGATGTAGAATTTTGTAGAATTTTTCCTACAAATCAGCTAGCTTTGATACCATGTAGAACTTTTTCTACAAATCAGCTAGCTCTGATACCATGTAGAAATTTCCCACCTGTAGATCAACCTGGTAATGCAATGTACTAAAGCAAAACACTTGATCTACTTCTACAAACAATTTAGCAGAAGCTTAATCAACCATGAGCAACATCAATAAGAACACATATAACTGATAAGAAGGAATCAATCACACATAACACAGAAGAATTTACCTGGGGAAAGCACCTGCCTAAAACCCCATCTCTGTATTATCATACAAGTGGAAATATAGTCCGGATTACACAAAGCCTTAGCTCGGAAGCTATCTAGCTCTCAGTACAATCCCTCTGCTACTCATAGACAGTCAAAGACTTCTCACAAACCTTCTCCTCTGCCCTCCAAGCCTCCTATTTCCTTGTGCAGTTTCCTTGGGGTCCAGTGCTGCCACCTGTGTGAATTGGCCTCTTCACACTCTCACTAACCTCTGATCTAACTGCACAAACCTGAAGGAGATAAATCATCATCATGGATGAGCTTCCTTTATAGGAAAAATATTCATCCAACTGATAGTACATTGTCCCTTCTCTGATCTCAATTGGATCTCTGTCTGAACTGCCATGCATCAGTTATCCATGAGAGAATACTCAGTTATCTAAAAATAACAGTTGTCACATGCATGCAAGCATCAACAAACTGTATCTCATTAATTTAACAACTTGTTAAATTAATCTAACTAAACTTGACTAAGTTAAACTAAGTCAACTGATCCTCTCAATATAGAACTCATCCTTAATTCCTCAATCAGTGGAGCAAATCAAGGACACATTCCCCAATCAGTGGAGAAATTATTGCATGTTCTCACAAAGACTTCAAGTTTGATTTTCCTTAACTAATTAACTCATGGAGAATTAATTAATTAATATTCAAACTGTTGGTAAGACCAAATTCGAATTTTACTTCCTATTTTAGACCAGGGACTGTCTAAAAATAGTAGCACTTCCATTTTTCATTCCATGTTGCCCAATCCAGCACTGATGCCCAAATTGCTATTTTTAGCACTTCTATTTTTAGCAATTTCTTGTTTCCAATTTTCAACATTAGAGACGGAAATCTTGTATGGTTTTGGGAGGATAAGTGGCAACAGGAACCCAAATTGGTAAGAGAAGAATTTGCAAATCTCAAGAAAGATACTGACAACAAAAGGTTACTCAGAGTAAATGAATTCTGGGATCAGGAAAAAAGTGAGGGAAAATGGAGGATATGGAAGAACTTGGAATACAATGATGACTCCCCCTTGAAGGCACAGGCAGAAGCTCTAACAGCTATCCTGGAACAGAGAAAGATACTGACATCAGTAGATTCAGACCAGCTGAGATGGGGCAATAACAATGAAGGAAACTTTAACCTCAAAGAGGCTAAGCGCATAACCATTGGACTTGACTTCCAAAACCCTGATTGGGTATGGAAGGACCTATGGCAAAACCAAAGCTGGATGAAGATCAAACTGTTCATGTGGTTAGTACAGCATAAAAAAATTCTAACCTGGGAAAACCTGAGGAAAAGAGGGGTAGCTGGTCCATCTAAATGCCAGCTATGTGAAGCACAAGAAGAAACTATGGATCACCTTCTAAACCTCTGTCCATTTACATCCACATTGTGGAATTGGATTGCCTCAATATTCAGACAAATAGATAGAGATATGGGGAGTATTACCAGCACCTTAAAGAAGTGGAGGAAAAATTTCTCTGATAATGAAATAGTCAACAAAGCTTGGGCTTTAGCTCCAAGCTTTCTAATCTGGGATGTCTGGAAAGAACGCAACAACAGAATATTCAAAAATAGGAAAGGTTCTTCCCAGTGCATCATGGAACAGATTTTAAGACAACTCAATGAGACGGTAGGAACTCTCATTAAAAACCCCCCTGAGAACCAACCGAAAGATACTGATGTGCAGATACTAATGCAGTTGGGTATGCAGGGGCTCACCCCAAAGGGCAAAAACAAAAATGCAAATCATATAATTGCTGATAAGGATTTCTGGCAACCCCCCCCTCAAGGTTTTCTGAAATGTAATATTGATGGGGCCTCAAAAGGAAACCCAGGCATGGCTGGTTATGGAGGAGTGATAAGGGATGAAAAGGGTTGTATAAAAATCATCTTTCATAGTAATTTGGGGAAAGCCACAAACAATATGGCAGAGCTCATGGCCCTGGAGCAATGCTTAGAAATCCTGAGGGACTCAAATCTTCATAACATTATAATTGAAGCTGATTTTGAATTGATTATCAATTCGGTCAAGAGAATTTGCTCTGGCTCAACTCCGGAAAAAGTTTTGAGACATTGGGGCTTCTGTAAGTCTATCAAAGGATTCAATCCCACTTACAGACCATGAGAACCTTGAGTTTCACTCATGTGCATCGAACAGCCAACAAATTAGCAGACATCTTAGCTAATGAGGGCATACTCTGTGCTAAAAGCAACAATAAATATAAATGGAGAGAGATCCCCCGAGTTAGATTGAGGGAAGAGTGTCTCAAACAAGTGAATGCGAACCAGGAGCTTTATCAGAGCAGGGGATACTAGCAGGTTGTAGTCTTCTGGAAACAATTGAAGGTTAGTCCACATGAAACAGCAGTTCAAGGATAGAAACGAAAAGAATGGCCTGTCCTTAGGCTGGAATATGTGCCCAAAATTCTACAATCCCAAGGTTCTCGGGCGGGTGTCAATTAACAACACAAGTATTTACAGGAATTTGAATCATGTTACAAAAAACCTGTTCATTGGCTATGTAGGGAGATTGGTTAAAGTATGATCACGTAGGAGAAATAGCAGCAATCATATCAAATCCGCGTTTCAAATAGAAAGATGGTTACCAAGCCAATCAAACCCGAAAACGACTTTAACAGTAGATTTATCAGGCTTCAGGTCCAAAAGCAGTGTTAAACAACGAGCAAGTTACGCAGACTGGCGGGAATCGCATGCATCTGGGGGGATTTCGAGCAGATTACATACGTAAGGGTTATTAGCCAAAACAGACCCGAAATTTTTATAGAGCCTTCTCTAAAGGCTCATCGGGTCTGATTCAAGAGTTAAAGGGAGTGCTTGTTAACAGCCCAATATTGTTAATGACCATTAAATCTATGATGATAGATCGAATAGTATGGGCTTCCGATTATCTTTTGTGGTCGCGTTGTCATGTTTTGTGGGCCCTGGGCCCGGATAATGGGCCTTAGGCTCGGTTTCCTAGGGTATCTTATGTACATTTTGTAATATGGTTGTAATATTAATTTGAATAGAAGGTATGACTCTTAGTTCAGCAAAAGAAAGATAATACTCAACCTCCCAAGTGACCTTAAGGAAATGGAGTCGACAACTTAAGACCTTACTCACTTGCCTCAGGTGCCATAGGACCTCTAGGAATAACCAAACTCATCCAAGTGTCCAACCCCTGAGACAACTCACTTTTTCCCTGACGTAGAGCCCGAGTTGCTCCCTTGCCAAGGCCTCCATGTGACTATGGGTTCCCAATCACACTCACAAGCCTGCATCAATGCAACTATGGAATTTTCTACTCATTTCTATGCCTATGACTCCAAATTCCATGCGAGTTTTTTAGGGCCAAGACTTAGGTCTCTACCCAAAACTCAGTGAAACTTCTAGAGTTGATAAATGACATAGGAAAAATGCTTGTAAACCAAAAACTGAAACCGGGACTTGACTTGACCATCCCCAACCGGGACTAACATTCTGTCAAACACTTGGTAGATATGCAACCTACAGATCATGAATGCAAGTCTGAACATAAGGGACTGAAAACTTATCTGATGTTTAACAAGAAGGGTCACTGCCTTTTCACATTAGCTATCATAACACCAATTAGGTCTTGCATTCATTATTCATTTAGTTGTTAGTGAAAACATGAAAAGAGCCATAACTAAGATCTATCATAAAACCATGCTTATAACCAGCATATAACCAGATAAATATTAACAAGAGAACAACCATTAAAGCCACATAATAACTAGTACATTTACTCATCAAAAGCAAGAGAAACTTAGCTTTTAATGAACACAGGCAAATACAACCAGGTTCGGGACTTCCACGTTCCACTCGACCATAGATTGGCTGAACCAATTCTTTCTTTTATCCAATCACCCCCATGCCATATTCTAAGCATGAATGTGGGATCTCATGGGATAAACCAATCCAAACATAACCAAGGGAATCTAGAGGTTAAACCACCTCCACCCTCTCCATACAGTGATCTCACCTAAATCAGTGTCGAGATCACAAAATCAAGTCGAGCTTGGATGCCTCAGAATTTCTTCACCAATACCTTGAGGAATTTTCTTGTCTCCACCCTCAAGTTTTATCGTGTATCCTGCCATTACTGGTCAAGGGATTCCAAGGACTTTGGGAATTTTCTTGAGACCACCTCACCCGAATCCAAAATATTTCAACAATCCAAAGCTCAAAACCAAGAATAATCCCATCACACCATGGTTATCCGAAAATGGCAAGGCTATGCTAAAATCCACTCTCGAAACCTGACAAAATCCATGCCAATATACCAACATGCACATATAATGCATGTCAAAACTAGCTAGGAAATTGTACATGCAACATGTCACCTACAAGTACTCCTGTTGAAGCTACTTGATCCTTGTCTTCCTTTTCTTTCCTTGTCCTTCTTTTTCTTTTCCTTTCCTTTCCTTTTCTTGCTTGCTCACTTTATTTCTCCTCTTGGTGCTCTTCTCCTCTTTGAGACAATTTCTAACACTAAACTGACAAAAGGCTACCAACTGATGCTCTAAGGTATTTTTATTGATGAGGCATCTAATTTCTTAAATTTTCCATTATTTTCCTTCATTTTCCTCCTCACATGCAACCTGTGACCTTTCACCTTCCTTTTCTCGTAATTTCCATTATTTTCATAAATAATGTGCCAAAAATTTTGTCTTTCCAAATCCCTAGCCATTACCTTTGCCAATTTCCTTTAGCCATAAACACAACAAGTGATGCCCACTAGGATGTTTTGCCCAATATTCAACTTGGAATAAGTGTCCCTTGCCCATGGTCTTATTTTACCTTTATTAACTTTTATTACATGAACTTTTAACTCGAGGTTGTTACAAAATGACACTATAGCCTCATAATTTATCATAATTTCTCAATTGAGAGATAAACTTCAAGCAATTGATGAAATCATTTTTGAAAAGAAACTAGTGACTACATCACTTAATGGTTTACCTGATGGGACTTATTTTCATCAGGAATATGAATTAGAAAAGAAGCTCCAAAGTTTGATGAACTATGGAATGAATGTACTCAAAAAGAATCAACACTTGTGTCAAGAGGGAAGATTCAAAGATCCTAAGAAGGTGAATCTCAAGCATATGAAACACATTTCAAGAAGGGTAGAGGAAGAAAAATGTTTGGTTTCCAAAGAAGAAATGAAGGAAGAAGATCTGCTCCTCAAGGAAAGAGAGATGTGTCAAAAATCCAATGCTATCATTGTCACAAATTTGGTCATTATAATCACGAATGTCCTGAAAGATCAAATGATAGAAAGAGAAAAGGAAAGCAACATGTCACTGCAACAAACTCTGAGGACCTTCCAAAGAGACCCCAAAATGAAGAATGAGGTGAGAAAGATTTCTTTTATTCTCTACTCTTAATAGGTTTTATTGAAGACAACAATGATTTATGGCTAGTAGATAGTGGTTCCTCAAGGAACATGATGAGACATCGTGGCAACCTCACAAGCTTAATGGAAAGAAGATTATCTCAAAAGTTAAATCTTGGAGACAACAACAATTATGCAGTCAAATGAATTAGGAATAATTCTATTAACCTGGAATCAAGTGGATACGTTCATTTAAGCAACATACTATATGTTCCAGGTTTGAAAAAGAATTTAGTTACTATTTCATGTTTGGAAGATAAGGGAGATAGAGTAGCATATGTTGATGTCAAAGTTCTTGTATGGCCAAAGGGCTTTAGTATGAATTCTACTAGAGTAATTGGAATTCATGAACAAAGGTTGTATAGGCTCTTGAAACAACCTCTTCAAGCATTTGTCCATAACGATATTAATCCATGTGAGATTTGGCATAAAAGATACACTCACCTTCACTATAGAGCTTTGCTTGTTTTAGAACAAATGGTTTCAAGTGTTCCAGAATTGCAGGTAGCACGAAGAAGTACATAAAATTTGTGTGCTTGAAAAGAATGTCAAGGATCCTTTTTCCAAGAAGCAAAAGTAGATCTAAGGAAATTTTGGATCTAGTCCATTATGATGTATGCGGTCCAATGCTAGTGAAATCTCTTGGAGGCTCTTTGTTCTATGTAACACTTGTTGTTGATTACTCTCGCAAGACATGGATTTACTTCATGAAGACAAAGGATGAAGTCTTTAAATTTTTTAAGCTATGGTCGATCTTCATAATTTATACTTTATCCCTTGTAATGTATAAAGAATTTGTAAGACATGGTCTTCATGTCATTTTTATTGTTTAGCCCTTAAAAGAATTTGTATAAGACATGTTCTTCATGTCAACTTTATTAGAGAAAATTTCAAAATTTTAAATTTGAATTTTTGGCTCCAAACTAGTCAAGTCGGCTCTCCTTCTAGTCAAGTTGGCCCTAGTGAAGAGACACAACCATTCATGAAGGCATGACAATATATAAAGGCATTTGGCCTCCTCCATAAGGTACCATTCGACCTCACACAAGAAAGATTGTTTTTGGGCATCCAAGCAAAGGATAAGAAGGACAAAAAGAAGGACGAAGATCATCTTTCTCTCTCTTGTAAATCACATCTCTCTCTCATAGCTCACACATGTGTTTCTGGGCAGTTTTTATGGGTAGCATATTTTGGGCAGACTGGGAGGTCGAATTTCTGGGTTTTTGGACAGTTCCTAGGAGGCCGAATTTCGGTCTAGGGCAGATCAAATCAGGCTAAGTTGCAGGGTCGAATAGAGGATTTACTTGGGGGTTGTTGATCAGGTTTGACCATTTTCATTATTGGTCAATCTTGACCTCATAGTTGACTAGCTGCATCATATGTATCTCTTGTTGAACTGAAGAATTTCTCTAAGAAAAAGGTCGTTGGGTTTGTCCCCCAAATGGGTTTTCTTAGAGTAAATATTGTGTTCTCTTGGTGCATTGTGATCTCTATTGGCCTTATGGTTTTATGGTTTAATTCCTAAAGTGTAATTGCTTAATGATAAACTAGAATTGTTAAAAAAAGATCTATATCATTTGAAATAATTATCAGTATTTCAAAAATTAATGCTAGTATCTTTTACACTTGAAAACTCAATGTTGATTGCCTTTTCACCTTGGAGTATCTTAATAAAACACCATATCACTATCTATCCTATAAACTTTAATTTTTAAAATTTTAAATTATAATTAAAAAATAAATAATAATTTTTATTTTATTATTTTTTAATATAAAATATAAATAATTAAATATAAACATATATTTATACGATCAATATATAAATTTTTTAATTTATATTAAATTTTAACCCTAAATCACAATAAGAATATTGTTAATATATATCACTCCAACACATTTATGCCAAATTTCAAAATATGCTCATCTCTTTGTGTTACATGGTGTTACACCAAATTTCAAAGTATTTTTCACAAAGATTTTCTCCACATTCCTTTCAAATTTCAAAGATAGTCGTCTCATTCACAAAGAAAGACCAGTTCAAATGTATTACAAGAGCACTGTGTGTTGTTTTAACATGAATATTAATGATCAATATTCATGTTTAAAAATAGTTTAATTAATTAATTAAAAATTAGTTTGACTGAATTTAAAATTTGACTCATCATTATAATCCATTTAAAAACGAAAATAAATTAATATATATTTATATATGAGTAAATATTAAGTAATTAATGTAAAAAATAAAATAAATAGTATTAAAAATAAAACATTTCTCAATTATTGATAAAAATGGCTTACAAAATAAAATTGGTATAAATATATTAAATTTCGAGAAATTAATAAAATAAAGGAAAATGTTAATGGAATAAAATTCATTTTATTAAAAATATTATTATATTTAATTAAAAATTATAATATAATAAAATATTTTAAAAATAAATTATATAATAGAAATTAATTCTAACTAAAATATCAAAAAAATATTTCTATAAAATTATTTTAGGCAGCTTAAACAATAAAATCAATATTATTAAAATGGAAAGATGAAACATGCCAATTTAGAATTCCTAAAACATTAAAAGTTTAAAGAATTTGTCATGACATTAAAAAAAAGTTAAAAGATTAAAGATAAAAATTATTTTATTTTATAATATAATTAAAGATAAAAAATACTATGTTTTAAAATATAATGAATATAAATATATTAAATGTTTATTTCAAACTAATTATTATTTTTTTCTCGGTCTTTCTGAAATAAATTGTGTAGGTGTTTATTATGTCTAACATTTTGGATTGACAATTGACTCATTATCTTTTTGCTTTCTAGTTTATGATGATGAGTGGAGTGTCCACCCGAAACATCGAACAAGATAAACACCTTACAAGAGACTTTCGAATATGAATTGTGTAGAGATTTTCCCTGTCCAATGTTTCGAGTGGAAACTCCACCCATCTTTAGGGACTGGAAAGTGAATAGATATTAAGCGTGAATTTGGGATGGAGGGTCAATAAAATTTAAAGGTCAAAGAAATGCGAATTGGGATAAATGAATAAACAAATGAAAAATAAATTATTGATCGGTAAAAGTTTTTGAAACATGGTATAGAGATTTAAATTTTAATTTAATTCTTGATAAATTAAGTCAAGTTTGAAGATAGATATATATATATATATATATTTCATTAATTTCATTTTTAATAAATAAAAGCATTTCTAAAGTTTTTTAGTTATTATTAAATGATTAATAGTTTAGCTAAATTATGTCCGCATGGGGTAGCTCAAATAGTAGTGGCCATGGAAATGAAGTCTCACCGAACCGGAAGTCTTGGGTTCAAATCTTGGGCTACCATTCCCCCGTAGTGGGGTATGTAATGGACATGAAAATCAGAGAGTCCTACCAAGCTTACAAAAAAAAAATAGTTTAGCTAAATTATAATAAATAAACTGAATGGTAGAGGACAAAAGAGAAAGTTTTATAAATTAATTAATTTATAATAACCTGACAAAAGAGAAAGTTTTATAAATAAATAATTTTATAATAACCTAAAAATATATATTTAGGTTAATAGCCTAAATTATATATATAGAGAGAGAGAGAGAGTCAAGGTTCAGAATGATTTTTTTTTGTTAAGCTTGGCAGGTCCATTCCATTTTCTATTATATAGTAAGCAAGTTTACACCACACAGATTAATCGGGTGGCCTCAACTTGCCCCGAGGGGAAACCAAGTCTGTTGGCCACTGGTCAGCGTTATAAGCCATCCAAAAACAAAATTGTTTCAGTCTTTCTAGCCAGGCTAGATATGTCTCTATCTCATGTCCAGATACTACATAACTGTAAAAACTAACATATGCAACATGAAAATTAAAATCTAACTGCATTAACCAAAATTATGCATGGGGGAGTCTAGTCCTTCTGTTCCTCAAAGGCAGATGCGACGGGAGCAGGATCTTCAGCAGTAGCCCCTGGCATACCATACAACTCCAGAATGCAAGGGATGTGGCGGTCAATCCTGTCCATCCTGACGTCCTGTTTGTGCAGCTGGAAAAGAATTTTCTCCATGTCTTTCTTGTAATTCGGCAGTCCCTAGACTATCACCGCCATCCCCACAGAAATTTTCTCCATCGCCTTACCAAGTAGACTCTTCATTAAGTAGTACAGGTAAAGTGTTTATTTAAATTGTGTGATTCTCCCTCGAGTATTCCTTGGATCTGGAACAAGCATCCTCCAATTGTCTATCTCTTCCTCAGTCTCACTTTCTTGCTTTACCTCCTCTTCCCAGTCTTCCAACAACTTCTGAATGCCCGCATTTGTCTGTTCACGGTATGTCGTTGTTGCTTCAGCGATGAGGTGCTCTACAAATTTACGAACCCTACGAGCTTCTAACGTGCTCGGCCCCTTGTCTATCCGGGGGGGTCGGGCCTCTTCTGTCGTGCCCACATCCTCTCGCTGCTCGAGCCATGACCTGATTAGCAAAGCCCTGATGACACCCAGAAGAAGTTAGATTCATCAAACTTTTCTTAACACACCACCTTGTCCAAACATGAATTTCCTCTCCTCCATACTTCTCTGCGTGTGTGCAGGGGTATCCCAGAGCCCACATACACCAGAGGGGGGGGGGGGGGGGGGGTGGGGTCAGACTCTTACCCTAAGGCCCGTCATTATACCCATCCCCCTTACTATGGATTATATGTCAGTCATCTCGCTGCGTCTCAAGCCGAGCCCACAAGCCCTTCCTGAATCTGGCAGGACACTTGTAGTGATTCCATCTTCTTGCACCCTCAGCCCGCAGAGAGATGTCTTGGCCTCGCTTGTCCCTCCGATAAGTTTTCCACACAGGGTTCTTGGCTTTGCCTTCAATTCCATACAGGTTCCAGCTCTCCCAGTGGTTTCTCTGCAAACCACTACCACGGTTGTAGCCCCATCCCCTTGCCCTCAGCTCTTCCCTACCTCTCTCTACAACTCCCAGCCCCCTAGAATTGCAGTGCCTTTATCTTGTGTCCCCTTGGCCTTAAAACCTAAGCGTATACCCACATAGCCCCGCAGCTCGCTTTTGCGCCCCCCTACCCCCCCCCCAACCATGGTTCTGGTCCAATTGGGAGAAAATATATATGCAAAACCAGGCCATGGCATGCAATTGCCACCCCCATTGCCACCCATAACATTCTATTCCCCATTGCATCAGACGCTTTCCCCTCCCTTCCCCCAAGCAGAACCCCAACCAGAACATAGATTCAATACTGAGGCAAGGCCAAATTACATACCCGGATTCAGGCGTTTGTCTGCGACCAAGGTTCCTCTCTTGCGGTCAACCTTAAAAAGTATCGTCACCCTTCTCCACAGTGTTTCTCACATGCCCTACATGTCGAATGGCCTTGCCTACTCCACCACCCTACCTTATTCCCTTCCTCGCCACCTTGCCCACTTACCAAACATGCATTCATTCTGAAGGACACCACACCCCCTACCTTGAGCATGTGGGGGGCAACAGTGATTATGGCCCGAGTACTACACATCTGCACCCACCCTGCCCTGACTGACAACAACCCACATCCTGATCGGGGGAAGGTTCATAATGATTTTAATATAAGAAGAATTTTTAATTAATATTATTTATAGGATTAATAGCTAAAGTTATTTAGGAATATATTTTTATTTGGAGATGGAAAAAATGTTAAAAATTCATCCTTATAAATGAAATGATATATATATATATATATATATATATGTCTGTCTGTATGTATGTATGTATGTATGTACATACATACATACATACATACATACATACATACATACATACATACATACATACATACATACATACATACATACATATATATATATATATATATATATATATATATATATATATATATATATATATCTAGGGGGTTTAAAGAAAGAGGGGGGGGAATAAACTAAGGAAAAGAAAGGAGGGAAGGCGAGGGCGGAAGGAGGGAGAGGAGGTTAAGAAGAAAAAAGTTGATGGATTACAGGCTTTCAGGAGTAGCTAAGCATATATCCATCTTCCCTATTGAAATTATTGGGATGCTTTTCAATTTCTCAAGCTTCCCTGATGATACGAGAGTTATGAAAAGGGATACAAGCTAGGGGAAAACCTGATCAAAGAAAATGAGGTGCTTGGTATTATAAGAGTTCTCAATTATGGCAAATTTAGTCATTGTTTGGTGGACGTTGTCTGCAATGTACTCCTTGAGGCAGGCAAATATTGAATGACCAATTTGTCCAATGTAAGACTTCCCACATGAACAAGGGATTTGGTAGACACCTAATCCTTGCATGGGGTTTGATTTATCTTTGGTTGATCAGAATAACTGCCTAACGGTTCTAAGGGGTTTGGTGATGGTTCTGGTGTTCTTTTTGGATAGAATCTTGGCAATGACATCAATGGTTCCTTTTATGTAAGGGAGAGAGACTTGGTTTACATGCAGGGTGGGATTAGAGGGGTTGGATTTAGGATGAGAGGTGGCAAGGAAAGCCTTATGCATTTGAGAGTCCGAGTAGCCATTAGCTTTGAAAGCTTAGATTAGGTGGGATTTTTCCAAGGGAAGGAACTTGGGAGATGATATTTTAAGGGCACGAAAGATAAGGGTCTTCAGCACACAAGACTTTTGGGAAGGGTGGCGGTGAGAGAGGGCATGGAGGTAACAGTCTCTATGGGTTTTCTTTCGATAAACTTGGTGAGAAAGGGTACCATCGAACAAATGGGAAACAATAAAATCAAGGAAAGGAAGAGAATTATTGGATTCTATTTCCATAGTGAATTGAATAAGGGGAATAATGTTATCGAGATGGTCAAGAAAGGCATGGAAGTTTTGACGACCATGTTGCCAAATGACAAAAGTGTCATCAACGAATATAAACCAACATTTAGGCTTGAGATGCCAAGAGTTTAGGGCTTTGGTTTCAAAGTGTTCCATGAATATATTAGCCACAACTGGGGATAGGGAAGAACCCATAGTTGTTACTTCAGTTTTCTCATAGATGACTCCATTGTATGAAAAGAATGTGGAAGAGAGGCAAATATTGATAAGGTTGAGGGTTTCTTAGTATACTAGATTATAGATTATGCTTAAAGCTTCAGGGACAAGAATTTTTGTGAACAGGGAGACCACATCAAAACTAACCATAATGTCATTTTCTTCAAGGCAAAAGTTTTTGGATTTATGAATGAAGTCATCATAATATTTGATATAAGAGGGGGTGGAGCCTACAAATTGTTGAAGTTTTGTGGCTAAATACTGACTAATCACATGGGTGGGGACTCCTATGGCACTAACTATAGGTCTAAGAGGGACTTTGGTTTATGAATTTTGGGAATACCATATATTTTATGGGTTTGGGAGGCATGGGGGATGAGGCATTATTGAATAGAAGAATCAATGGATGAGGACTTTATGGCTTTAGTGACATGTTGAGTGATGGAATTAATGGGATTTTTGGAAAGGATTTTGTAAGAGAAGGAGAGGAGATCTCGAAGTTTGGAATCATAATATTGAGAGTTCAGTACTACAGTAGCATTGCCTTTATCAACTTTAAGAATAAGGATGTCAGGGTTTTCATTGAGGTGCTTAGTGGATATGGCTTCCTCCTTAGTAATATTAGGCTTAGGAAGCTTGGTGTGACGAAGAACCCTACAACAATCTTGCCGGATTTCTTCAGCAATGGGAGGGGGGAGGTTTTGACTGACTAATTCAGTGGATCAAATAATATCTTATTTGGGGATGTGATGAGGGGCTAGGGAAAAAATGAAACATTTTTCAAGGAGGATATGGGTGGCGGAATCAAGTTCAAGGGATGAGAGATTGACAACAGAGGAAGGTCGAGAAAAGGAGGAGGAAGATGAGGAGGGGGAATTTTCAAAGGGAAGGTTATTATTTTTAAGATGAGGGAAATTGTTATTATTATTATTAATGGATTTATTATTATTAGTTATTTATTATTGTTAGGATTATTATCATTAAAGATATTTTTAATGGATAAATTATCCTTAATTAATTTCATTAAGAGAAAAGTTACTGTGAAATTTATTGTGAGGGGGGGAATTTATGTTAGGATTACCATTCTCAGATTTATTATTAGATTTATCTTTATTATACTTATTATTAGGGGGGAATTTATATTAATTGAGAAATTATTATTATTAGATACATTGTTAATATGGCAATTATTATTAGAAGAGATTCTATTAACCAATTTAAGAGAAAGCGAATTAGGATTGATTTTGTTAAAAGGAACCAATTAGAAAAGGATCATTATTAGAAGAATGGAAATAATCGAATCTAGTGTTATTTAGATTAGAGGAACTGTTAATTCAAAATGATGGAGAGTTGTTTACACAAGAAGAAACTTTATTCAAATTACAAGATGATGATGAAATACTATTAGAGGGGGGGATTATGGTATTACTAGATGGCATGATTAGATTAGGGTTAGTATTCAAAGGACTAGAGCCACAAAAATAAATTGGAGAAGCAATTTCCATTTGATCTAAAGCATGGTTAGTTAACATGTCAGACGACAAGGAATTGGATTTCGGCCAGTTTGTGTGAGATGGAATTCCTTGAATGGACTGGGAAGGCGATGAAGGATGAGGGTATAAATTAGGAAGGAAGTTAGATGAGGCTTGCTCAAATAGGGAGCGAGAACAAAAATCAATAGATTTCGCTAAAGTATCCGCTACAGGAGGGAGGACGTGTAGAAATTTCTCTATAGATCAGCTAGCTCTGATACCATGTGCAAAATTCTGCAAATTCTCTACAAATCTACCTCTAAGATCATGTAGAAAATCTGACTGTAGATTAACCCGATAATGCAATATAACTAAAGAAAAATACTATAATCTACTTCTACTATCAATTTGCGGAAGCTTAAAGATTGAGAAAGATCGAGCTGAACACATATAACTAGAAGAAGAAGAATCAATGCACATGAAACACAAAAAATACTCAGGGGAAAGCCTCAGCTAAAAACCCCACTATCTATATTATCATACAAGGTGGAAATACATCAAAATTATACAAAGCCTTAGCTCTCACAGCTAGCCGGCTCTCAGTACAATCCTCCTAGATGCTCACAGGGAATCGAAGCTTCTCACAAGCCTTCTCCTCTGCCCTCCAAGCTCCTATTTCCTTGCGCAATTACCTCTTGGATGATCTCCTTCACCCAATGTAACACTGCTCTAACACACTATCAAAATTGTGCAATCCTCAAGGAACCTTACCTTGTCTGCATGCATGAGTTTCTTTTATAGGAGAAAACATGCAACTGATAGTACATTGTCCTTGACATTTAACTCAACTGGGTCTTTCTCAGAATAGACATGCATGAGTTTCTGATGAGGGAATATTCAGTTATCTGGAGTAAACTGGTTGAGTGCATGCATGCATCAATTAACTGATAACTTACAATTAGTTCCTCAAACAGTTTGGAACTAATTTAACTGGACTTAACTCAGTAAACTGAGTTAACTAATTACAACTCAAATATAACTCAATCTTATCTCCTTAATTAAGGGATAATCTCCTTAATTTAAGGGATAATTGTTGCATGACTTCAGAAAGACTTCTAACTTGAATTTCTCTTACTTATTAATCCATAATGAATTAATTAATTATTTCCAAGCAATTGGTGAGACTAAATTCGATTTTAATTCACAATTTTAATTCAAGGACAAATTAAAATTGGAATATTTTAGATTCTATTTTAATCATTTCTTGTTGCTATTTTCAACACTCCCTCTCAACAAGAAAGGAATTCAACTCGATCTCGAGTGTGAACCTTTGGAATGTTATGCATGCAACACTTCTCTCTAGTGTTGTTGCTCCAGCAACTCTAGAAACAAAAAAACATCCAACCTGAATCAGTATGATGCATCTGTCATCAAAGTCTTTGACTGTTATTGCCTCTGTCAATTGAAAACTTTGCACTTCGGCTGACTCTCCCTTCTACACTGTTGTCAATCCTTCTCTGCACTCTTCAGTATTTGACTGCTCTAGCCTCTGTCACTTTGATCTCTGACTACATCAATCCCATTGATTCCTCTTGCTACTATGTACTTTGGGCTCCCGTAGCAAGGTACGATCCATGAGATAAAACCTCTTAATGGACCCTGCCAAATTTCAGCCTTCATGGGACTATCACTTCACATCGCCCCACCTCACACCTGGAGGTATGGTTACATGTGATCCCTCTACCCACTTCTCCAATTGTGGCTCCTCCACAATTGTCTGAGACTTCTATTGGGACTACATGTTGAGAGGTAATTTACTCTCCCTCTCAACCACCAAGTCCCTAACATTTACCTTGCTCCTCAAGGCTTTACATGCATCTTGAACCTTAAGAGCATATAGGTTCTTAACTCGTGAACCGATCTGTTTCACCTGTCTCATGGTGATCTGTGTAAGGAAAACCTTTCCCTTACTAAAGACAACATCGTAGCCTTTGTCCTCCAACATCACAACCGATACCAAGTTCTTCTTTAGTCCAAGCACATACTTCATATCTGTGAAAGTGATAGGAGCTCCATGCTCCCTCTGAAAAGAAACCATGCCCACTCCTGAAACACTATACCTTTCATTGTCACCCATCTCTATGCGCATCTTGAGGTCTTTCTCCTCCAAGGTACTGAATAAACTTTTATCGTCGGTCATGTGGAATGAGGCTCCACTGTCAAGATACCAAACACAACCCATCATCGATGACACCATGCATGAGATGAGGGTAAAGTCCATTTCGAACTAAGAGGCAAATGCCTCACCTTCCGATCCTTCCGAGGATCCCTTCTTGGACTTCTTCGATGGGCAATTAGTCGCCTAATGTTCCATCTCATGAAAATTAAAGCATCTCACTTTAGACTTGTCACCCTTCTTCCCTCCATGAAAAGAATTCGATTTGGAATGGGAATCCTTCCCCTTCCCTTTCCTTATCTTACTCGCTAAGGCCAGATTTTCTTCATCATCACCCTTGGATGAAGAACCATCTCGAGTGCTCCTCCTGATCTCCTCCTGCATGAGATCCAACCACAGTCATTCCCAATCTGGCAGTTTCTCCCTTCCATTCACAGAGTCTTGGTAGCTATTCCAGCTCTTTGGAAGGCCAAGGAGAGCGAGACTCACCATATCATCATCGGCAATAGTTATTCCCACACTACTAAACTCATCTCTGCAGGTGGTGAGCTTGTTCAGATATATGGAAATAGTATCGCCCTGCTCCATCTTGATTCTTCGAAGCTTATCCTTGAGCGCCAATTTCCTCTAGTCACTATTATTCTGGTAGAGGCCCTTCAATGTCTTCCACATTGAATATGGAGTATCCTTCCCATGGAGACTCGAGACAATATGGTCTCGAACGCCCTCAAGGATGATTAGTCTCACCTTCACCACACACTTCTTCCACTCAGCCAACTCTTGTGCATTAGTTGAAGCTGGCTTTGGGATTTCTTGATCAATGAAATCCTTCAAGTCGTTGTCTTCTAATATAGCCTCCATGCGACCTTTTCATGCTATGTAATTTGAGCTGCCTTCCAAGGCATACTCGAGTCTCAAGCCAAAGAACACCATTGGCCAACCTTGAAGTATGATAAGAATTCGATTTGCACCTGCAACCCCGAACTTCAAACTTCGATTTCTCTTCTCAGTATACTGTTCACTGCTTCGACAAACTTGGCTCTGATACCATGCAAAAATTTCTCTATAGATCAGTTAGCTCTGATACCATGTGGAAATTCTGCAAATTCTCTACAAATCTACCTCTAAGATCATGTAGAAAATATGATTGTAGATTAACATGATAATGCAATATAACTAAAGCAAAATACTATAATCTACTTCTACTATCAATTTGCGGAAGCTTAAAGATTGAGCAAGATTGAGCTGAACACATATAACCAAAAGAAGAAGAATCAATGCACATGAAACACAAAAAATACTCAGGGGAAAACCTCAGCTAAAAACCCAACTATCTGTATTATCATACAAGGTGGAAATACATCAGAATTATACAAAGCCTTAGCTCTCATAGCTAGCCAGCTCTCAGTACAATCCTCTTGGATGCTCACAAGCAATCAAAGCTTCTCACAAGCCTTCTCCTCTGCCCTCCAAGCTCCTATTTCCTTGCACAGTTACCTCTAGGATGATATCCTTCACCCAGTGTAACACTGCTCTAACATAATGTCAGAACTACGCAATCCTCAAGGAACCTTACTTGACTGCATGCATGAGTTTCATTTATAGGAGAAAGCATGCAACTGATAGTACATTGTCCTTGACATTTAGCTCAACTGGGTCTTTCTCAGAATAGACATGGATGAGTTTCTGATGACGGAATCTTCAGTTATCTGGAGTACACTGGTTGAGTGCATGCTTGCATCAACTGACTGATAACTCACAATTAGTTCCTCAAACAGTTTGGAACTAATTTAACTGGACTTAACTCAGTAAACTGAGTTAACTAATTACAACTCAAATATAACTCAATAACTTGAAAGACTCCTAACTTGAATTTCTTCAACTAATTAATCCATAATGAATTAATTAATTATTTCCAAGCAGCTGGTGAGACTAAATTCGATTTTAATTCACAATTTTAATTCAAGGAAAAAATAAAATTGGAATATTTTGGATTCTATTTTTATCATTTCTTGTTGTTATTTTCAACAGGACACATGACTGGAAAGGTGTATAAGTAGTGGAGCGATTGACATGGATGGGTTCAAACCCTTTAGAACCCTTATGAAGTTATTCCGATCAACCAAAGATAAATCAAACCCCATGCAATGATCAGGTGTCTACCAAATCCCTTGTTCATGCGGGGAGTCTTACATTGGCCAAATTGGTCATTCAATCTCTGCCCGCGTCAAGGAGCACATTGCAGATAACACCCACCAAAGAGTGGTTAAATCTGTCATAGCTTAGCACTCTTATAATACCAAGCACCACATTTGCTTTAATCAGGCTTGCCCCTTAGCTTGTATCCTTTTTCATAACTCTCGTATCATCGGGGAAGCTTTAGAAATTGAAAAGCATCCCAATAATTTCAATAGGGAAGATGGATATATGATTAGCCACTCCAGGAAGCCTATAATCCATCAACTTTCTTCTTCTTAACCCCCTCTCTATCCCCCCTCCCCCCCCCGCCTTCCCTCCTTTCTTTTCCTTAGTTTTTTTTCCCCCCTCTTTCTTTAAACCCCTTTTTAGAAAAATAAAAGTTATTATTGATGAATTTTTAACCTTTTTTCCATCTCCAAATAAAAATATATTCCTAAATAATTTTAACTATTAATCCTATAAATAATATTAATTAAAAAATCTTCTTAGATTAAAATCATTTTGAGCCTTGACTCTATATAGATATATATATATATATATATATAGATATATATAGATATATATATATATATATATATATATATATATATATAATTTAGGCTATTAATCTAAATATATATCTTTAGGTTATTATACATAAATTTATTTATAAAACTTTCCCTTTTGTCCCCTACCATTTAGTCTATTTATTATAATTTAGCTAAACTATTAACAATTTAATAATAAAAAAATGGAAAATCTTCTATAGGCATGGTATTACGCATTCAATTTTTCTTTGATTGCATATTAATGTGTCTTTGAGCAAAAAAAAACGCGACTTATCCATAGTTTAACATTGGGAATTCAATTTTTGTTATTTTTTGTTATTATTTAAATTTATTTGTGTAAAGTGATTGGTTGAGGTCTTGTTATGGGTGTTGTTTAGGGAGTTGTCTTAGTGCGACTTTTTGGACTCTCTGTGCCAAAATCTGATTGAAAAATTTGAGGTGAAATCTTGATTTGTGTTATTTAAACTAGTTTTTTCACTGTATATATGGATTCAGCGCCCTAAAAAACCCCTAGGGCACTTCGATTGTGCAAGGGTTACCCATCAAGGTTGTGATTTCAATAAATTCCTACTGGAAAACCCACTTTCTCGCCCAAAATTGGCAGCCAATGTAATAATAAATTTAAGAGAGCCTGCAATTGCCCCTATCATGGCTGGTCTTTCAATGTAGGCGACTCTTGTGCTCGAACCCAAAAGTCGCATCCAAAGGACCCGAACCTTGAGCTGTGAGGTCACCTTGAGCTTGTGCAGTGAGCTTCCAAAAAACTATTCTCAAGGTTTGTTGTTCATGTGGCTGGACGAGAATTGCTGGTAATGGCCTCTAATTTCAAGGCCCCAATGTAAAAATTATTTCTATCACCATAGTTTTATTTTAGAAGTATTTTTAAAGAGGAATTATTTAAATCATGTATACTCTTTTGTTTGTATTAATGCCTAGGTTTCTTTTTAAATATTATTATTTATTTATGGAGTTGAGCATATTGGTATTTGATTTTCTAATCCATTTCACTCAATAAAAGTTGTTCATATTAATATATGATTTTCTACTCCATTTCACCCAATCAAATTTATTTGTTGTATATAATGTTTCTCGTTTAATATTATAGTATAGGATAAGTATGTGTTGCAAAAAATATGTTTTTATTTATACTTAACGTTATTATATTAGAATTGAATAATGGAAATTATATTTCGAGAGATAATAAAAAAAAAATTGTTCCATATTCCATGTCTTCACTGCCATAAACACACTTACATTCATTTCTATATAAATTATATACATTGTTGATGAACATTGTAGGAGACAAATATTCATGCAAAACAAGTTTCCTGGAATTTACATCTCATTCAATTGAAACTAAGTTGGAATTTACATCTCATTCAATTGAAACTAAGTTTCTCCATATCAATTTGAACAAAACACTCTCAAAGAAATAAAGTTATAAAATTTCATTACAAGCAATGACCAAAAGGCACCATTTTAGCACAACATTTTCACTTTCATATCTATGTTTTCATCAAGGCTTTAATTAATCAACTCGTAGCCTAGCAGTAGTCTAAACTCCATTTTAACTATATTTAACTAAGCGACAAGTACTAGCTACTACGTAGCACTTTTTAAAAATGAAATTAATTAAATAATATATATATTAATCTATCTTCACACTTTGACTTAATTTATCAAGAATTAAATTTAAATTTAAATCTCTATACCATGTTTCAAAAACTTTTGCCAGTCAATAATTTATTTTTTGTCTAATTTCTCATTTATTTATTCATTTTTGCATTTCCTTGACCTTATATATTGTTGATCCTCCATCCCTTGACCATTCATAATTTTTAAATTTTTAATAATTATTAATATTTTCGCTCCATCATTATGTCATTATTTCATTATTTAAAAGGTTTCTCAACTCTCACGCTTAATATCTATCTACTTTCTAGTTCCTGAAGATCGGTGGAGTGTCCACTCGAAACGTGGGATACAGAAAATCTCTACACAGTTCATATCCGAAAGTCTCCAGCAATATGAATAAATGTCAAAAGATAAACACCTACACAATTTATTTCACAAAGATTCAAACAAGATAAACAACTATAGAAATCTCCACTCTCAAATTACTTATTATTCTACTAATTTTTCTTATTTATCAAATTATTATACTTTAAAAAGAATTTCATTATTTTTAAATAAAATTAGTTAGTTTTTTTCTAAAAAATAATAATATAATTTTAAGAAAATTAAATAATTCATTACCCCTTTATATAAAGTTTGGGTAAATTAAAATAAATGTTAATAACTCCCCCCAAAATAAATGTTAATAACTCCCACCCCCCAAAATAAACCTTAATAACTTATATAATACTATTGTATATTTATTAATTAGAAAAAATATAATTAAATATTTAGATTTGATGGTTTCAAGGTCCGGAGAAGACTTTGGGAGTTTGTTTAATTTTATTTGTTTTCATTAGGTGCGGTCTACAATATGAGCTATCTCACCCTCTCATTTGGCTTCATGAATACTCTGGTTATATGAAGGTTTGGAGCCTGGTTACATTAACTTCTGGTGCTTCTCCAGATCTGGGTGATGTCGTGAGGTCTCCTACGTTTCTGTTGTTGATAGCATTGGCATGGAGTGCTCAAGCACAAGGCGATTACTCTTGTCACAAATACAGCAAAGGGGATCATGTTCCCCTCTATGCAAACAAGGTTGGACCATTTCATAATCTAAGGTACTTATCATCAGCCCATTACTCTTTGTAATCCCAGAACCTTTCTTTGATTTCTTGTTTTAGGATTCCCGGGTTCTTCACATTTTGAGATCTATTATCAATCTATCCATGTGCACTTCTGACTCATACTTGTAAGAACAAAATACTGCAGAGGGTATTGATTGTTTCTTAGTAAATGGGTGTTGTAAACTTGTGAGATAATCAATATTGGTCTCACAGTTATATGTTTCTTTGGTATGTGCTGGTGTCAGGGTCCAAATCTCCATGGAGATTGATCTGTTGATTCCCACTTAAAAGCCATTAGGCTATCTAGGTTCTAAGGTTTTCTTCTGGCATTCGGTCATATTTTTTGTTTTCTTGTGGGGGTTCCACAAGGTTTTCTCAGTTGGCTTTAATATATTAACTAGCACAAACCCATCTAAACCCTGGTTCAATATGCACCATGAAGTTATGGAGCTCGAGGTTACACTAGATCCTAGAGGGTCACAACCCTGAGGCATCTTTCAAACCTAAATTTAGATGTGGGTTTTCAGTAGTGTCTGCCTTCAATGCACTGGATTTACTATTATGCACATGACCTCACCACACACATCAATACTGGATGGATCAACCCCACTACCATCCCCATTCAGGTTGTGTGCCTCATTTTTCTTGGAGAATTAAGTAGCACAAATCCATTTAAACCCAGGTCTGAAATGCACTTCGAGGTTTCATATCCCAAGTTCCAAGATTTATTTTTTCATCCTGTTGTGACTTGAGCTATGTATTGTCAAGATTTACAATCTCAAGGTGGATATTCGGCCCAAGTTTAGATGTGTTTGTGTTATTGTCCATATTCATTACACCCAATCCATTGTCTACATTCAATATATTGGTACACACATAGAGTTAATAGGACATCCCCATTCCCAGCCTGGTTGTAAAATGCATCTTGCTTCTACTGGTACAATTATCCACTAGCACAAATCTATCTAAATCCAGGTTGGTTGTGCATATCATGGTTACATATATCATCCTCCAATGTTTTTGATACGTTGTTCATTTGTGGTGAACTTGAGACATGCATACTTAAGCTTTTGGCACCTGGAGGTGCATATGAGACCCAAGTTTAGTTGGCTCTTTGCTGGTGTCTCTATTGAATACACTCAATGCACCCTCTATATTGAATGGACTGTTACTCAGAAGCACACACAACACAAATGAAAATAGTTCCAACTGGAATTATCCTTATTTCTCCACCTGCAATATAGACCAATCAATAACATGATCAACATCCTTTACATATCTTTTAAGAAATGAAACATGAAAAACATCACGGACTTTCACTATTGGAGGTAGTGCAAGTCTATAGGCCACTGGTCCAATCCTCTCAAGGATCTCAAAAGGCCTGCAATACCGTGGTTCCAACTTGGTACATGATCTTATCCTCAAGGAGCTCTTCTTGGGCTTGATGTGCAAATACACATGCTCCCCAACCTGAAACTCCTTAAATGCCCTATGTTGGTTTGCATAAATTTTATGCATGTCCTATGCTACCTTTAATTCTTATTTATAACTTGCATTTCCTATTCCATGTCTTCCAACATGTCTAGTCCAATAAGTACCCTGTTCACTGGATCACTCCAGCTGATGGGAGTGTTACAACTCCTCCCATATAGTACCTCTAATAAACTCATCCTCAGTGACTCTTGATAACCATTATTGTATGCAAACTCAACCAGTGGAAGGTGCTCCTACCATCTCCTCTGCTGATGCATGACATATATCCTCAACATATCCTTCAGTATCCTATTGACCCTCTCTATATATCCATTTGTCTATGGATGATAAGTTGTGTTGAAGGCCAACTTTGTCCCCAATCTTGTGAACAACTCCTTCCAAAACTTGGAAGTGAACTTGGCATCCTTTTCTAACACAATATTCTTCGAAACACCATGCAATCTCACAATATCCATTATGAATACCTATACTACCTCACTTGGTGAATAAGTAGTCTTCACTAGAATGAAATGACCTACCTTGCTCAACCTGTCTACCACAACCATGATAGAATCATGAGTCCTTGATGTCCTTGGAAGACCTGTAACGAAATTCATGGAAATGATCTCCCATTTCCATCCCAAAATCAGAATAAGCTAAAGCAATCCACCTAGATGCTTACACTCTGCTTTGACCTGCTAACAGTCCAAACATCTCGCCACAAACTCTGCAACTTCCTTCTCAAAATTTGTCCAATAGTAGAACTTCTTCATAGTTGTCAACATCTTATGATATCCTGGGTGACCTGAATATGGTTTAACAAGAAACTCCCTCAAGGTAAGCTTCTTGAGTTCACTATCATTCGACACATAAATCTTGTCCCTAAATCTCACCAAGCCATCTTCCGTGAGACGATAATCCACATCTTGATCACTTGTACCTTGCTATATCTCGTGCATAAGCTCCCTGTACCTATCATCTTGTTGTCCTGCCTGTAAGGTCTGATCTTGTAGATATGTCCCATATGAGATCACTGTTACAACGTGGTTCAATTATACTTTCCTGCTGAGAGCATCTGCAACCCTGTACTCCTTTCCCTTAATGCACTTGATCTCAAAGTCAAGCTCACTAAGGGTTGCCAACCATCTAGCTTACCTGGCATTCAGATTTGATTGGTCAAACAAATATCTCAACCCACTGTGATCGCTCATCAACACAAACCTCCTGCTAAGAAGATAATTTCTCCATATCTTCAAGGCATGAATAATAGCCACCAACTCAAGATCATGAATCACGTAGTTCTGCTCGTTATCATTTAGTTTCCTGGACTCATAGCATATCAGTTTCCCTTCCTACATAAGGACTCCACCAAGTCTTATTGTCTAGGTAAATCCTCTCTACGGACAGAGACGATCCCTCTAGCCCAATGAGTGGGTCTAGCAACCTAAGTGACAATCTACCAGACACTTTCCTAGGTTACAATTGAAAAGAGAGATGAAGAAGATGGCCTACCTCGTTCTGATGCTATCAAGTCATCCTTTGTTGAAGATCTCAAATCACTTGCATCGCAGGCTCATTCTTACTGCTCACAACATTTATGCACCTGCACAAGATATCAAGACACAACAAGGCATGCAAATACAAATATCATATTCAAAGGCAACCTACTTAATTGATAAAGGAATGTTAAGATAGATGATACATGAGCATACACATCAACGGAAAATGAACCAGTAGTTGTATATTAATAGAAAATAAGGGGAAGCATACAACCTAGCCTCGATGTTGATAGGCTCTCCTTGAAATGAATATCCAAGTCCAAGTGAAGATCTCCAAGCACTCCTTCTCCAAGCCAAATGAGTAGCATATAGGCGCAATCTTAGCATAAGGGTGCAAGTAGACACAGACCAACCAACCTCTAACCATTTGGGAATGAGAGAAGATGAATATATAGGCAAGGAAAGGGAGTTAGTATCTCTCCAAAGATAGGAGTAAGTCCTCATCTCAAGGAGGTAGGTCATAGGGATAAGACTAAGAGGCCAAGTTGGGAGAATTCGTCCTCATATATGCCAAACAACCTCTAGCTCGCAGCTCTGGAAGCTTCTAGATCACGAAGCTTCTCATCCTCTTTGGGAAAATTGCCTTTTTGGGGGTCATCGCGAGTATACAAGGGAACAAAGTGATGCCATCACGAGTCAAGTGTGATGCAATGAGTGAACATCGCAGTTTTTAACCTCATAAGTGCGATGAGTCTCAAAATTATGGTTTTAGAGCTATTTCTTCTAGGGAAAGCTCAAGGAATTTTCCAATCAATGTTCTGGGGAGGATATGAACTGCATATCTGAATAAGTACACTACATGATGGTAATGTTTTGGGAACTTCAGGGTATGTCACAAGGAAGTGCAGGAGGTGTGACAAAATACTGTGTAACAAGTCCTCTCTCACAAGAATTTGTACACACTACAAATTCTTTATCCAGATCTTTGCAATCTTTAACATAAGATCATTTGTCAACAACTGCTTCAATGCTAAAAACTGGTTGCACACTCCTCTGTCCATTCAAACTTCTTACCTTTTCTCTACAATGTTGTAATAGGATATGTGATGAGTGAAAAGTTCTTGATGAACCTCCTTTAGTAACCTGCTAACCCCATGAATGATATGACTTCCTCCACATTTCTAGGCGCTGCCCACTCCATGATAGCCTTTATCTTTTCTGGGTCTACTACTATGCCATTCTTGGAAACAACATGTCCCAATTAATGTACTTCTATCTGAAAGAAACTACACTTACTAAGATTGGCATACAACTCATGCTCTCTTAGCAATCTCAACCATTGCTTCTAAATGCTTGGCATGCTCTTCCTCATTCTTAGAATATACCAAGATGTCATCAATGAATATAATAACAAACTTGTCCAGATAGGGATGCAACACATTATTCATCAAACATATAAAAGTAGTTGGAGCATTAGTCAAACCGAATGAAACTACAACAAACTCATAATGCCCATACCTGGTCTTGAAGGCAATCTTGTAGATGTCCTCTTCTTTGATGTGTACTTGATGATATCCTAATCGCAGATCAATCTTTGAGAACATTGTTTCCCCCTTCAACTGATTAAACAAGTCGTCAATCCTCGGCAATGGGTACATGTTCTTGATCGTGACCTTGTCCAGCTGCCTGTAAACAATGCACAATCTAAGAGTACCATCCTTCTTCTTCACGAACATTATTGGTGCACCCCAAGGTGATACACTTGGCCTAATGTATCCCTTATCAAGCATTTCCTTCAACTGCAACTTCAACTCCACTAACTAAGGAGTGATCATTCTGTAAGGTGCCTTTAATGATGGAGCTGCCCCTGGTATCAACTCAATAGAAAAGTCTACTTCCCTGTGCGGGGGAAACTCTGGAATCTCTACTGGAAACACATCCTGAAACTATTGCAATACAAGATACCTCTTGAATATTTTTGCATCCTCAACATCCTTACCCTTGTCACTGGAAATATGAACTGCAAACATCACACACTCTTTTCTGCAACTACACTTAGCCTGCATAGATGTGACCATCCTCATCGATGTAGGCTTCTTCTTTCCCTACAAGATTCTCTTTTCCCTATTATCATCCAACAACTCAATAGCCTTGTCATAACAATCTACTTTGGGTGTGTGAAGATACAACCAGTCCATACCAAAAATCATACTATACAATCCCAATGGCAGTACATTCAAATGTGTTGTTGTAGGCATACCATTCAACTCAAATTCACAAGCTCTTACCCAATGATGAATTCTCTTCTTCATACTTGTAGCCAACTACACCAACCAAGACTCTGCATGCACTTCTTTTCTCAAGACACACTTATCTACCAGGTCAGGATTAACATAACTATAATTAGATCTAGGATAAATCAAAATAGAAATAACTTGATCACAAAGGTTAATGTCCATCTCAATGATAGATTCTTGGTGATCCGCCTGCCTGTTGTCCACAACCACATAAATCCGAGGAATACTATTACCAACATCCCCGACTATCTGTGCCTCCTTAGAACTATAGATATGAGGCCTACCTCCTTAGTACAATGGAAAATCCTTCTTATGATGATCGTTGCCACATATTCAACACTGCAACAGTGCTCTACCATCACCTTTAGTGATCCCGGTGGATCTCTAAAAAGTACCAGTGGCATGGTAAGAAGGATCAAAACTTAAAGTGGTAGAATATGGATAAACTTAGCATCGGATCGAAGTGCTTTTCATCCTGATTCCAATGATGCAAATGACACTCGAATCTGAGCTCATATGAAGAAGTTAGAGAAAGTCAAAGTTCAACTTTGACTTGGACAGGTGGTAGGAGAAGATGACATGGCAGAATTCTTGGGCGAATGGGGAAGCGCCAAGTGGTAGGCTGTCATTATTTCTGTATTTCGCAATCGCAGATTAGAAGAGGTCGGTGGTAAAGAATCAGCCTCGGCAGGATTAGGGTTACGATGTAATCACACATTGCAAAGGGGACGAGTTGCAGAATCGGCCCTCGGCAGTCAGGGATGTGATTGCGATATCGCAATCACATATTGCACACACTGCATTCACAAACCATAAGACCCGTCAGTTCCTGTCGATTGCGATTTGTGATGGTTTTTGGATCCGATTTATCATACACTATGTTTAATAGGCGGTCAGGTCTTCTGTTATCGCAGGCCGCTTGTCGCAAAGGTCTGGACTGTCCACTGACTGAAAACACCGATTGCGATTTCCGATGAGACTATCTGTGTTGATGGATTATTACCGCCGATGTTAAAACCATTGATTTAAGGGATTAACATGCAGTTAAGAGGTTTATGCTATGTTTAAACAGGTTTTTACAACGTACTATTCCAAGCCCGAGATCCTATGGTGGAAACTAACCGTTGCTAAACTTGTCCTTTTGTTGGAACTACCCGGGATTGAGGAATCGACCGCTCAAGGTTATATAATGGACGGTCTGCACAGTGAAAAAGTAGGAGACTGGCACGATAGTTTAGAACACATTGCGTGCAGCAGTAACCCGACCTGGTAGCAGGCTGGAACATCACTTTGAGCAGCAAGGAGGTTCCGAGAGGGTGCAGAAGCTTCATTTCTCCGAATTGGGTGTTCAAATAGGCGATTTTGCACGATTTTTCGCCAGGATTTCAGTGGTACTATTAGTTTCTAACGCTGGGCTCTCCATTCTTTTTCCATATTCCAACTTGGAGGTATAAGGATTGCAAATGAATGTTTCTTGTACTTTATCTCTTTTTATGCCACTTAATGAGAAAAGGTCTCCCCACTATTGAGTAGGGCCCGGACACATAGTCCAAATTGGATGAACTCCGTAATCAAATCTTTGTGTCATGGTTTCATGCTTATATTTCTATTCCATATTGTTTTATGTGCTTTTAAGTTCCATGGTTAATAAGCTCTGTTAAATGTAATTCCGATGCATCTATAAGTAAAAGATCTTGGATCAAGTTTGGTATAAGAGCAGGTCTTTGTTGATGTGAATTGCATGAGTATATTCTAACTTGGAACAAGCTATGAAAAGGCGAAGGAAAGCTTGAGTCCTTTGATCCCTAGGCAAGATGTGCACAACGAAGAAGAAACATGGCAAATGAAGAAGCTCGTTGGAAAGAGGAACAGAATTTCCGCAAGGTATTCTACAATATGGCAGAGAAAGTGGACAAGTTGTTTTTAAAGTATGAGAAGGCACTTGGGCATGAGAAGAAAGATGTCGATGACAATAGATAAGAAAATCATGAAGGTGGTGGAGAAGATCCTTCTCCCTCTCCTTCTTCAGGTGATAGTTCTCATCACTCTAATCGTGATTTCAAACATACATCTAAGAAACCATTCTTCAAGCTAGATGTAAAGTTTGATTTTCCCATGTATAATGGAGAGTGTAGTGCAGAAAAACTTAATTATTGGATAAGGCAGATAGAGGTCTATTGTTGAATTCAGCAGATCGAAGAAGATGAGGCAAAGGTCCAGTTAGCATCTTTTCGGCTGAGTTGCACTGCTCTCATTTGGTGGGAGAGCAAGTTGCAGAAGGGCAACAAAAATTCGGGTAACCTTCTTTCCTCTTGGTCCAGTTTTATTTATGCATTGAAAGACCAATTTTACCTATTGGGTTATAAAAAAAATACACTACTGGAATGGAAATATCTAAGGAAAGGTAAAGGCCAAAATGTGCAAAGCTTCACTGAAGAATTTCATAAACAAGCATTGAATTTGGGCATCTCATTAGATTCGCCCGAGACTGTAACTAAGTATGTTCATGCGTTACATAGTTACATAAGACACTCACTGTTATTGTTCGAGCCTACTACGATTAATGTGGCCAGCGTAAAGGCGGTTCATCTTGAAAGTTGAGGCAAGAATGACAGAGATGATTAAGCCAAGAAAACACCATTAAACCCTTAGCATGGAAAATTCCAGAAGAAAGGCAAGGGGGAGGGTAAGAAGACCGTCGTAGCCAAGAAAGGGGATGGAGCAATGTCGTCTTGCACTCATTGCAAGAGAGAAGGTCATGACAAGGACCAATGTTGGAAGCTACATCTAGAGATGAGACCAAAGAGATTTAGGAGAAAGGACAAGTAGAAGATAGTGGCAACAACGCAGCAAGACCTTGGATCAGATTTTGGCGACGAGACATTGATCACAGTCGTGGGTGCAAGAGGTACTCCTTCTGTTAGTAATAATTTTGATTCAATTGCAAGTACTAGTTATTTGAATGAGCCTATAAGTAATGAGCGAAAGAGAATTGAATTATTCCACATTAGGGTTATTATAAAACACACAAAGGTGGAAACTCTGTTCGATTCAGGTTCCCAAGCAAATTTAATCTCAGAGTCCTTAGTGAAAAGTTAGGCCTCGAAACCAAGCCTCATATGAGTCCATACCTTCTTGGTTGGGTAAGCGATAAAGAAAAATTACAGGTAACCAAGTGTAGGGCCAGATTTGTTGTTGCTTCCAAATTAGTTGATGAGGTAGAGTTAGATGTTGTGCCTTTGGATATCTGTGGAATTATCTTGGGAAGTCTATATCTATATGACAGAAAGGAAATTTTCTTTCGGCACGAAAATAAATACCACCTCACGAAGGATGGGGTAGAATATATAGTCAGAGCTCATCATAAAAGTTATTCCTATCCTTGTACATGCATGACAGATTAAACGACTGGTTAATTCCAGTAAAGGGTGCCTGCTCATGGTGGTGAGAGCGAAAGAGGTCGAGACGGTTGATGCTTTCAAAGGTTTTGATCCTGATCATAAGAAAGAATTGTTAGAAATTATTTCTGACTATGATGGATTGTTTCAAGAACCGAGAGGATTGCCCCCAAAATGGGAAATCCAACATGAGATCCATTTACAATAGGATGCTCCTTTACCAAATATTGGCATGTCTAGGATGGCTTCTATCGAGATGGGGGAGGATCGAGAAACAGGTGCGGGAACTACTAATTCAAGGGGTCATTAGGCCGAGTTCTTCTGCGTGTGGCTCATAGATCGTGTTAGTGCCAAAGAAAGACGTCACATGGAGAATGTGCGTAGACTACAGGATGCTAAAAAAAATCATGGTGAAGAATCGATACCCTCTCCCTCGCATTGATGAATTATTAGATCAGTTGAAAAATCTTGTATATTTTACAAAACTAGATTTGCATAGTGGATATCACCAAGTTAGAGTTGCAGAACATGACATTTGGAAGACTGCATTCAAAACCAAGCAAGGGTTGTTCGAATGGATGGTGATGCCATTCGAACTGTGCAATGCTCCAGCCACATTTCAGGGTAATGAATGATCTATTTAGGCCTTTTTTTGATAATTTTATGCTTGTATATCAAGACGATATTCTTGTTTAGTAGAACATGAGATGAACATTTATGTCATGTGAAGAAAGTGCTTGATGTTCTGAAAAATGAAAAACTGTATGTAAATGTCAAAGTGTAAGTTTGGGAAAACCTCTCTGGTTTATTTAGGTCACATAGTCGGTAATGGGAAACTGAAAATAGATCCCTCTAAAGTAGATGTGATTATGAAGTGGCATGAGCCCACAAATGTTATAGAGGTTTGAAGCTTTTTGGGTGCGGTATAGTATTGGAGAAGGTTCATTGCGAACTTCTCTGTTATCGTAGCCCCCTTACACGCATTCACAAGTGTGAAGCAGGCATTTCAGTGTGTAGGTGTTGAAGCCTCAAAAATTGCTACGACAACATGGGGGAAAACCACTCGATCTAGACCTTGAAAGAAGCTCCTTCTCTGTTTGGTATAGTGGCTCCGACTGGGGATAATGGGACCAGTTTCCCAGAGAGATTTGATAATGTTGATGGGATGAGATAAGATGTAATGGGAAATGATTAAGCTAAGTGTAATCTAATCTAACTTCTAAACACATGCATATATCCTAATTTAACATTATTTAACTATAAATATACCCGGGAATCAAATACAATATGCGATCTACAATGATGTCTTATAGCAATTGGTAATAAAGATCATTCAACTGCAACAAGAAATTAAATCATTTAATAATAATAATTTTGGATAAATAGTTAGACAAAACAATTGAGAAAAATATATCGCATATAAAATCGTTCATGTATTCAAAACGGAATCAGAGCTAACATCATACAGAAGTGCAATAATGCTAAAACTATAATTCAAACTTTCATACATAAAACAATTGAAAGAAGAAGTATTGCTTAATACATAAATAAAACATGATCATAAGATAAAAGTACCATATATGATAAGTCCTACTCATATGCTTCAGCAATATTGACCCAATTTCAATCAATCCAACACATTCTAAGAGTACAAAAGTGCATTTCAGTAGAGCATGCTAGATATTTAAAAGAAAATAGATCTTGTTCCATTCATTTCATCAAAACCTCCTCAAAAGTATAGAAGTGCAATGTTTTGAAAAGTGTTTTTGATAAAATTTCTAGACCCCTCTCTAAATGCATGAGAGGGGTTTAAATACTAAGCTATATCTCTTAGAATAGATTATTACAAAAATAGTTGAGGAGGTTTCAAACAACCGTCCTCAGAATATGAAAAAAGAAAATTAAAATACTGACTAATTCCTTTGAACTTGATCTCTAAGGTCGCAAATATCAGTCATGGGCTTGAGTTGAGGTGGTTGGTTGATCGCAGATTTTAATTTCCAAGCAAATATGCCATTTGTCAGTGTTGGCACAATATTTTGTGTAGAGGTTGTTAAACATATTAGAGTCATCCATTGGCTATGTGGTTTTACTAGAAACTGCCAGTATGCCTCCCAATTCAGCCTATTTAATTGTTTGATTGCCTCATCCTTTTCCTATGCTACCTATTTCCATTGTTGCTTTAGTTGTTTAACATTCGGAAGAAACCATAGTACACACTCCTTGACAAGATTGGCGCCATAAAGATTTTCGTTAATGGCTTCTATTATGTTGTTTGTTGCTGTTGTTGCTATTGTTGTCACCCTTTCCACCTGTTTCAACCGAGAATCCAAATCCATGAACAGAATATCTTTATGAGACTCTTCTAGGTTTGGTAGGTAAATCTTTCTCCCATCTTCTGATTCTTGCCAGGTGATAAATTCAGAAACCCTTTTGTGGATTTCATTATACTCAAACCTCATATCAATAACTTGGTTTGTTAATTTATCACTGGTCTCGCAATAAGGATTTATCTACGAGATTTTCTAGAAAAATACTTCCTTTTGCTACATTAGTAGGGAATTAAGGCTGAGTGCTTCCTTGATGAATTCGTCGATTTGTGGATTATCTTTAAATTTATCTATCATGGCTTGTATCCGTGAATCCTTTTCTGCTAAGCTAGCTTGATGTTGTATTCTCATCTGTTTGAATTCCTTTTGGAGCTGGGCTACTTGTAATTATGCTTGCTGATTAGATTTTTCTTGGGCTAATTGTTGTTCTAGCAGCAGAATTATCTGTTCCTTTTCCTTGAGTATCATTTGGACCTCTATCGCCTTGTCAATAGTTGTTGTGGCATAGGCTCCTGCAAATTGTGATAGCTTTGTGAGATTCTCAGATGGGTCGATAGGCAAGTCCTTCCATACAATGTCCATTGGTTCATTTTCTGGAGTCGTAACAGCCACAACGTCCAGTTTTATTTTCTTCCTTTGTCTCTTGACTACAAATTTGTGGGTAGGACTATAGAATACATCTAGCGGAGGTATTTCCTCAATTCTTAAAACAATTTCTGAAGTAGGAGTAGCAAGAATGATCTCAATGTCCTGAGTTCCTGTAGCTCCTTCCCCTGTTGTTTCTGGATTTGACTTATGCTGGGTTTGTTTGGGAGTTTTCATTCCAGATGTTTGCTTAGGGTTTGTATCTGTGTGGAGATTTTTGTTGAACTGTTCACATTCTTGTTCCAGGTCAATTATTGGAGTTTTACCTGACTAAGTTGAAGTAGAGGCAACCTCTGCTTGTTTATTTGCTAAGGCTTGCTCAGTTGTCTCCTTTGTAATTCCAGCTGTGTCTTTTTTAGACTCTTTATTTGTGTTTCCTCCCCCATTTTGAGAGTGCTTCTTTGAGTGCTCTGGCTCATGCGTAGATCTCTCTTGGGTTTCTTCTTCAGAGTTTTCTTTGGAGCTTCCCTCCAAGCTTATGCTAAGATTTGGCTCCCTTATTTGTTCAATCTGCAGTAGGTCCAATGGGACCTTTAATAATCTCTTTTTCCTGTACACATGAAAAGCCTTAACATCTTCCGGGGTCAAAAGTAGTGATGCCATATGAAAAACTTGTGAAAATGTTTCTGCCTATAGGAAGAGGTCATCAAAGGCATCCTCTTCGTGAGTGAACTGTTTTACTTTTACCATAGTAGTAAACTCCTTAACAGTGCCATTTGGGTTGTACTGCCTTCCCGGAACTGTAGCTAATTTCAGAGACTTAATAATCTCTACTTCTTTTAATGCATGTCCATAATCATGTAGTGCAAAAGCACCACATTGTAATGGGAATGTAGGCTAAATGGCCTTCTTCTTCTCTTTAAGTCCTATGCTTAATTTGCCTTCCCCTGCTATTTGGTAGGGTATTTCTCTGGCCATTAGTTTGTCGGGAACATAATATGGGAGGACATGCGGTTCCCAAAAACTCTGATGTAGGTGAATGTTTCTTCCCCAAACCATCTGGCTACTGGCAAGATATCTACTTCAGCCTCTTTAGAAAACCTAGGGGCGGTTCTGTCGTACACTTCTCTATGAATGGGTAGCATAACCCCTTGACATATTTTATAAAAATGGGGGTGGAATTGAGATTCCCACAAAATTTTATGGTATATATGGATGGGAAGCGGGTTCTGTACAGTCCACTTCCATCCCATATTGGGAAATTGAGAACAAAAACAGATTTCATCCATAAAAAAATCACTCATGAAGAAAGGGGGAAATGTCCTTAAAGAACTTATTTTCCTTCTATATTCTATAATGGCCTTTGCCAAATTGTCTGATAAAATTTGAGCCCAGTTCATAATTGTTGCATTCACTGTTGCATCTATTAATAGGAGCCATTCCATGGAAAACTTGGTGCTATCGGGTCTACCGAATAACCTACATATCATTACTGCTGCGAAACTATGAGGGGGAGAAATGGATGTCGTTGAGTACATACCAGTTTTATCCCATTTGAGCTTGCCTTCGCTTGATTTCTAGGTCTGCGTGACGTCTGACGAGTCCTCATTTTCTTTAGCGAATTTCTCAAGGAACTGTTTTTTGTAGATCTTTTGCGGCTCTGGTAACTGGTACATTAGTCATAGGTTGACCATATCTATGTATGGTATTATTTTTGGTCTCGCAGTTATTCGGTGCAGGAATGAACATGTTGTTTCAAAATAGGAGGCGTCAGATGACTCCTAAGCATTTGTCATGGCCTTTGTTACCAGTGGCATGGGCTTCTCTTCTTCTAACAAGTTGTACATGGCCTCCCATGTCGAAGTTCCTTCGTCCTTGCTGCATGTGGTATCAAAGAAAAGCGGCACCATTTCTGATTTCTCAAATGCAGTTGCCTTTCCCTTCTTCACCATTATCTAACAATGTTCTCTACGGATTTTTCCTGAAATGGAGCAAAACAGAAGTTATCGGATAAACACAAGTGAGAATGACAGTGAGAATAAATGGTACAATTAACCTCAAAAAGGTGACAAGATAAGAGCTTTTATTCAAAACGCAGATGAAAAGATATCGTATCACGTCAAGCTGCTCTTTAACATAAATGTCATTAAACTTATTAAATGTCCACTAAGGCTTCTTATCATTGCCTTTATTACTCATTAAAATACCGCATCGCAAACAGGAAGGAAAAACTTTAAGGTGGCGAGTTTGAACTGTGAGAACATCGATTTTGCGATTGCGATAATGTTATCGCAAATCGCACTATCGCAATTTTGGTTGTGTGCTTTCCTAGATTTTTTTTAATATTCTGCGGGATGCGAGATGCGAGATAAGTAGCATATTCTTTATTGTTTAGAGCGTAGTTTTCCCAAATGAGTAATTATTTCATAAAGTGATTTTCGGACTTAACTTACAATTTATAACATTTGCTTCTATCAGGTTCAGGTTTTATCGCACTTCGCAAGCTCACGCAGTTCATAAAATTGGTATTTTAAGTAAATTGACATGATGCAATAAGGTTGACTCATTCTATCACAATATCGCATCTCACATGTTACGACATGTTTTGCGTGTTGTGTCCTTTGTGACGCCAATATGCGATTGCAATAAGCGCTTCATTTTATAGGGAATGTCTTAAGTCTTGGTTTTAAATGAAAAGTATAATCATGTCTAAGTTAAATGTGGTGATTCATTCTATCACAATTCATGGATTTTATTTGTTAATTAACTCTTCAACGCACTTGGTCCAGTGGTATGCGAAAAGGCAAGAATTTCCAGTATTAGAGGGTTTTGACTCGATATTTTGATTTATTTCTAAAATTTCAAAAGAAAGTGCCTAAGTGCTAAATTTTTCTTGGAGGGTTTTTTATAAAGGGTCCCCATTTATTAATAGAATATTAATCATTAAACTAATAAATGGGGGGGTTGTTGAATAACACAACAATTGGTGATTCGCTAGAAGAACCAGTTATCTTTGATATTTTTTTGAAATTTCTAAAACTTCCAAAATAAAGATAGTTAAAAAAATAGGAAATACATGAAATCTAAGATAAGTAACATTTCTCTGAATAAGAAAACAAAAATCCACCTAATTATCATCCATTTGATTATCCTTTTCAAAATGAACATTCATTTGTCTACATCAATCTTTACTTGGTTTTAAGATAAAGCAGGGGGCTCTCGCAAATTAGCTTTTATATGTACTCATTTTTTACAGGTAGAGCCTTTGCTGCCAGCAGGCGTCCATAGCCTCGATAGTGTTACCTTTTAACCAGCAATGATTCAGTATCCCATCTAGATAAGAGTGAAATTTTTAGTGATGAATTCAGATTCATATACTTACTTCCTTTTTTTCTTTTCTAAACAAATTATTTTTCTTAAAAAATTCATTTTTTTTACTTAAAGGTCAATGTCTTGGTTTGGTGGCCAAAATTGACAATGCCATTCACTGGTTGTAACTCGACTAAACAAGCTGGCTCATGATGAGACCCCTTGTCTCTTGATTAAAATAATCTCAAGCCATTACCCTATTTTGATATGCAGTATTGGTAATGTCAGTTTAATTACTTCCCTATGATCATGGTAAGTTGGCTCTTGATGAGACCTCTTATCCTTTAGGTTTAAGTATATTTTAGAATTACACTCTAAAAAGAGAAAAGTTTACTAGATGGGGAGAACCATTGACTCCTTAAGAGTTTCTGGATGACAATTATAGAGTTAAAGATGATTTTCTGCAAAGAGTCTTTTCTTTGTTATAGATACTTTTCTTGACTGATGGTAGAACAAAGGCTTCTTTATAAAGTTGATGTTTTGCAAAGGACAAGTAATTTTGGTGGAAAACAAGCAGGTTTCTAAGTAACAGAATTCATCTTATGTCTCAAATTTGAAAATTATCTTCTCAACAATCTCTACTTATACAAGCGAAAAGTCAAAATATAAAAGAGATTATTATTGTAAAGGCCAAAAGTAAATGCTATTTAACTTTTATTTTCCTAGAAAAAGTAAAGGAAATAGTGTACAAGGGATAGAAGAGGTTATCTTCTATGAAAAATATTTCTTCAAAATCTGCCCATTAATAGGTAGAGAATCTCTCTTGCCTAATAAATCCTACAGTAAAAAGGTGGATGGGCCAATTTTCTCTGCAATCTGAAATGGGCCAAGCCACATTCTTTGGAATTTGGTATGCTTACCTTTTTCCTCGTGTGCTTTATCCCACTTCAATGCAAGGCTCTAAGCTGAAAGGGTTTTGGACTTACAAAATTTGCATCAAATGAAGACTTAACTAATTGTTGATGATGTGCATGTGTGATTTTGGCTTTGTCTCTTTATTCTTCGAGCTTGAGGATTTGTGATTGCCTTACTTGCATAGAAGAGGAAGGAGTTTCTTCAATAAATTGAACTAGGGCTAGAGAGGGAATAACTACATTTCTAGGGAGAATATCCTCTTTCCCATAGACCAAATTAAAAGGAGAAGTGCCTATTGAGGCCTTCCGTGTTATTCAATCTGCCCATAGAGCAAATGTAAAAGATTTGTGCCAGTTTTTCTGACCTTGATCAACGATTCTTTTGATGATTCTTAAGATATTTTTGTTTGTAGATTCGGCCAAACCATTTCCCTGAGGATAATAGTTAGCAGAATATTTAAGTTTAAAACCTATTTTAAGAGAAAATTCTATCATAGCATTGCTTGTGAAATAAGATGCATTGTCAAACATGAGGGTAGTTGGTAGGCCAAATCTGGTAATAATAAACTGATCAATAAATTCAATGATGTTTTCAAAATTGGTTGCCTTAAGTGGAATTGCTTCTACCCATTTTGTGAAGTAATCAGTTTTTGTAAGGATATATCTATGTTGCTTTGAAGAGTGAGGAACAATCTCGCCTATTATGTCCAATCCCCATTGTTCAAATGGTTGTTCAATGTTGACTGACTGCAATGGTAATGCGGGTTTCCTCTATCTTCCAGCAGCTGTTTGACAAACTTTACATTTCCTTACATATTCGTGTGCATCTTTGAATAAGTTTGGCCAATAATAGTCAACATGCATGTTTTTATGTGTTGTTGTGTCTCCTCCAAAATGTCCACTAGCTGACCCATCATGGAGTTCTTGCAATACCTTTTCTGCCTCAGATTTTTTAAGTCATCTAAGAAAAATAGAATCACAATTTTTCCTAAACAACACATCATTGATGATCTCATAGTGCTTAGCTTTTATCCTCAAAGCCCTTTTTCTTTTGTAACTAAGTTGCATAGGGGCACATCCATTTTTCAAGTAAAAGATGATATTAGCATATTTGGATTAAGTATCGTTGAGGCTTACCTCACATATTTGTATATCGTCACCTGAAACTTGTAGTGTTTGTAAATTGGATGCTCCTGCTAACATTCTGAAAAAACCTTAACCTTTAACAATTTTAGCTGGTCTGATCTCAATGTCATATTCTTGCAGCGTTGTTACACAATTTTCTCTTTTCTCGCATACATCTCTTTGCATCAATAGATTTCTTACTATTGAGAATGGGACTACTACCTTAGTGTGAGTCTTGAGAAGAAAGGGTCTGAAGTGTTTTATTGATTTGAAAATAGAAAAAAACTGTTTTTCAACGTCTGAGTAGTTTAATTCAGCCCCTTGCAAATTAGAACTAAAAAAAGAAATCGGTGCTTCGATTTTGTCATCATTGACCTGTATCAGTATAGCTGCATATTATGTCTTTGAAGCAAAGGTATATAAAATGAAACGATTAGAAAAATTCGGAGTTGCTAAAGAGGGAGAATTTGTGATTGCTTGTTTAATTAGATTAAAAGCTTCATGCTCGGTATGTCCCCATTTAAAAACAGAATTTTTCTTAATCATAGATTGGAGGGGTAAAACAATTCATGAAAAGTCAAGGAAAAATCTTTTGACAAAATTTATCTAACCTAGGAAAGATTGCATGGATTTTTTATTATAAGGTAAAGAGATTTCAAAAATTTCTCTTATCCTATCGGGATTAATAAGAATTCCTTCTTTGGATACGATAAATCCAAGGAGCTTTCCTTCACTCAAAGAAAAGAAAGATTTCTTGGGATAAGAGAAATTCCATACCTCTGACAACGCTCAAAGATTTGTTTTAAATATTTCAAATGATTATTGCGCTTTTTTTAATACACAGTTATGTCATCTAAATAAATTACCATTGATTTATTCGCCAAACCTTTGAAATTTATGTCCATGGCTCTCTGAAATGTTACACTATCATTTATTAACCCAAATGGCATCTTTTGATAAGCATAGGTGCCCCATTTGGTTCGAAATGTGGTCTTTTGCTGGTCATCTGGATGTACTAGAATTTGATTATAACCTGAAAATCCATCCAGAAAAGACATCAGCTCTGAGCCTGCAACTGATTGCAGTATCTATTCCATAGGAGGTAATGGGAAGTTTTCCTTTTGACAAGCTTTGTTGAGATTGTGAAAGTCTATACATATTCGAATATCCCCATTCTTTTTCCTAGCTGGAACAAGGTTAGAAACCCACCTTGAATGCTTAATAAGAAAAATTATTTTGGCTTTGGGAAGCTTATTCAATTCAGATTTTATCCGATTTTCTAAATTCGAACGAATTTTTCTCAACTTATGTTGTATAGTCTTTTCATTGAATATCATGGGAATGGTTTGTTGAATGATGGAAGTATCATATATCTTAAGATATTCATAGTTCCAAGCAAAGACATTTTTGCATTTCTTTAACAAATGAACAAAGGCTAATATTTCATCTGGTGTAAGACCAAGACCTAGATTGATATTTTGAGGTTTAAGGTCAGTTCCAAGATTAACTAATTCAAACCTCAAAGTTGAACTTTGAAGTTTTGAGATAGTGGGTTTCTTGAACCTATCTTTAAGATCATATAATTCTTCCAGCTTAACCACAGATTTAGGTATGGAATTTGCAGTCCTTTATTGCTTAAGCTGGCTATCATGTTGATATTCATCTATTATCTGGTCATCATAAGAGCCTTCAGATGTTAGAAAATTTATGATATCTAGATCATTATTAAAGACTCGCCAATTGGTGATATTTTCGAGAATAGAAGGCCTAAAAATTAATTCAATAGAAAAGCAATTGGGGCTATAATCTCCTGGTGGAATGAGCTTAGATGCAACATTAACCAAAAGATCGGCACTTTCATTTTGGAGTCTTTGGATAGGGGAAATGTTGAATGTTGTAAAATGAGAGGTGAGGACCTGGACTAATGATTGATAATGTTTCAAATGTCCGAAGAGACAGTGTATAGTATTCCTTACTTTTTTATATACAATTTCTGAATCTCCAAACACTTGAAGATATTTGATATCAAGGCTGGATGCTTTATACAATCCTTGAACTAATGCTTCATATTCGACATTGTTATTTGTGCATTCGAATTCAAGTCTGCATGTTAACATAGTTTTTTCCCTTTCTGGGATAACTAATATGAATCATGCCCTGACTCCATCATTAGATTTAGATCCATCAAAATATAATTTCCAAAATAAAGACTCAACTACAAGTTTATCTACAAAATTTATGCACTTAGAAGAATCTGTTTGAGAATAATTTTCGACTTGTGACATAACAGAATTTTCCAAGAAGGGTGATGTATTTGCATTAAAATTGCCTAGAAATGATTCAACTGAATAATTTCCAATGATATTGCTACTGTATGCAACGGGTTCATTTTCTCCTTCCATTTTTGTGATGATATACTTTTGATGTTTCTCATGGTCAACCCTTATTTGATTCGGCTTACCGTTATAAGGAAGCCACATGTGGGACCAATCGGTTGCAAAATAGCCATGAAGCTTTTCTGACCAGTCTCTATTAAGGATTAAACCGTAGAATTCAGGGATATCAGCCACAAGAATGTCAATGACTTGACATACTTTCGGGTTTGATGAGAGTCGAATAGTGACTTGATTGAGTTCCCCTATAACTTCGACTTGAGATCGATCTAACTACACAATACGAACAGCAAATTTTTGGGGCTCCACATTCAATTTTGTTGAGATGTGCAACAAGAAATGCTAAAAATAGCACTACTATAAATAGCCCAGCTATAAATATCAGTTCAGCCATTGTGGATCTTAGCAACAATGGGTGAAAAGAGAAGGTGCTAAAAATAGCTTTTCTAAAAATAGCATTTCGGGATCCCTTCTTATTTTAGTAAGTCCCTGGACTAAACATACGAAGTAAAATTCGAATTTGATATTAACAGCTATTTGTAAATTGATTAATTAATTCATCTTGAGTTAATTAGTTAAGGAATTATGAACATGAAGTCTATGTGAGGACATGCAACAGTTTCTCCTTTGATTGAGGGATTTATCCATCAGTTAAAGAGATAAGAGTGAGTTGTAATATTGAGTTGTAATTAGTTTACTCAGTTTAACTGAGTCAAGTCCAGTTAAATTAATTTAATATTTTTTTAAATTAATGAGAGTTCAGTTAGTTAATGCTTGCATGCATGTAACTACTGTATTTCAGATAACTGAGTATTCACTCATGGATAACTCATGCATGTCAGTTCAGTCAGAGACCCAGTTGAGATCAGATGGAGGGACAGTGTACTATCAATTGCAAGAATATTCCATTGTGAATATTCCTTGCATGCAGAAGGAATATTATTCCTTAAGGATTGCGCAGTTGGATCAGAGGTTACAGTGAGTGTGATGAGGCCAATTCACACATGTGACATCATTGGACCCCAATCAAAACTGCGCAAGGAAATAGGAGGCTTGGAGGGCTTGAGGAAGACATATACTATGTCTATTCAGTCTGTGAGCTGTATTGTTTGATTGCAAAGAGAGTAGGATAGCTTTTGAGCTGATTATTTTTGTAACTTGACTAAGATTTCCACTTGTATGATCATACAGAGTTGGGGTTTTATGTTGGTGCTTTCCCCAGTGTTATATCTTCTGTGTTATGGTTGATTACTTCTCATTCTCAATTATATTTGTTCTTATTTGATGATGCTCATATCTGTTTAAGCTTCCGCAAAGTTTATAGTAGAAGTAGATCTAGTATTATGCTTTAGGAAATTGCATATATCAGGTGATCTACAGTGAAAATTCTACATGGTATCAGAGCAAAGGTGATCAAGGAAGAACAGTATACGAGCAAGAGAAGTTTGAAGTTTGGTTTCTGAATATTGAAATTGAGTTCTTATCACATCTATTTCACTTATGGCGTTCAGTGGTTTAAGAGTCAAATATGCCCTTGATGGCAGTTCGAATTATATAGCTTGGAAGGATCGCATGGAGGTAGTATTAGAAGATAACGGTCTAAAGGACTTCATTGATCAAGAAGTCCAAAAGCCAACTGATGCTACTCAACTGGCAGAATGGAAAAAGTGTGTGGCTAGAGTAAGGATAATCCTTCTGGAGGGAGTTCGAGATCACATTGTCTCGAGCCTCCGTGGGAAGGAGACTCTGTTTTCAATGTGGAAAACATTGAAAGATATTTATCAAAATAGCAGTGATCAGAGGAAGTTTGCACTAAAATACAAGCTTCGAAAGATCAAGTGCAAAAAGGGTGACACAATCTCTACATTCCTAAACAAGCTCATCACCTATAGGGATGAGCTTGGAACCGTAGGGATCGTGACAATTGATGACAACATGGTGAGTCTAGCACTCCTCAGTCTTCCTAAGAGCTAGCATAGCTACCAAGACTCGGTTAATGGAAGAGAGAAACTGCCAGATTGGTAACGACTTTGGTCGGATCTGATGCAGGAGGAGATTAGGCGAAACACCAAGGATGGATCTTCATCAAAACAAGATGATGAAGAAAATCTAGTTATAGTGAGTAAAGCTAAGAAAGGGAAAGGGAAGGCATCCCAATCCAAATCTTCTCATGGTGGGAAGAAGGTTGACAAGTCGAAGCTTTCACTGTCATGAAGTGGGCCATTATGCAATGAATTTTCCACAAAATAAATCCAAGAAGGGTTCCTCCAAGGGATCTGATGGTGATGCATTAGCCTCACAGTTTGAGCTAGATTTCTCTCTTATCGCATGCATGGTTTCATCCATGGTGGGATGTGTTGGGTACCTGGACAGTGGAGCTTCTTTCCACATGTCAGATGACAAGAATATTTTCAGTACATTGGAGGAGAAGGATCTCCAGATGCGGATTGAGATGGGCGATGATGGAAAGTATTGTGTCTCAGGTGAAGGTACAGTTGTGATTCAGAGGGAGCATGGTGCTCCTCTCACCCTATCTGCTGTTAAGTATGTACCAGGTCTGAAAAAGAATCTTGTGTCTGTTACTATGCTAGAAGATAAAGGCTACGATGTAGTCTTTAGCAAAGGAGAGGTATTCCTGAGGCATATCGGCACTGGACAGACAAAGTCAATAAGGATTCAAGTCAAGAATCTCTACAAGTTGGAGATAGATGATTGTTCTGGTTTGAGTTCCAAAGTGTTAAAGCCCCGAAAATCGGGTCTACAACAAGGGCGATACCCACCCGGTCCGAACCTTGGTTAGCAACTCCTTTTCCGTTTGGTATAGTGGGTCCGACTGGGGATATGGGACCAGATTCCCAATACATGTGTGTGTATGTTGAGAATTGATATTTCTTTCCTAATGATTCCTAAGTAAAATGCTTTTTATTCTAAATCTAATCTAATAACATGCAATTGTATTCTAATAAATAGAAATATCTAATTCTAAACTAACCCTTGATGTAATCTTTCCGTTATGCGATCTAAAATGATTTCAAACAACAGTTGGTAATAAAGATCATTCAACTGCTATGAGAAAAGAATTCAATAAAGATAAACCATTTCATATAAAAAGTTAGACGAAACAGTTGTGAAAAACATATCGCATAATAAGCTACTCATATATTAAGCATAAATAAATATCTATCACCGTAAAAAAGTGCCAAATGATAACTCAAGCATTTAAGCATTCATATATAAATAACTGAACATGAATATCACCATAACACATAAGCAGAAACAGTTAAGAGATAAAAGTACCATTTATAACTAGTTCTACTCATGAGCTCCAGCAATAATGATCTATCTCTTCTTAATCCAACATCCACTAAGAGTACAAAAGTGCAACATCAGTAGTAGATATTAAACGCAGATATCAATAAATCATGTTCCATTCATTCATCAAAACCTCCTCGGAGGGTGCAAAAGTGCATGTTCTGAGGACAAGTTTTTGATAAATTTCTGGACCCTTCTCTAAATGCATGAGAAGGGTTTAAATACTACTAACTAATTCTAAAAATAATTTATTACAAAAATGTAGGATGCGGTTTAAATGACCGTCCTCATTTTAGGCAAAAATAAAGCAAAATTAAAACTAAAACTGAATCTAAAACTAAAACTAATAACTAACTATCTATGTATTTGTTCCTTGAAGTTGCAAGCATTCAGCATTTGCTTGAGGAGAGTTGGCTGGCTGAATTTCGACTTTAGTTGTCCTGCGAAAATGGAATCAGTAAGAGTTGGCGCCATCTTCTCTGCAGAATTGATGATACATTTGAGAGTCATGCATTCGTTGTGTGGTTTTACCAAATATCTCCAGTAAGAATCCCAATTCAACTTGGTTAACCTTTGGATTGACTCTGCCCTTTCTTGAGCCTTCTGTCTCCAGCTTGTTTGTAGATGTTGTACATTTGGTAGATATTTACATACTATTTGAAGATAAATACCACTGGTTTTGATTTCTAGTTTTACCTTCCATCTTTAGTGCCTTTTTCCTACAAATTTCTGAGCTTACAGGCGACTGAGCAATTTGAGGCTTTCCATCTGGAGGGGTTTCGCCTAGCTAGCGCTAATCGCGCATCAGAAACTGCCTCCATTTCACGATCTCGGCTTCCCTGATGTGATTTTCGCCTCTTGTTCACTTTTTTGTTAGAGGATATAAAGCTTAAATTTTGTGGAAAGAATGACTTATACATTCTTGGTTCTGAGTTTTGAATTGTCTGTTTGTGATATCAGCACTATCTAGTATCCATTTAACCATGTCCGTGTACGGGAGAATTTTGGGCCTCGCCGCTATCCTATGCAAGAATGAACATGCTAGATCTGTAATAGATGCCTCAGAAGACCTGTGTGAGCTTGCAGTAGCCATAACCTCCATTACCTTGGGATCTTCTTCCTCAAGTAAACTATACATGCCTACCCAAGTAGTAATACCGGCATCTTTGTTACAAGTGGTGTCTGTGTACAAGGGAGTCATCTCTTTATATTCAAAACTGGGAGCTTTACCCTTCTTTCCCATAATATCTTGAACTCTGCTCTGTATACTTCTCTGCTCTTCACTCCTATAGTTTAAAAATGAGGTGAGAACGATGATAAGAAAAAGGTGACGGGAAAGCTTTAAATGCGGAAAACATATAAAATATACCACCTTACGTGAACTGGATCGTTGATAAGATCAAAACCATATTTTATTAATGATTTCCAACTAACTCATTAATTAACATAGATGTGCATAATTGGGCCTTGGATTTATGAAAAAAAAAAATCTCAAACAATGGGCCCTGCAGATCTGCGGTAAGGATCGCAATATCGTAGATCGCAATATCGCCAATTGCAATATCGTAGATCGCAATATCACAGTTCTGTTGTGTGTGGTAATCATCCGTCAATGTGTTTTCTGCGAAATGCGATTCGTGAGATGCGCCATCGCATATCTGTGGTTTAAGGAATTTCAACGTAAGTGATGTTTGAGGCATGCGATGCGATGAGGATCTTTTGATGCGTGATTTCGCATCGCAATTTCGCACTTTTAGAATTCCGCTTGTAGGAAGGCATCCATTACCCTTTTTGCGATGTGACGCATTTCAAGGAGTGATTTTATTCTAACTTATCATAAAACTTAATTCTTTTTAGATTTTTTGAGAGTATTCTCCTCAGTTTATGATAGTAATTTTTAATGAAAAAAGGAAATACAAGCATTAATTTATTTTTTTAATTTTTGAATAAGGGTCCCCACTTATTTAGTATTAGTGATAAAACTAAACAAGAAGGGGGGTTGTTGCTGGCCACAACACAAAGCAGAGATGGTGCAGAGCCAAGATGTTGGTGAGCTATGGCATAGAAGACTGGGCCACTTGCACCATGGAGCCCTGAAGATCATGCAGCAGATTTCTACCAGATTACCCAAGGGAAAACTTGAGCAGATGAGTACATGCAAAGGTTGTACCTTGGGTAAGTATGTGAAACCTCCCTTTCAGGATTGGGATAGTAGAGCTGGAGCAATCTTGGAGTGAGTACACTCAAATGTATGTGGACCATTCTCTACAGCCTCCACAGCTAGGCAAAGGTACTATGTTATTTTTATTGATGATTTTTCTCGTAGATGTTGGATCTACTTTATGCAAAAGAAGGATCAAACCTTCTTGAGGTTTTGTGATTTTAAAGCCTTGGCAGAGAAATAATCTAGAAAGAGAGTAAAAGCCTTGCGTAGCGACAATGGTGGAGAGTATGTTTCCCAGCAGTTTAAAGACATTTGTGCTGCAGAAGGAATTAAACGGGAACTAACGGCACCCCATTACCCACAACAAAATGGGGTGGCCGAAAGGAAGAATAGATCTATTGTGGCAGTAGCTCGAGTGATGTTGCATCACCAAGGCCTACCACTTCATCTATGGGCTGAGGCATGCAATACAGCAGTGTACCTTCAAAACAAAAGTCCCCATCGTATCTTGGGGATGAAGACACCTATGGAGGCTTTTTCGGGGAAGTGACCAGATGTGAGTCACTTCCACATCTTTGGATCATCATTTTACTGTCATGTGAGAAAAGATGCTCAGAAGAAGCTAGACCCAACAGCTGAGTTGGGGATACTTGTGGGGTACACAAATACACCCCACAACTATCGTGTGTTTTTGCCTGCCAGTCAGAGGACCGTAGTGCGCAGGGATCTAAATTTCGACAAGCAGAGAGCCATGCAAGTGTCACTTGAGATGGAGCTCAAGTTGCATGGAGATGAGGAACTTTTAGTTCCAAAGGAGGAGGAGCCTCCTGATGATGTGGATCAGCCACATGCAGAGGATCCAGTAGTGGAGACCACCACTCCTGGATATTCTTCCAGAGACGAGCAGAAACACTCGGGGGAAGCTGACAGATTGATGCTAGATGCGAGAGAGAATGTGGGGCAGCCATCCTCTCAGCGCAGACAGAGGAGATCTCCCGAGAGATACACTGGATACATGCCTTGGTTGGGGAGTGTGTAGCGACTGAACCTTCTCTTTTAAGGAGGCAGTGCAGCAACCAGTCTGGGTTGATGCAATGGTAGAAGAGTACAATTCTATCATATGGAATAGTGTGTGGGATGTTGTCCCTAGACCTGGGGACAAGTCAGTGGTTAGTTCCCGATGGCTTTACAAGGTAAAGCAGACAGCTGATGGCAGTGTTGAGAAACACAAGGCAAGGTTTGTTGCCTGAGGTTTCTCATAGGTTGAGGGGATCGACTACGATGAGACCTTTGCTCCCGTAGCAAGGTACTCATCTATCAGATCGATGCTAGCTCTATCAGCTCAGATGGGTTGGAAGATCCATCAGATGGATGTGAAGATGGCATTCCTCAATGGGAAGATTGAGGAAGAGGTATACATTGAGTAGCCCGAAGGATTTGAGACCTTCGATCATGAGTCGCATGTCTGCCAACTCAAGCGAGCACTGTATGGGCTGAAGCAAGCACCCCGTGCTTGGTATACCAGGATCGACAGCTATTTCACCAGATTGGGCTTCACCAAGAGTGAAGCAGATGCGAACCTTTACCACATCATGGTAGAAGGTAAGCCATTGATTATTGTACTTTATGTTGATGATCTGATTTTGACAGGTGATGATCAACTGATCAAATCTTGCAAGGAGGACCTTGCAAGAGAGTTTGAGATGAAGGACATGGGCCTCATGCACTACTTTCTAGGCATGGAAGTGTGGTAGAAAGATGGGGAAGTATTTGTGTCTCAAGGCAAGTATGCCAATGAGATACTCAGGCGCTTTCACATGGAGAAGTGCAAACCCATGCAGACTCCTCTAGCTGGGAACTGGAGGAAGGAGGATGCTACTTCAGGTGAGGTAGTAGTTGCTACTGTTTATCGGCAGCTGGTGGGTTCACTTATGTATTTGGTGAACACACGACTCGACTTATGCTTTGCAGTGAACCAGCTGAGTCAAGCTATGGTTCAGCCTACCAAGCTGTTTTGGAAGGCAGCGAAGCATGTGCTAAGATATCTCAGAGGCACTACACAGTGCGGATTATGGTACAGATGGACAGAGGGAGTGAAGCTACAAGGCTCCATAGATGTGGATTGGGTTGGTAGTCCATCAGACCAGAAGAGCACTTCTGGAGGAATCTTTAACCTTGGTTCAGCTGCAGTTTCTTGGTACAGCAGGAAACAGAGATCAGTTGCACTTAGCTCAACAGAGGCTGAATACATGGCTGCCAGTTAGGCAGCATGCGAGGCCATTTGGATGTGGAAGATTCTAGTGGGATTTTTTGGTCAGATGATGGATCCTACAGTGATATACTGTGATAATCAGAGTTGCGTAAAACTCTCTAAGAATCTAGTGTTTCATGACAGGTCTATCAGTGTCGGTATCTTCATCCCTCCATCAGTGATCAAACTCTCTTGTTGCATTGCATGTTAGGTGTCTCACCCGATCAGCTGCATTCCATTAGGATCATGGATCATCTGACGGTAGTGGCTTATTATACATTTTCCCTCATGTGTTGGCCCATTTTCATTCATCTAGATCATCTGCAGTCAATTTTTGTCTTTAAATTTGTAAAAGTTATTTTTAGGGTTTTAGGTCTCATTAGGTTTAGGGTTTTGGTCAATAAGGTCTCAAAATGCTCAGTGACAGTCAGCAGGCACATGAGGAGGTGAAATAAATTTCCAGCAACAAAAATTTCGATAATCACTCACTCAGTGATTGATTTTTCCTCAAAACCCTATTTTGAGGAAAAACATAGTATTTTATGTTTTTATGTATAAATTTGATGTAATTTCAGTTCTTTCATATGTAAATAACTTCAGTGGCAACCCTGGTCACCTTGCCAAGCTTCAGCAACTCCATCACCTGCAAGGCAAACAAAAAGTCAAATCATTCAGTTCATCAAAGGCAAAAATAAAGTAAACTGCCCAAAAACAGAGTTTGAAAAGTAAGTCAAATGCAAACATTACAAAAGTGGGTTTTATGAGTGAAAAATTAAAATCTCTTGTATATAAATCATTTTTCATGTTCAAAGAGATCATTTGCATTCAAAGAAGAAAGATTGAGCAAGAGAAAGGCCGTGTTGGAGAAAAGAGCAAAATTGCAGCAAAACTATGCAAGTTTCAGGGGCGTGACGCATTGGGCCACCCTCCATAGTGCAAAAAATACACTGGAACAACGCATAGAGAAGGCATTGCGCATTGGGTTTGTGGCGCGGCGCATAGGGCTTCAAGCCCGATTGCACCCATAAACTCATTCAAACTGCGAAATTTGCTCAATTTCCACTTATTCAAGTAAGTCAAGCCTTCTTCCACTGCCAGTGAATGAGTTTCTCTTAAAGTTTATGGTGATTTAATGAGATAAAACTCAAACCCTACCTCCTTGCAATTTTTTCTCAAAAACAATTACTTAGGGTTTGTATTTGTGTTTTTGCTGCCAAGTCCACTCCATCACTCCCTCACTCTTTGACTCCTTCATTTATTTTCTAGTTTCATTAGCTCATTCCCTAATTCCCATATTCCTAAATTCACTAAGCCCAAATCCCCTAACTCCCATTATCCCAAACCCTAGTTACAAATTCCTAAACCCTAATTGTTGTCCCTAATTCTACATACTATTACCTAAACCCCCTATTTGCCAAAAAACTTGTCAACAACATTCCCAAAACCCCTCATACCCTCTCCCTCCACAGTCCCTCATACATTCTCATCCTTGGTAGAAAAAAACTAAAGACACCTTAAATCTCTTCATACTCATCAAAAAAACTCACACATTGGCAAACATGGAGTCTGATCCTTCCTATGACCGAGATGAGGAGACACTCAGTGATTCTCCTAGAGAAATGCATGCACCAAGGAGACCTCACAAGGGTGGAAAACATATACGAGAGGAGCCTACTTCACTTGCCGAGTTGCAGGTCTGTCCTCTTGCTGTCACATGCTTTCAACACCAACCATGTTATCAGCTCTATGAGATGGTAGAAAGAGTCCAATATTATCATGAGTTGGCCATGTTGTTTGTGCTCCATCTCAAAATGGCCAAGTCACTCTAGCAGGTGTGACATTCACCTTGACACCAGAGTCTATTTCTCTAGCAACTGGCATTCCAAATGTTGGTGAGCAGTGGAATAAAAGGTAGCAGATTGACAGAGAACATTATGAGCCTTACATCAAGGCTGGTTATCAGAGACATCTCAGCAGAGTTTTTCCCTTCCAGTATCTGAAAGACTCATATGCTCCCTTGATGAAACTCATAATTAAGTATTTCAGCTATGAGGGCCGGTTTTCTCGCCTATATGCCTATCACATCAGACTATTGATGCACTTCACTAGGGTGAGAATGATGAATCTCCCCTACTTTATTTGCTGGAATATTAAGAAGATGACCACCTTAGTGCACAAGAATACTCCTCAACAGCAGTATAACAGCATATATCATTTTGCACTAATCAAGATTGTGGTCATGCATCAGCTTGGTTTACAGAACATCTCATGGGAGGATTTCATTTCACATGAGGTCTTCACAGATCCTCAAGTACCTCTAGCAGCTTTTCATTAGACAGGTGGACCTTCACATCGGCAAGAGATTCATGAGACACAAACTGCTAGTGTGCCAATGTTTGTCACCTACCAAAAGGGCACTAGAAGGTTGTTTGCAACAACAAAGCGAGTATTATCTCCACCCGGGGTGGAAGGGGTCTCGCTTCCTCCATCAGAAGAGCAGGTACAGGACAAGGGCAAGCGTACATTATAGGATGAGGGCCTTCAGGAGGGCAGGAGACAGATTTTATTCTTATTCAGGATGATGACACCGATTTGGGCTCACAAAGCTCAAAGCTTAGAGAGATCATCCAGGAGCAACAAGATGACATTCAGCATTTGTCTCTCAACCTAGAAAGAGCCAAGTGGATAATAAAATATCTAGAGCAAAGAAACAAACAGCTAGAGGATCAGCAAACCATAATGGAGCTACGAAACATACGAGAAAACCGGCAAGCTGCCAAAAGGAGGAAAGTCAAGCTCACAACACTTGAACAAGAAATCAATGCTGATCGTGAATCTTGGTTGGAGAGGGAAAATATCCACTTGGAGAAGATGCTGGAGAAGGCCATCAATGAGAAAAATATGTTGAGAAACATGGCATACCACTACTTGTCAAGAAATATGGTGTGCAACGCAAGAATCAGGAATTTGAAAGCCAAGTTGAAGAAGGCATCACGGAGGCAAAAAGAGCAAGATAGACTTCAGATCTTGGTTGAGGCTTCCTTGGCCCAACACAGCACTTAATGGAGGACAATTAGCCCAAATTTTAAAAAATTTGGGATACTTTTTGCAATTTTTGAATTTTTGCCTTAAAAAACAGGCTTTTTTGCCCGATGCGCTGCGCCACCTGGCGCTCGCTTTTGATGGGGACCTCCTTTCAAGGAAAAATCAGCATATTTGGATTTTTCATGAAAAAATATGCATGCTCACAAATGGCCAAGAAATTTTGATAGGTTTTGAGCTTCCAAAAAGGTCAAAAACACCTCAAAAATAACCTTTCTAACCCTGTTTTGACACACAGGAAACAGTGTTGGGAGAACTCGGTTTTGGAGGGGAAAATTGAGGCCAAATTCAAAAATTCAACTTGTTCTAGAAAGTAGACAGGAATACCTTTCCAAAAATCCCACTTGGAGAAAATTTGGACACCAGGAAGGCCTCCAAAATCAGCTGCAAAAAGGCGCTACGCATAGGGAAATCAGCGCGGCGCATTGGAGGAATTTTGCTCATTTTTTCTCAAAAAACTCTGTTTTTCGCCTAGTTTTTTCACAATTTGACTTTTTTCCTTCTAATTGTCAAAATCATGATGTAATTTAATGTGACATGATGTATTTTGATGTAATTATGCTAAATTTTCACTCATAGAGGTAAATTCATCCATCAAAAGGTAGTTTGAAACTGAATGAATCAGTTTCCTAGTTTTTAGAGGCAAGTTGTTCCACTGCCTACTTTTTAGTTCTTAGTTTAAATTTTGTTGGAACAGAACCTAATCTTATGAGCTCGACCCCTAGAGGCTAGGATGAGTTGTTTTTTTCCTATATCTTGTAATTCATCAGTCATTAGCATGTTTGGAATTTTGGGAAAGCTTGGAGCTTCATTGTATACTCATTTCAGTAGTTCATCTAAGGAATAGACCAGTGGTTTGCAACACTTTATGGATTCATGTGGCATCTTGCTTTGGTATTGTGTTTTCTCCTATGATTTTAAGTCTACATGTGTTTTATGTATGCCATTATCTCTCTTTATTTCATCTTAACTAAATCAAACAACGATAAAGGTAGAATACATTGAAAGTACAGTGCTCTACCTAGGGTTTGTTTATTCATCAATGTTTTCAGCTGTTTGAAAAGGAGCCCTGAGTTTTTCATGCCCTTTTCAACTCCTCACCTATCTAAAAGCTCTCCATCTCACTCAATTTTAAGTACCAAATCACTTGCCTACCTTGCCCCATAGAGATCTCTACAAAACTGAGTCTAATTCCCCAGACCTAGATCTACCTTTCACATTTGAGCCAACAAAACATCATCAAATTCAATCAAATACCTCTGTACACATACCTAGCCTAAAATCAGTTATTACATTAGTCATCTCAAGCTTTCATTGGCTATCTGATCAGGAGCTCAGGACCAAGTGTCGTAAAATGGTCAAAAATGAAAGTGCTCAGAACTGGTTCAAACCTGAATGACCAGATAGAGCTCGTCCTCCGAATTCTGGTGCCGCAAACGGTTCGAAAAACGGTCGTCGTATGAGAAAGTTATGACAAAAACAAAATCGCCCAATAACCCTTAATTTTTGAATTTTTTCAAAAAAATTTAAAAAAGAATATTCCATAGAATATTCGTTGGAATATTCCAGAGAATATTTCTTTTGGGCAGCGAATGGCAGGATGCCACCTGGCAGGCCAGGAGGCCGCCACGTGGCCCAAGGTGACGTCAACATAAATGTGTGTGGCGCATTTCAAAATTTTTGGACGGATGGAGGATCGAACCCGGGACCTCCTTACCACAATGCATACACTTTACCAATACACCACACGAGCAACACTTATTTAACATTTGGAACAAACTTGTATTAAAGTTTCAATTAGTTAAGGGCGGGGCCCAAGGGGGCCAGCCCCCACACATATGACCATAGTGCATAGAACCGGGAGCTTGTCCATAACCCGCCAGCACATAACAGTGACGTGTTAAATACGTGGTCACATATATGTGGAAATCAATGGTAAACAAACAGTTCAACCAAAAGTTCGGCTCAAACTCCGAGGTAAACCCAAAACCGCCGGGAACGTTCACATGCGCATTGAAAGCCACTAACAGTTAGCTGGCAGTCACGGTCAAGTTGGCGGAAATTTTGGCGGAGCGCCAAATTTGGGCAGACCCGCCATATTTGGCGGGCCTAACTGGCTCCAACTAAAGTTATATGGAGTTTTTGTAGGGGCAACTGGCAGTTGGGAGTAAATGGCCATAACTTTGGCTAGGAAAGTCCTTTTTGGACGAATTTTTTTTTATTTTGGGTCTTTTCGACCTTCTGAAGCCAATGGCATAGGTTTCACAGCCATTTGAGGTCGTTTGTAGGTATTTTAGCTTCGTGGAAGTTCCAGGAGCCACTAGGGCCAAATCAGTTTGGGAGCTGCATTGGGAATTGTGCAGCCAGTGAATGTGGAACGAAGGTCATTCTTGAAGGTTTTCAGCATTCTGAATCCATTTCTATAGCTCATTTTTCCTGTTGAGGCATTCTTCTCACTGTTTAGCTTCAGGAAAGCTTTCAGGGCCACGAGGGCCATTTCAGTGCTTGAGCTGTTTGGGGGCTATGTTCATCCATTTTTAGTGATTCAAAAGCCTATGTCTGCTATTTTCGACCTTCTGAGTCTAATGGCAGAGGTTTCAGAACCAATTGAGGTCATCTTCACCTCGAAATTCTCCATGAAAGTCTAAAGGACCACAAGGGCCAATTGGGGAAAATACTGTATAAGGTACAATTTCACTGTTTAGTGTTTGGGAAAGAGCATGTTTAGCTAATTCCTATCTTCTGATTCTGCATTTACAGTCAGATCTATCTTTCGAGAAACTCCTATTCTTGTATTAGCCTTTGTAGCATTTTTAATACAAGAGGACAAGCCTAGTTTGAGAGGCTTGGTCCAGCAGATGTAGCCCAGAAGGGGTGAACTGCTTTATCATTTTGGTGTCTTTATTTGCTGAAGATGATATGCTAAAAAAAACTGATATAAAGTGTTAAACAGCAAACATACATAACTTGCATACACACATAATCACCTATTCAGCTGCAAAAGGTTATTTGTCTTATTCCGCAAGACATCAAACTTCAAGTATGTGTATGTCAAAGACTTCTAAGTGTTTACTTCGTTATTTCTTTAGGCAGAGCCTGTAGAGAGCCAGGTAGCCTCTGGAACTCATCCTCTCTTTAGAGGTGACATGTCCGGTGAATGCCCCTACAGTCTATCTCTGTATAAGAAATAAGAAGTTTTCACATTTTCAGAGGTCACTTGGAGTGTATAGCTCACATTTGCAATTATGGGAAATGGATACCTTGCACCCTTAAACAAGTACATTCCATTTTCAGATCACTATCTTTTCTGACATTGACAAGGAGAGAGCCCTCTCCCGACCTAGTTGGGCTAGCTACCAGGTTAAGCGTGGTTTGATGTTACCCTAGATCCTACCTTTCTCAGCCTGAGGTAGATTTAGGCACTAACATAGTGGCGACCATACTGGGGAATCAAAGATTGTTTGCTTGTTAGTGTTCTTCATTTTATAAACTACAGACGGAGCCTGAAGTTATGCCAGGTAGCCTTCGAACTGCACATTGCTTTGCGAGTGCATAAGTAGATAAAAGTTGCTTCAGTCAATCTCCGGTCTAGTCTTATAAACGAAACATCTGACTTGCAAATTTCCCCAGTACATCAGATAATTCTAGACTTTTGGATGATGAGTTTAGAATCTGATAAGATGATAAATTGATTTTCTCCATTTGATTTTTGGGAATAATTCAACACACTGGCTTCCAGACGACACACCAGAGAAAATCCTAATCCTAATCCACCTCCTGTGTATGAAAATCCAAATCTTATTCTGAGAATCCTTCATCAAGAAAGTTTTGTGATTCCTGTGTTCAAATCTCATTCATGTCCTGTTGTTTTTGAGTATCTTGAAGATCTTGAGTTTGACGAACAGTTTGAGCTGTCGTTGTTTGAAACCAAGTTCGAAAGTGTTGTTGGCTCTACTACCCTAAATCTAGAGATTGTCAAAGATCTTGAAACTGAAAAGGCCAATAGATCAATTGATGATTATATTTTGAAACTTCAAACTTCCATTGTGGCTACAAACATTCCTAAATTCTTAGAGTCTGCATCTGCAACTCTTGGGTCATCTACTATCGCGTCTAGTTCAAAAATTCCTACTGAATATCCTTTCATTCGCACCATTCCCATGCAGCCTTCCATCTCTGATCAGAAATCTGCAGTGTTGTCACCTCCATCCACTCCTTCTACCACTCAAACATCAAAAATTTCTTCACCTCCATCTACACCTCATATACCTCATACATCAACTGCTCCAACTCCTCCTACATCCCCAAGACCAGTCGTAAATCCACCTAGAGCAATGGTTGCCCGATATGCACCACTTGTGTTGCCTCAAAACTTGGATGACATGCTCGCTAATTATCAAAGAAATATTCCATTGTTTGACAGTACCCCTCAAGGTATCAAAGCTCAGCAACACGTGAATAGGATGGCAGATTTCTTTGATCTCCATGAGATTGATGCAGAAAATGTAACAATGAGATTGTTTGTGCAAACTTTTGGAGGTGAGGTCAGAAAGTGGTTTAGAGAATTTCCGGCTAGAACAATCAACTCATTGGAGGCACTTAAAAGACAGTTTTTGGATCGCTGGGAGGTAAAGAAGAATCCTCTTCAAATTCTTTCCGAATATGAAAACATCAAGAGGAATGTTGGTGAGAGTGTCCAAGATTATTGTGTTAGATTCAATATTGTTTACAATGCAATTCCTGCTGATATAAAGCCACCTATCGGGTTGGATTTGATCAAGTTTCCAGATGGTTTTGATCCTAATATGGCCTATCAATTAAGAGAAAGAGATCCGGCCACTTTGGAAGACATGCAGAAAATTGCAGTCAGCGTTGAAGCAAATTTGCTTGCCAAGAGAGCTAGAACAAAGGCTGAAAAGAAGGTAACGATAAAAGAAGAGACTTCCACTTCAGATCAAGTGCTCCGTAAGCTTGAGAAGATGTTTGATAGGCTCACAATTGCTGATAAGCTTGAAACACAAGTCAGAAATCCTAACTTTCGTGGCCAGCAGCAACCACAATTCAGAATCAAGCAACGAGAGCAACGAGCACAAGACCAAGCAACACAGCAGCAGGTAAAGACACCCTTACAGCAGAATTTTGTACATGGTCCGGAATCAGATGATGAGGAGAACGTAATTGGAGAGGAGAATCATTTCTTTACACCTGATGATATGCCAATTTTTATCACTGAAGATGAGGAGTATTCAGAGAGCCCAGCTGTACAAAGGGATGAAAATTTCATCTTGGCAAATGAAACAGCTCTTGAAGAAGAGTCTGATGAATATCAGAGGGGTTACATGAATGCTTTGACAGCCCAGCAGCGACAATATTCACTCAGGAGTAGAGATGTACCCATTAATCCAATTCAAAAAAGAAAGGAGACGACAACACCAAAGAATGATCCACCCATTGTGCAGAAAAAGGGAAAAGAGACAGTTGATCCTACCACCAGCAAAACACCATCAGCAAATCAAAGATCAAATCATCCAAATATATCAAAGGAGAAAACTAAAAAGAAGGATGTTTCAGCTAAAGAGGTAGAGAAAATGTAAGTTTTTAACCTAGAAAATGAAATTGCTAAGTTAAAAGTATCTATTCCTTTGACTGAGTTGATGAAGAATAGCAGCTATAAAGGTCAGGTGTCTAAAATTTTGAATTTAGATCCATTATCTGATATGGTAAATGCGGAGGATGATAACTTGAGTTGATATTTGGTCCAACATTGGAAGGTCAGTATCAAGATAGTGATGTAGCTCCTTTTTACGTCAGCCTTAGGGTGCATGACTATGTGTTACACAACGCTATGTTTGATTCCAGAGCCTCTCATAATCTCATGCCTAAGGCAATCATGGAGAAATTGGGTTTGGATATCACTAGAAAATATCATGACCTTTATTCTTTTGATTATGGTAGAGTAAGATGCATTGGTCTTATTAAAGATTTAGTGGTCAGTTTGGATCAGATCCCAACAAAAAATGTTTTGATGGATGTGGTTGTGGCAGATATTCCTCCTAAATTTGGCATGCTTCTTTCCAGATCTTGGGGAGAAAAACTTAAAGGGACATTACAGCTTGATTTCTCCTATGCTACTATTCCCGTGTTCGGTCAGATGATGTAATTATACCAGGAGAAAAAGATGAAGTACATAATCACTAGCAAGGAGAAACCGGTAAATCATCCAATCAATTATGTACAAACTGATTTAGAATCATTTGTTCTATATTCCGATAGCTTTAATGATGTAAATAGCCAAGTAGTTGAATTAGAAGACATTGCAGAGATCACTGAAAATTTCAGAGAAGTCATAAAGCAAGAAAGACAAAGGCTTGATAGTACCGCTGAGCAATCAGCCTTCTGACAGCAGCAAAATAATGATGGATAGCAGGGAAAAGTAAAAGAGAAAACAGAGTTTCAGCATTTGGAAGAGGACGAAGCCAGTTTTTGGAGCATGGATTTTGATGGCGTAGTAGGAAGGGAAGGTACTGGAATTGGCATTTCGATACGCAGCCCTATTTTCTCCCCAAACAAAGTGCCAAGAAATGTAAGGGTCTGTTTGTATAAATTGGCTTTTGATTGTTCAAATAATGAGGCTGAATATGAGGCTTTAATTATTGGTTTGAAAATCCTTATAAAGTTAAATGCTAAAAGAATTTCAGTCTATGGCGACTCCGAGTTAGTTATCAAGCAAGTGAAAGGGGAATACCAAGCTAAGCATCCTCGAATGCGGGCCTACCGCAATGTGGTATAGAAATCTTGAGATTGTTTTCAGATTATACTTTGACATGTGTCCCTCATGTTCAGAATGTCATTGCAGATTCACTTGCAACAGCAGCAAGTAATTTGAAAATTCTGATGAATTCAAACAACAAGTTTGAAATTCATGTGAAACATAGCACGGCTATCCCCAATAATCAAAGGTATTGGCAGTTGTTTCAAGATGATAAAGAGATCGATGAATTTCTGCAAAATGAAGGTAAATTCAAATACACTTCTATCAATAGGGAGCATGATGATGGTGAAGCAGACATAGAAGTCAATGAAATGGAAGTTTTGCAGCTTAAAGACAATGTCATTCCTAAAGGTCTAATACCTTTAGAGGAGTTTTTCGATCAAGATGATGTAGCCCGAAAACCGAGCTTGCTGCCAACCAAGAAAGGAGTTGAGGATGTGAACATTGGATCAGCAGAAAATCCTAGAATGGTCAAGTTATCAAAGGCATTGCCTCCACAGGTAAAAGCGAAGTATATCAGTTTATTATCTTCATTTACTGATGTATTTGCATGGGACTATTCAGATTTGAAGGCATATGATATGAGCATAATTCAGCATATAATTCCGATCAAGCCAAATCAAAAGCCATTTCGACAAAAGTTAAGAAGAATAAATCCAAAGTTGCTGCCCTCAATAGAGAAGGAAGTGAATCGATTGTGCAAAGATAGTATAATTTTCCACATAAGATTTTCAAATTTGGTGCCCATGCGCAAGAAAACAGGTGAGATTCGATTATGTATTGATTTTAGAAATCTGAATAAAGTATCTTTGAAAGATAACTATCCATTGCCCAAGATGGATCACATACTTCAATGAGTAGTTGAAGCATCCCGCATGTCACTACTCGATGGTTATTCCGGTTATAACCAAATTCTGGTCCATTAGGATGATAGAGATAAAACAGCATTCACTACTTCGTGGGGAACTTTCCATTATGCCTAGATGCCTTTCGGATTGAAGAATGTTGGTGCAACCTTTCAGTGGGCCATGGATATTGCATTTGCTAATGAAAAATATGTCTTTTTAGTTGTTTATCTTGATTACTTGACAGTTTTCTCTAATTCAGATGAAGAGCACCTTTATCATTTGAAGATTGTATTTCAGCGGTGTAGAAAGTATGGTATATCTCTCAATCCAAAGAAGAGTATGTTTTCCATGGACGAAGGCAAGCTTCTCGGTCATATTATATCAAAGGAGGGCATCTGCATCGATCCAACTCAATTGAAAGCCATTCAGAAAATTGATTTTCCATGAAGCAAGAAGGAGATCCAATCATTCAATGGTAAGATGAATTTCTTACGTCGCTTTGTGCCCAATCTTGCAGAACATTTAAGGGAAATCACAAACATGCTCAAGAAAGATAGTGTAGTGAAGTGGACTGAGGAAGCAATAAAGTCTTTCAATTTAGTGAAATTGGCCCTTTCTTCAGCTCCGGTTTTGATCAGCCCGGACTATACTCAAGATTTCATTTTGTTTTCATTTGCCTCAGATCATACTATGGCAGCGGTCTTGATGCAAAAAAGGGACCAGCTCGAGAAACCAATTGCTTTTTTTAGTAGAACAATAAGAGATGCAGCTTTAAAGTATAATATTATTGAAAATCAAGCTCTTACTTTGGTAAAGGCATTGAAAGATTTTCAAGTTTATATTCTGCATTCCCACATCCTTGCTTATGTCCCTAATGCTGTTGTTAAAGATGTCTTAGTGCAAACAGATCCAGAAGGGAGAAGAGGCAAATGGATTGCTGCCTTTTTGGAATATGACGTGGAGATCAAACCAACAAAGCTCATCAAAGGATAGGGGCTGGCCAAACTAATGGCTGAGTCAAATTTTCATGCCTTGGACATTAATCTCATTGTTGCTATGTTCGAGGAAGATGAAGAAAGTTCGCCTGCTCAGGTATCAGAAATTTTTCTTCTTTCTCCTTGGTATTCAGACATTGTGTATGTGCTCCAAAATCTATCACCACCACCTGGAATGGCTAAGAATAAAAGTAGGACCCTGAAATTAAAGGTTGCCAAGTTTTGTATCATGAATAATGCACTCTATTGGAAAGATCCCAGTGGTGTCTTGCTCAATTGTTTAGTTGAAGAAGAGGAAAAATAGGTTATGGAAGACTTTCACAAGGGAGATTGTGGAGGTCATATTTTCTGGAAGACAACAGCCAACAAAATTTTGAGAGCGGGATATTATTGGCCAACTCTCTTTGCTGATGTGTACAAAACTGTTACAAGCTGCCACGAATGTCAGATTTTTCAAGGTAGGAGAAAATTGCAGCCTTTACCGCTCAAGCCAATTGAAGTAAGTGCTCATTTTCAGCAATGGGGTTTGGACTTCATTGGCGAGATTCATCCTACTTCTTCAGCGCAGCATAAGTGGATCCTCACAGCGACAGATTATTTTACCAAATGGATTGAGGCGATTCCCACTAGGCAGGCCACTGATTCGGTAATCATTTCATTTCTTGAAAACAATATTTTGTCTCATTTTGGTTGTCCAAACAAGCTAATCACTGATAATGCAGCAGCTTTTAAATATAAAAGAATGATTGATTTTTGTAATAAATATCAAATTACTTTGGTGCACTCAACTGCATATTATTCACAAGGCAATGGATTGGCAGAATCCTCAAATAAATCCTTGGTCAATATTATCAAAAAGCTACTGGAAATGAACAAGAAGAGTTGGCACAAAAAGCTGGTTAATGCACTTTGGGCAAACAGAGTAAGTCAAAATAAATCTATAGGCATGTCCCCTTTCGAGCTCGTGTATGGTGTTGACACAATATTTCGACCTCTCTCGCAGTCCCGGTAGTTAAACTTCTGCAGGAAGCTGGCAGTGAAGATGATCATTTGCAACGAAGAATCAATCAAATGATCCATTTACAATAGAATAGAGAGGAGGTTTTTCAGACCACTTTCAAGCTGCAAGAAAGAATCAAGAAGATATATGATCGAAACGCAAAGGCGGACAAGTTTCAAATAGAAGATGTAGTGTTGAAATGGGACGCAAGAAACGAAGATAAAGGTAAGCATGGCAAGTTTGAGAATCTTTGGAAAGGACCTTTCAGAATTGCTGCATATTGGGGCCAAAATGCTTTCCTTCTGAAAGAAATGAATGGATAAGATTGTCCAGGTGGACCGGTCAACGGTCGGCTGCTCAAACGGTACTATTTTTGAAATGTTTACTATTGTCATATGTATTATTGTACATACCGGCTTGTTTAAATTTCATTGCAAGTGTGTGTTGTCATCATTCTTTTAGTTTGGGGCCCGAGGTGAAGGCTATAAAACTGAGGTTTATTTCAGCTTTGGTTTGATTTTTTTGAGTCAGGTCTTTCAGTTAATTTTAGTCTTGAAATTGAGTCATTTTTGAGTCAGATTTCAGTGCTGAAATTGAGTCAAGAGTTTGGTTTTGGTTTTTCGAAGTTATTGACTCCATAGCCCAATGGACGAAGGCACTGCTTTCTTTCCCAAAGATCTATAGTTCTTGGCACCTCCAAGGAGCTCCCATCCCCATTGGAGCCAATGTTAGTGTCAGTATCTTCATCCCTCTGTCAGTGATCAAACTCTCTTGTTGCATTACATGTTAGGTGTCTCACCCGATCAGCTGCATTCCATTAGGATCATGGATCATCTGACAGTAGTGGCTTATTATACATTTTCCCTCATGTTCTAGCCCATTTTCATTCATCTATATCATCTGCAGTCAATTTTTGTCTTTAAATCTGTAAAAGTTATTTTTAGGGTTTTAGGTCTCATTAGGTTTAGGGTTTTGGTCAATAAGGTCTCAAAATGCTCAGTGATAGTCAGCAGGCACATGAGGAGGTCAAATAAAGTTCCAGCAACAAAAATTTCCATAATCACTCACTCAGTGATTGATTTTTCCTCAAAACCCTGTTTTCAGGAAAAACAGAGTATTTTATGTTTTTATGTATAAATTTGATGTAATTTCAATTCTTTCATATGTAAATAACTTCAGTGGCAACCCTGGTCACCTTGCCAAGCTTCATCAACTCCATCACCTGCAAGGAAAACAAAAAGTTAAATCATTTAGTTCATCAAAGGCAAAAATAAAGTAAACTGCCCAAAAACAGAGTTTGAAAAGTAAGTCAAATGCAAACATTACAAAAGTGGGTTTTATGAGTGAAAAGTTAAAATCTCTTGTATATAAAACATTTTTCATGTTCAAAGAGCTCATTTGCATTCAAAGAAGAAAGATTGAGCAAGAGAAAGGTCGTGTTGGAGAAAAGAGCAAAATTGCAGCAAAACTGTGCAAGTTTCAGGGGCGCGACGCATTGCGTCTTAGGCGTGGCGCATAGGGCCGCCCTCCACAATGCAAAAAATACACTGGCACGATGCATAGAGAAGGCGCGGTGCATAGGGCTTCAAGCCTGATTTCACCCATAAACTCATTCAAACTACCAAATTTGCTCAATTTCCACTTGTTCAAGTAATTCAAGCCTTCTTCCACTGCCAGTGAATGAGTTTCTCTTAAAGTTTATGGTGATTTAATGAGATAAAACTCAAACCCTACCTCCTTGCAATTTTTGCTCAAAAACAATTGCTTAAGGTTTGCATTTATGTTTTTGCTGCCAAGTCCACTCTGTCACTCCCTCACTCTATGACTCCTTCATTTATTTTCCAGTTTCATCAGCTCATTCCCTAATTCCCATATTCCTAAATTCACTAAGCCCATATCCCCTAACTCCCTTTATCCCAAACCCTAGTTACAAATTTGTAAACCCTAATTGTTGTCCCTAAGTCTACATACTATTCCCTAAACCCCCTATTTCCCAAAAAACTTGTCAACAATATTCCCAAAACCCCTCATATGATAGATACAGTGCGACCGATATCAGTACCATTTCCTTTGAGAGGGAGTCTGGTAAACCCTTCGTATTGAAGGAAGTGATGCATGTTCGAGGATTGAAGAAGAATCTTATCTCTGTGGCGATGTTAGAAGACAAGGGATATGATGTTGTTTTCAGCAAGGGAAAGGCTTTCCTACGCAGTAAGACAACTAGAGAAACCCGGAAGATAGGGGTTTGAGTCAAGAACCTTTATCAATTGCATGTAGATGGTTGCGCAGTAATGGCATGCAAGGCAGCAGGATTGGTGAGCTGGGATGATGGCGAGCTGTGGCACCGGAAATTGGGCCACCTTCACCATGGAGCCTTGAAGATACTGCATCAGATTTCTACTGGGCTTCCTAAAGGCACTCTTGCGCAGTCAGATCGGTGCAGGGGTGTACTTTGGGAAAATTTGTGAAAGCCACCTTTCACGAGAAGGATAGTCGCACCACGATGATCCTTGAGAGAATTCACACAGACATGTGTGGACCTTTCTCAGTAGCTTCGACAGCAAAGCACAAGTACTATGTGATCTTTGTTGATGATTTCTCTCGAAAGTGTTGGATCTTCTTCATGTAGAAGAAGAGCAAGACATACTCAAAGTTCTGTGAGTTCAAAGCACTGGTCGAGAAGGAATCAGGGAAAAAGGTGAAGGCTCTTAGGAGCGACAATGGTGGTGAGTTCATCTCTGGCGAGTTCAAGGACTTCTGCAGTACAGAAGGGATTCAAAGAGAGCTCATAGCTCCCCATAACCCACAGCAGAACGGAGTTGCTGAGCGGAAGAACAGAACGATCGTGGGTGCTGCACGGGCGATGTTGCATGATCAGGGCCTACCCCTTCACTTGTGGGCGGAGGCATGCAATACTGCAGTATATGTGCAGAACCGTTGTCCTCACAAGATACTTGGCATGAGCACACTCGAGGAGGCTTATTCTGGTAAGAGGCCTGATATTTCCCATTTGAGGATTTTTGGTTCTCCTGTTTACATGCATGTGACGAAGGATGCTAGGAAGAAGCTGGAGCCAACCGCAGAGGTTGGGATATTTGTGGGGTACAGTGATACGCCCCACAACTATCATGTGTATTCGCCAGACAGCCGCAAGACTGTTGTGCGACGGGATATCAAATTTCAGGAGGAGAAAGCCATGAAGTGTTCACTTGAGAGGGAGCCACACTTGCATGTAGATGATGAGCTATTAGTTCCTAAGGATGAGCTTCAGGATGTGGATCAGCCACAAGATGAATTTCATGGAGTAGAAGAGACCACTCATGCATCACCAACCATCAGAGGGCGAAAGCGCACTACAGAAGCTGAGCGACTGGCTCAATATGCAGAGAAGGTTGTAGGACCACCTACAGCTCAGCGCAGACAGAGACAGTCACATGATCGGTACACTAGATACATGGCTCTTGTGAGCAAATGTGTCGTGACTGAGCCATCCTCTTTCGAGGAAGTTGTGGAGGATCCCGCATGGGTAGATGCCATGGTGGAAGAGTATGATTCGATTATCAGAAACAGTGCATGGGAGATTGTCCCAAGACTGGAGGGGAAATCAGTGGTGGGTTAGAGATGGATCTACAAAGTGAAGCAGGCAGCTAACCGGAGTGTGGAGAAGTACAAGGCAAGATTTGTTGCCCGAGGCTTCTCACAGATAGAGGGGGATCGATTATGAGGAGACCTTTGCACCTGTCGCAAGGTATTCTTCCATACGGAAGATTCTTGCTCTCTCAGCGCAGATGGGGTGGCACATTCATCAGATGGATGTGAAGACTACGTTCCTCAACAGAGTCATTGAGGAGGAGGTGTACATAGAGCAGCCCAAAGGTTTTGAGATCTTCAGCAGCGAGTCACATGTGTGCAGGCTCAAGAGAGCGTTGTATGGGTTGAAACAAGCACCTCATGCTTGGTACACACAGATAGACAGTTATTTCACCGGACTTGGATTCTCCAAGAGTGAGGCAGATCCTAACCTATACCAGATTGTGGTGGAGGGTAAGTTGCTTATCATTTTACTTTATGTAGATGATTTGATTTTGACGGGAGATGAGCTATTGATACTTTCATGCAAGGAGGATCTTGCTAGAGAGTTTGAGATGAAGGACTTGGGCCTCCTTCATTATTTCCTGGGATTAGAAATTTGGCAGTGAAGTGATGGACTATTTGCTTCTCAGGGTAAGTATGCTCGGGAGATACTAGAGAAGTTCAACATGCATGGCTGCAAGCCTGTTGATACTCCTCTTCCTGGAGGTTGGAGGAAGGAGGATGCTACTTCAGCGGAGGTAGTGGATGCCACTGTTTATCGACAGTTGGTGGGGTCGCTTATGTATCTGGTCAATACACAACCCGATATATGCTATGCTGTTAACCAGCTTTCACAAGCTATGGTTAAGCCAACCAATCTCTTCTAGAAGACAGGCAAGCATGTATTTCATTATCTTAGAGGCACATCGAGATATGGATTGTGGTACAGACAGGAGGATGAGGTGAAGCTATATGGCTTCACGGATGCAGATTGGGCAGGGAGCCCAATGGATAGAAAGAGCACATCTGGATGGATCTTCAGTATCGGGTCAACAGTAGTTTCTCGGTACAGCAGGAAGCAGAGATCCGTGGCACTCAATTCAGCAAAGGCCGAGTATATGGCAGCAAGTTTGGCTGCATGCGAGGCTATATTGATGAGGAAGATCCTGGTCGGGTTGTTCGGGTCACACTTGGAGCCTACTGTGATTTATTGTGATAACCAGAGTTGCGTTAAACTCTCATCTAATCCAGTATTTCATGATAGATCCAAGCACATCGACATCAGGTACCATCATATCAAAGATTGTGTGCAGCGGAGAATCATGTTGCTTTCATACATTCCCATGGACGATCAGGATGCTGATATCTTGACGAAGGCGCTGACCAGGAGCAAATTCAAATACCACAGAGGCAGGATAGGGGTTGCAGATAATCCATATCTTGTTGAGAGGGAGTGTTGAAATGCAACAAGATGATGGAGCTTAGTGAAAAGAAGTCGCCGTCACTAAGTGGGCCCGCAGGCTATTTTTGGCGCAAAGTCTATTTTTAGACTATGTCTATTTTTAGACATATGGATCATGGTCTATGAGTTGCAGGATGCTATTTTTGGATGATTGGTCATGTTGGTAAAAATAGATGGACTTCTATTTTTAGACATATGGGCGGAGTCTATTTTTAGACTGCCAGTCTAAAAATAGAACAGTCAAATATTATTAGCTCTTAATAATATTTGGACTATAAACATTATCTTATCCTCTTGCAGCACTTCAGTTAGAGCTACGGATGTGGCACATGCAACTGCCAGAAGGAAATACGCTTTTCTTATGGGTTAGTTGAGCTATTTCATGATGGACTTCAATTAGAACTCAAGTGATTGAGTTTGGTGGAGTTGATTGAGGAGTTGATGGAGTTGTGTTCAGTTTGACTTAGTTGAACTAGTTGTATTTAGTCTAACTGCCAAATACACTAGTGATGAGTGATGTGAATTAATTATTAATTGATTCACTAATTATTAACTCATAAATCAACTAAAGAATACATCAGTTAACTCACTGCATGGACAGTTCAGTGGAGACAAGTGTTAGAGGTGGGTGAAAGGGTGAGTCTACTATCAGTTGTGACTATAGCTGTGCATGAGATTTGCACAATCATTGATTGAGATTGCCAATGAGGATTGCGCAGTACAAGCCAAGGAAAAATGAGCTTGGATCATTCCTATTCTCAACTTGGATTGCGCAGTAGAGGCAGGCAAACAGTGGAGGAGATTTGAACCTGTGACTTGATTCAGATCTGAGCTAGTTTGTGTGTAGCAGGTGGAGATAGTACTGAGTACTTGTGAGGAGTATTGTACTATGTATTGTTATATGTTCTCTATCATTATAATATACAAATAGTTCGGGGTTTTCAGCTGTATGCTTTCCCCATTACATACGGTGTTAATGTGCACATGCGATTGACGTTTCATTGTTTTTAATTCCGCAAAATTGATGATCAACGTAGAGGACGTTATGTATTATGCATGCATTCCGCAAATAGTATATAATCAGGATAATCTCTGTGAATAAGTGTTATATTATTCAAAATTTCTACATGATCCTTCCTATGACCGAGATGAGGAGACACTCAGTGATTCTCTTAGAGAAATGCATGCACCAAGGAGACCTCACAAGGGTGGCAAACATATACGAGAGGAGCCTACTTAACTTGCCGAGCTACAGGCCTATCCTCTTGCTGTCACATGCTTTCAACACCAATATTGTTATCAGTTCTGTGAGATGGTAGAGAGAGTCTAGTATCATCATGAGTTGGTCAGGTTGTTTGTGCTCCATCTTCAAAATGGCCAAGTCACTCTAGCAGGTGTGACATTCACCTTAACACTGGAGTCTATTTCTCTAGCAATTGGCATTCCAAATGTCGATGAGTAGTGGAATAAAAGGCAGCAGATTGACAGAGAACATTATGAGCCTTACATCAAGGTTGGTTATCAAAGACATCTCAGCAGAGTCTTTCCCTTCCGGTACCTGAAAGACTCATATGCTTCCTTAATGAAACTCATAATTAAGTATTTCAACTATGAGGGATGGTTTTCTCGCCTATATGCCTATCACATCAGACTATTGATGCACTTCAGTAGGGTGAGAATGATGAATCTCCCCTACTTTATTTGCTGGAACATTGAGAAGATGACCACCTTAGTGCACAAGAAGACTCCTCAACAGTAGTATAACAGCATATATCATTTTTCACTAATCAAGATTGTGGTCATGCATCAGCTTGGTTTACAGAACATCTCATGGGAGGATTTCATTTCACATGAGGTCTTCACAGGTCCTCAAGTACCTCCAACAGCTTTTCATGAGACAGGTGGACCTTCACATCGGCAGGAGATTCATGAGACACAAACCGCTAGTGTGCCAGTGTTTGTCACCTACCAAAAGGGCACTAGAAGGTTGTTTGCAGCAGCAAAGCGAGTATTATCTCCACCTGGGGTGGAAGGGGTCTCGCTTCCTCCATCAGCAGAGCAGGTACAAGACAAGGGCAAGTTGCCATTACAAGATGAGGGGCCTTCAGGAGGGTAGGAGACAGATTTTATTCTTATTTAGGATGATGACACCAATTTGGGCTCACAAAGCTCAAAGATTAGAGAGATCATCCAGGAGCAACAAGATGACATTCAGCATTTGTCTCTCAACCTAGAAAGAGCCAAGTGGATAATAAAATATATGGAGCAAAGAAACAAACAGCTAGAGGATCAGCAAACCATAAGGGAGCTACGAAACATACAAGAAAACCGGCAAGCTGCCAAAAGGAGGAAAGTTAAACTCACAACACTTGAACAAGAAATCAATGTTGATCGTGAATCTTGGTTGGAGAGGGAAAATATCCACTTGGAGAATATGTTGTAGAAGGCCATTAATGAAAAAAATACGTTGAGAAACATGGCATACCACTACTTGTCAAGAAATATGGTGTGCAACGCAAGAATCAGGAATTTGAAAGCCAAGTTGAAGAAGGCATCACGGAGGTAAAAAGAGCAAGATAGACTTCAGATCTTGGCTGAGGCTTCCTTGGCCCAACACAGCACTTAATGGAGGACACTCAGTGCAATTTTGGAATTTTTCCCTTAAAAAACAGGTTTTTCTGCCCGATGCGCCGCACCACCTGGCGCTCGCTTTTGATGGGGACCTCCATTTGAGGAAAACTCAGCCTATTTGGATTTGTCATGAAACAATATGCATGCTCACAGATGGCCAAGAAATTTTGACAGGTTTGAAGCTTCCAAAAAGGTCAAAAACACCTCAAAAATGACCTTTCTGCCCCTTTTTTGACACACAGGAAGCAGAGTTGGGAGAACTCAGTTTTGGAGGGGCAAATGGAGGCCAAATTCAAAAATTCCACTTGTGCTGGAAAGTAAACAGATAGACCTTTTGAACAAGCCCAATTGGAGAAAATTTTGACACTAGGAAGGCCTCCAAAATCAGCTACAAAAAGGCGCTATGCATAGGGAAATCAGTGCGACGCATTGGAGGAATTTTGCTCATTTTTTGTCAAAAACTCTGTTTTTCACCTAGTTTTTTCACGGTTTTACTTTTTTCCTTCTAATTGTCAAAATCATGATGTAATTTAATGTGACATGATGGATTTTGATGTAATTATGCTCAATTTTCACTCATAGAGGTAAATTCATCCATAAAAAGGTAGTTTGCAACTGAATGAATCAGTTTCCTAGTTTTTAGAGGCAAGTTGTTCCACTGCCTATTTTTTAGTTCTCAGTTTAGATTTTGTTGGAATAGCTCCTAATATTATGAGCTCGACCCCTAGAGGCTAGGATGAGTTGTTGGTTTCCTATATCTTGTTATTTTTCAGTCATTAGCATGGTTGGACTTTTGGGAAAGCTTAGAGCTTCATTGTATACTCATTTCAGCAGCTTGGCTAAGGAATAGACCAGTGGTTTGCAGCACTTTATGTGATTCATGTGGCATCTTTCTTTGGTATTGTGTTTTCTTCTGTAATTGTAAGTCTACATGTGTTTTATGTATGACATTATCTCTCTTTATTTCATCTTAAATAAATCAAGGATAAAGGTAGAATACATTGAAAGTGCAGTGCTCTACCTAGGGTTTGTTTAGTCATATATGTTTTCAGCTGTTTGAAAAGAATCCCTGAGTTTTTCATGCCCTTTTCAACTCCTCACCTGTCTAAAAGCTCTCCATCTCACTCAATTTGAAGTACCAAATCACTTGCCTACGTTGCCCCATAGAGATCTCTACAAAACTGAGTCTCATTCCCCGGACCTAGATCTACCTTTCACATTTGAGCCAACAAAACATCATCAAATCCAATAAAACACCTCTGTACACATACCTGGCCTAAAATTAGTTATTACATCGGTCATCTCAAGCTTTCATTGGCTATCTTTTCTGAGATTGACAAGGAGAGAGCCCTCTCCCAACCTGGTAGGGCTAGCTACCAGGTTAAGCGTGGTTAGATGTTACCCTAGATCCTACCTTTCTCAGCCTGAGGTAGATTTAGGCACTAACAAGGTCCAAGCATATATATATCCATTACCATCATCTAAGGGACTGTGTGGTCAAGAGGATCATGATTTTGCAGTACCTTTCGACCGAGGAGCAGGATGCAGATATTTTGACTAAGGCATTGTCAAAATGCAAGTTCGAGTTCCACAGAGACAGGATCGGGGTTACTAATAATCCCTTTCTTGTTGAGAGGGAGTGTTGAGATGTGCAACAAGAAATGCTAAAAATAGAAAATGCTAAAAATAGCACTGCTATAAATAGCAGTTCAGCCATTGTGGATCTTAGCAAGAATGGATGAAAAGTGAAAATGCTAAAAATAGAATTTCGGGATCTCTTCTTATTTTAGTAAATCCCTGGACTAAACATAGGAAGTAAAATTCGAATTTGATATTAACAGTTGTTTGTAAATTGATTAACTAATTCATCTTGAGCTAATTAGTTAAGGAATTATGAACATGAAGTCTATGTGAGGACATGCAACAGTTTCTCCTTTGATTGAGGGATTTATCCATCAGTTAAAGAGATAAGAGTGAGTTGTAATATTGAGTTATAATCAGTTGACTTAGTTTAACTGAGTCAAGTCTAGTTAGATTAATTTAACAGTTTATTAAATTAATGAGATTTCAGTTAGTTAATGCTTGCATGCATGTAACTACTGTATTTCAGATAACTGAGTATTCACTCATGGATAACTCATGCATGTCAGTTCAGTCAAAGACCCAGTTGAGATCAGATGGAGGGACAGTGTACTATCAGTTGCAAGAATATTCCATTGTGAATATTCCTTGCATGCAGAACGAATTTATTCCTTAAGGATTGCGTAGTTGGATCAGAGGTTACAATGAGTGTGATGAGGCCAATTCACACATGTGACATCATTGGACCCCAATCAAAATTGCGCAAGGAAATAGGAGGCTTAGAGGGCTTGAGGAAGACATATACTATGTCTATTCAGTCTGTGAGTTGTATTGTTTGATTGCAAGAGAGAGCAGGATAGCTTTTGAGCTGATTCTTTTGTAACTTGAACAATATTTCCACTTGTATGATAATACAAAGTTGGGGTTTTAGGCTGGTGCTTTCCCCAGTGTTATATATTCTGTTTTATGGTTGATTACTTCTCATTCTTAGTTATATTTGTTCTTGTTTGATGATGCTCATATCTGTTTAAGCTTCAGCAAAGTTTATGGTAGAAGTAGATCTAGTATTATGCTTTAGGAAATTCCATATATCAGGTGATCTACAGTGAAAATTCTACAAATTTTGCACAAACTGTTCTTGGTAGAATGTTGGATGAAGCTCTAGAATCAACTAAACAATTGTGTAGATTTTTATTGAAAACTTCAAAAGTCAAAAGAAATGGAGGTGTATGGGATTTGGATCTTCCTCCTATTAGAGCAATATCAGTTGAACTGATTTTATCTAATGAGGTAGTAGGAGGCCTTCCCATTTCTTGAGTAGCCTGTGAGATTACAGCAGCAGGAAGAGGAGAAGTAGGGACTGCTTTTAGTTCTTTGAGCAATAGCTTTTGTTGATGTTTTAACTTGCTAAGCTCATGGAATGTAATATTCGCCCTAGTATTTTTCATATCTTCAACGATGTTGTATTCCATTTCATTATAGACTAGCAGGGTTTTAGCTGAAGGTGAAGAATTTGATTGAATGGTTTGAGTGGATTTGGGGGGAGATTTATTACCTATTACTTTATCTTTGGGACCTGGATTTGATGCTTTCTGTTTTGGATTTTTTTGTGGCAAATATACAGTGCTTCTACTCCTAGTTGTGACAGGTAATGCTTCTTGTGCTTCTTCATTAGGAAGGATAAAATCCCACATTCCTTGTAATTCAACTACTTCTTCATCATCAGTTTGTTCTTCAACTGTGGAGATTTCCTCTTCCTCTACATCTGATTCAGCATTTGATATTGTACTTGGAGGCTTAGGATCAGAGGAAGGATTTCTTTTGTAAGGTCTGTAAGATTTCCTTGAGGAAGTCTCAGCTACCTGTTTTTTGATGTCAACCATTTCATTGGACATGGTTTTAAGGACCTTTTGCAGTCCTTCAAGATCAAAAGGATCTTTAGGTGCTTTTTTCTTGGATTCGTCCCTAAAAGTTACCTTCTTGGATTTTTGTTCTTCTAATGCATTCTTTTTCTCTAAAGCTAAAATGTGTTTTTCTACAGCTATGGATTCTTTCATGTTTTCTGCCAAAGTTGGTTTGGCAGCCCTATCGACAAAAATAGTTGTGTTTGAGGGAAGAGCATAAATGTACCATTCATTTTGGACTTCATCACTGGGCTTGGATGCCGTTGGGATTTTATTCAATAACTTATTAAAACGTGAATTGAAGTCCTTAATTGGTTCTCTAGGTTCAGCTTTCAAGTTGGAGAGATCATTGAGAAGAGTAGTTGTCGATCGATCATCTCCAAACTTGGTTAGGAACTTCTCTTGAAAGGCATCCCAACTATTAATGGAACTAGATGGTAATGAAAAATACCATGATCCTGCTGATCCTTGTAAAGTATAAGGGAATAATATTACAACTGCATCTTCTTCTACCACTGCATTCATATTTATGGACAACATAAAGTTGTTTATGTGTTCTTTAGCAGGCAGACCATCATCAGGGTTAAATTTGGCAACCATTTCATTGGATGCACAGGTAGTGGGTGTAATGGTCTTGCCATTTGAATAGCTCCTGTGTTTGTCCATGGTATTTGAGCCATAATGGGTACCTGTGTAGAGGAAGATGTTCCAGTAGTTGAAGGTGATTGAGTAGAGGAGACTTGTGCTCCAGTACCATTGTAAATCACGATCTGGAGTTGTGAGGGTGTTTCAGGTGATGATGAGAGAACCTCACTATGAGCTCAGAGTGTGTTTTCTTAGTTTTCCTTTGGTTTGGTAGAGGGAATTCAAATGGGGGGATCCCAAATTTTTCACTCTGTGATCTAGTTAACCTTTGAGAGGAAGGAAACTGAGAAGAAACACTAGCTTGGGATAACTCAGATTCTTCTTGAGATAAAGAAATCCCCTGCAGTTTATGGATTAAAGACTGCACTTCAGGAGTTTCTATAGAAGAATATTGATTTGATTTCTTTGGGATCATAGTAGTGGATTCTAAGGATTTCTTTACAACTTCTCACCTAGGATTTGGGGATTTAGAATGCGACCGAGAAGTTGGAGGTGATGGTGAGGGAGTTTTACTCTTAGAATGGCTTACTGATTTAGATTTGCTTTCCATTCATAGTTAGGCCCTCCTTCTAGTGCCAAAATTTTGAAGCCTAAAAAATCGTTGCGACAACATGGGGGAAAACCACTCGGTCCAGACCTTGAAAGCAGCTCCTTTTCCATTTGGTATAGTGGCTCCAACTGGGGATAATGGGACCAATTTCCCAGAGATATTTGATAATGTTGGTGGGATGATATAAGATGTAATGGGAAATGATTAAGTTATATGTAATCTAATATAACTTCTAAACACATGCATATATCCTAATTTAACATTATTTCATTATATGTATACCAGGGAATCAAATACAATATGCGATCTACAATGATGTCTTACAGCAATTGGTAATAAAGATCATTCAACTGCAACAAGAAATTAAATCATTTAACAATAATCGTTTTGGATAAATAGTTAGACAAAACGATTGAGAAAAATATATTGCATATAAAATCGTTCATGTATTCAAAACGGAATAAAAGCTAACATCATACATAAGTGCAATAATGCTAAAACTATAATTCATACTTTCATACATAAAACAATTGAAAGAAGAAGTATTTCTTAATACATAAATAAAACATGATCATAAGATAAAAGTACCATATATGATAAGTCATGCTCATGTGCTTCAGCAATATTGACCCAATTTCAATCAATCCAACACATTCTAAGAGTACAAAAGTGCATTTCAGTAGAGCATGCTAGATATTTAAAAGAAAATAGATCTTGTTCCATTCATTTCATCAAAACCTCCTCAAAAGTACAGAAGTGCAATGTTTTGAAAAGTGTTTTTGATAAAATTTCTGGACCCCTCTCTAAATGCATGAGAGGGGTTTAAATACTAAACTATATGTCTTAAAATAGATTATTACAAAAATATCTAAGGAGGTTTCAAACAACCTTCCTCAAAATATGAAAAAATAAAACTAAAAGAAAAATAAATTAATGACTAACTCCTTTGAACTTGATCTCTAAGGTCGCAAATATCAGTCATGGGCTTGAGCTGAGGTGGTTGGCTGATTGCAGATTTTAACTACCCAGCAAATATGGCATCTGTCAGTGCTGGCACCATCTTTTGTGTAGAGGTTGTTAAACATCTTAGAGTCATCCAATGGTTGTGTGGTTTTACTAGAAACTTCCAGTATGCTTCCCAATTCATCATGTTTAACTATTTGATTGCCTCCTCCTTTTCCTGCGCTACCTGTTTCCACTACTGCTCTAGCTGTTTAACATTCGGAAGAAACCCTGGTACACACTCCTTGACAAGATTGGCGCCATGAAGATTTTCGTTAATGGCTTCTATTATGTTGTTTGTTGTTGTCGCTGCTATTTTTTTTTTTTCCACTGGAAAAATCCATAATTTTTCATTATTTTATAGAAAAATTACATATTGTAGATGTTGTTGCATATGATGTAACTGAGTCACCACGGACTGACACAAAAAAGTACTATTAGCTGTCTAGATACACCACGTAGGGCGATCTATCATAATATCAGTTGTGATTATCTTTTTTATGCCTATATAAGCCTGTATAAAAGCCACGCAGGGCCCTTTCAGAAAATAAAACTGTATATATAAGCCTATGTACATTGCAAAATTTTGATGTTTTTACAGTATTGACAAAAACAGCTAATGATCAGGGACTGATGTCCCTCTGGTAATGTTGGTCTATATATGGTCGATGAAAATAGCGGTATTCATTTGTCCCCCTCTGCTCTTGTATCAACCACTCTCCTCTGGGTAATGCCGAGGCCTCCTTGGATAGTTGGTCAGCACTGCAGTTATGCTCCCTGTAGATATGTTTGCAAGAGATATTGTTAAATTCAGCCTTGAATATATTAACTTCATTCAATACATTACTGAGTGTGTGTATGTGACATGCAGTAATGTCATTGAACTAGTCTATGATGATCTTTGAGTCCCCAAAAATATTTAATTTGATGCAATGGTGCCCCAGAGAGAAATGAAGTAAGTGACGGAGGGTAATGAGTTCCGCGAAATTATTTGTTCCAGCTCCTAATCCCATCTTGACCTTGTAGAAGTGTTGTTCACTGATATATAGAATGAAACCTCCCCCACAGCCCCGTTGATTTGCAGCGCCATCAAAGAAAGCCCAAGGAGTGATTTTGTCAATGATAGGAGGGGCATGTGTTCTGCGCTCTCTGGGTGGCGGAGGGTCGGGCAGTTCATTATAGGCTGAGATTATACCAGCCACGATGTGAGGCCAGCTCGCTGGTCTGTTATCAAATATGAAACGATTACGGGCCAGCCAGATATACCAACTAACAATCAAGGGGAGGGACTGTAATTTTGATCCCTTATGTCTATTAGACCAGTCGTCCCAAGCACTGCCAAGGTCGTTGCCAGCCCACTTCCCAGTAAATCAAATAGAGGAGGATAAGTCTTGCCAAAGAGAGTGAATGGAGATACAATGCAGGAAGAGGTGATCGGTCGATTCAGATGAACATTTGCATAGTATACACCAGGTAGGGCCAAAAAAAGATCTGCGAAGAAGGTGTTCCCCTGTGGGTACTTTATCTCTGAGGATCAGGGAAAATTTTAAGAACCCCACCTAAATTTACATGTATAATAAATGGGCGAATCTCCATGGTATATAGGAAAAATGGAAGGCGATTTTATCAATAATATGATATGTATATATAATTTTTTGGCGAATCTCTCACCAGGCATGGCGAATATTTTACTCAATTATAAAATCTTGTGTTTATTGAATACACAAATGAAATCATTGCATCTCTTTAAAATATCTTTGGAAATCAACATTATCGAAATTACATATCGATAACCTAGTGGGTGTAGGATAAAATTCACCCGCGCCATTCACAGAAAGCATGAGAAAAAACTTCATACTATATGTAAAACCAAGAAAAATTCAAATTCATCACTTCTAGGGACCTTGTAACCACCCTGCCAATACACAAGTATGTTCCTGTTGGCAATTAGAAAAATTACCCAAATTACAATCTGTTTACTCCAACATATGTTGGAAAGTTGTATGTTCCTGTTTGCAATTAGAAAAATTACCCAAATTACAATCTGTTTGTTATAGAAGGATGACTAGTGCAATCAATCCATTCCTTTTAGCCCTAGATTTGTTTCAGTTTAAAACAGAAGTATACAAATATACTTGTCCAATGTTTATGCTTTAACCATTCACCTTAAGATGTTTTTACAATATAATTTCCTAAGTCTATTTAATATCTTCATTATCATAAAAACCAACCTATATCCATCTTAACTCCACATCTACCACTTTTAGGGGGATGAAATCTATTTATCCCTCTGAGCACTTGGTAGACCCAAAATTAAGATGGATCTAAGATGATAGAATTTCCCCTTTAAATAGTCTATTGTTAGATGATCCAAAAATAATTTATTATCATAGGTTATAAAATTGAAATAAAATAATTATTAATTTAAGAAATTAAATTAATAATTATTATTCTAGAATGATTAATTAATGGGGACAATTAGAAATTAGTATATTGTTGTAACAAGATATGGCTCTCCAAATGTGTCGTATCTTAGGCTCTATTTTAGGAGATTAGTTAGCTAGTTGGTTTGAATAGCATTTAATGTAAATGGACACTTGTTATTTAATAAGTGATCCATAATTAGAGGTAGTTAGGACATGGAGCTTATAAATAGCTCATTGCAAGAGTGTTTGGTTGTTCGGGTGTAAGCTCTTGCAAATCAATTATGTAATTGTTTTTTTCTTATTAATAAAATTACGTGTCTGAGGACACTTATGCCATTATTGTGGTATTAGAGATCCAGTAATGTTGCAGTGGATTTGAGGAGATTCCAACTCAACAAAGTCCTGGAAAACTCCATTCAGTTGGCCAGCAAATCATTGGTATGGAAATTGTACAGTTTTGTTTAAAAGGAAAATAAGTTTTATCATTGATTTTAGATTTTTTAAAATCTAAAATTCAATTTTTTTATAAAAAATTGCCTCTGCCTTTCAAGGCGCTCGAGTTCCTCGCGCCGTTTCTTTTCCCTCCCTTGAGCTTTTATTTGTGCTCTCTCTGCGGCATTTATAGCTTCTCGCTCAGCTTTCAAATCAGGTTTCTGCTCAACTTTTGTTTTGTTCAAGCGATTCACAATTTCATTGATTCGCTTCTCTACTCTTATAGTTCGAACAAGCTTGGAAAGCGACTCAGAAAATGATGCTTGGAAATAACGTTATAGAGTAAATTATTAGATGCTTGGAAGTAACGTTAATTACAATGAAGCCGCTATTGAAATCTGATGATCCAAAGTGCAATTCGGCGTTTAGGGATGCCTCTATGATTTAGAGTGTAGTTTAATGAGATTTGATTTCTTCGTTCCATAAGTGGGAGACGATTCCACGAACAACGAGAGATTGTGTGGAACAATTACAATCTTAGCATAATTTTGTTTTTACAGTTTCTTCTGTTGGAAATAATACTGAGAGGGGGGGTGAATCAGTATTATCAGATCAATCAGACTTTTTCAATTTCATACTCAGAAACATATACGCTACTTCAATAAAGTTAACCCGCGTGTACACGCTACTGTGTCTAATGAAACTCGCGTATATCCAGAGATCTTATAATTCAGTTAGCTTAATCTTCTGTAAATGCATCAAATCATTATTAAGCATATTAACAGTAAACAGGTGCAGAGTAACAGAACAGAACATCACACAAGAGCCACACACATGAACACCATGATATAAGGTGGAAACCCAATGTGGGTGAAAACCACCTGCTGCAATTCGTCTCTTTCTTCTTTAATAAGAAACTTCTTTTACAATGCACTGGTGCAGTCATTTACCAGCACGCAGGTTGCAACCTGCAGAGGGCTACAACCCTCATAGCTCTTGTACTAGCCGATCCATTTACTAGTACGTAGGTGCCAACCCTACAGAAGGCTACAACCTTCACTCGTTTTCCAGCTGCTCCTGGAAGGGAGCTACAACCCCCTTTGGCTCTTGTACTGGCTGATATGTTTACCAGTACGTAGGTGCCGGCCTACGATCTTCCCGGGACCACGTTTCATACATTTTCATACTGGATCCATGAAACAATCACCATTGTAGAACAACCTGCATCATCAATCACTGAAACACCCAATTCTGAATCACTGTGACCCTGTCAACAACAACCAGACAACATAACAACAACCAAATCCAACTTCATCTTCAAATATCATACTTCACATTGTATACGCTACTTGGATGAACCCAACCTGCGTGCATACGCTATTTTACCAAAGCCAACCCGCGTACAGATCTGCAAATTCTAACTTATAACTCTGCAGCTATATCAGACATCAAAACATACCCAGATCATAATAATAAACATGCGTCAGTAGATTTGATCTATCCACAGTCAAACCATATGAAGATAATCATTCCAAGCCTTGAGATCTCGTTCCATCATTCATCATCCTCCACATGAGTGAAACCTTGGTTCAGATCACCAACCCATAACCAGCACTTGGATCTCACACTTCCTCAGATCTTCATCACTCACACACTCTTTCACATTGGCCTAATGATGTTTCTCCTTATATAGCTTTAGGCCTTGCTCAATACCAAGGGCCAAAACCATAGAAATCCAATACCATCAACTCAATGCTAGGGATCGACACGTCCGTCGAGACACCATGGTCCGAAACCATAGGCACAACTTCCAAGGAATAACCGCCACGGACCAAAATGAGTTTTCCACATACACGCGCTTTTAATGAAGCCAACCTGCATGTACACGCGACTTGGGCTTAACGAACCTGCGTGTATGAACTGTCTTGGCCTGCTGTACTCAGATCTGTCCTCTGATTAAGTTGCCATCACCTGTACCAACCTCTGAGTATCTGTACCAACCTCTGAGTGAGTTGCCATCAAGGACAACACTTGAATCGTAATGCCAACAATCTCCCCCTTTGGACTTGATGGCAACCACCACACCAAGTCACTCTCCCCCTTTGACATCAAGGGCAAAGGGCGAACCAAGATATCCTCTTCTTTGGTATACCTTCTGCTGTCCATACTCCCCCTGAGTACCTGCTGCAATCTCCAAATGTGCTCCCCCTTTGTGTATGCCAAAGTGTACCATTCTATCCATCCTGCTCTTGCTGAATTGTGTTGTTCATGCTCCCCTTGACTGTAGGCAAGATCTGCAAAAGATGTTCTTCAAGAAGAACAAAGACTTATACACCATAGAAGACCTTCCTATCACCAAAAGACTCAATACATACATTCATCACCCAAACTAGTGGGGATATACCAATATTGACTCATCCACCTAACCATGTGGAGATACATTAAGAGTTTACTCATGATAAGACATGAACATTACATCATTCATCCCAGGCATAGTGGGGAAACCAACATAGGCCGTTACATGACCTTGACACCATAAAAGAGATATCACAACAGAGATACATGCTGAAGTTTCTGAATGGGCTCCAAGTTGTATCAATCCATCCATGCTCCCCCTGAGTAGATGCAAGTTCTAGGACCAGCAATTCATTCAAGACCATGACTATCATTCATCATATATGATCTGTACCATCAGCCTGCAATGTCATTCCTTTGATCAAACAACAAGATGTATCATTTAGCTTCATAGACTTTATCAACAACTTCTAACCATAATGCCAACAATGCATTATTTGAAGTATATGCTCCCCCTAAGCCTGTGCCATCTGTAGTTAGATCTGATCATGCATACACCAATAATAAGCATCAAGATCTCATCATCATCAAGTTAGGATTAAACACTTCTAACATAAGTATCAAAACATTTCCAAACATCCTCAGCAGACTGTAACTGTTAACCAATAGAGCATATATTGGACTGGATCATATCAGACCCCTTTTCTGAGTCTGTCCCCACTGCTTTTTCACAAACTGACATATACGCGACTTTGCAGTGTGAAACTCGCGTATATACGCGGCTTTACTTCATGAAACTTGCGTATGAGAATTAGAACACTGAAGTTTTACATCTTCAGCTCCCCCTGAGTCTGTGCTGTGCTGAGTACCCTGTGTTGTGCCACATCTTTCTGGCTGAACTTCCTTCTTCTTCCATATCTTCAAGCATGTTGATGATTTCTTCTTATCATGAGCTTTGTTCCTGCAATCTCTTGCTTTATGTCCAAACTTGTTACATGCATAGCATCTTACATGTTTCATATTCCTCTTATAGCAATCAGCAGCTTTGTGGCCAAACATATTGCAAGCAAAGCAATATCCATTAAAGTACCTTGAGTGTGATGATCTTTCTGCATGAGGGTCTTGAACCCTTCTTCTTCTACATCTAGCTGCAACATGTCCAAGATTATGACATACATAACATTCAACATTATTCATGGGAGGAGTAAAAGATTTTCTTTGAGGAGTCTCTTTCCTTGATTGTTGATGAGATTGACCTTTCATTTCCTTGTAGAGCTTTTCAGATTTTGCATTAGAGATTCTTGTCTTACTTTGTGAACCAGATTCACCTTCAATAGACTCATGAAAACCAAGACCAGTTTTGATAGCAGGGGACCTTTGATTACTAAGAATATCATCCAAGATCTTAGTACTATCTTGAAATCGTAATAGTTTATCCTTTTCTTCTAATTTACTTTTCAAGATATTTACCTCAACTTGATGTTGCTCTTCTTTGTCTAGACATTGCTTCTTCAAGGTCTCTTCAGCTTTCCTTCCTTCATCCAACTGATGCCTTAGTTTGAGGATCTCGTTTTCTTGCTCTTTATTCAGTGCTAGCAGCATTTGTCGAGTTCTGGAGGCACATTCCAACAGATCTTCTAATTTGATGATTTCTTCTTTGAGGGCATTCTCCTTTTTGCTAGGTAGATCTTGCTGATCTATGGTTTGATCTGATGCTTCATTTGTTTGTCCATCTTCATTCTGAGGTGATTCAGGATCTGAATTCTTACTTCCACTCAACGGCAGGTTGTCATTGTTCCTTTGAGCTGTCTTCTTCTTCTGACGTGCTTTCTTCCCCATTGTTCTACGAATCTCCTTCAAGCGATCAAGCTTCTCTGAAGGACCCGCTCTGATACCAATTGTTGGAAATAATACTGAGAGGGGGGGTGAATCAGTATTATCAGATCAATCAGACTTTTTCAATTTCATACTCAGAAACATATACGCTACTTCAATTAAGTTAACCCGCGTGTACACGCTACTGTGTCTAATGAAACTCGCGTATATCCAGAGATCTTATAATTCAGTTAGCTTAATCTTCTGTAAATGCATCAGATCATTATTAAGCATATTAACAGTAAACAGGTGCAAAGTAACAGAACAGAACATCACACAAGAGCCACACACATGAACACCATGATATAAGGTGGAAACCCAATGTGGGTGAAAACCACCTGCTGCAATTCGTCTCTTTCTTCTTTAATAAGAAACTTCTTTTACAATGCATTGGTGCAGTCATTTACCAGCACGCAGGTTGCAACCTGCAGAGGGCTACAACCCTCATAGCTCTTGTACTAGCCGATCCATTTACTAGTACGTAGGTGCCAACCCTACAGAAGGCTACAACCTTCACTCGTTTTCCAGCTGCTCCTGGAAGGGAGCTACAACCCCCTTTGGCTCTTGTACTGGCTGATATGTTTACCAGTACGTAGGTGCCGGCCTACGATCTTCCCGGGACCACGTTTCATACATTTTCATACTGGATCCATGAAACAATCACCATTGTAGAACAACCTGCATCATCAATCACTGAAACACCCAATTCTGAATCACTGTGACCCTGTCAACAACAACCAGACAACATAACAACAACCAAATCCAACTTCATCTTCAAATATCATACTTCACATTGTATACGCTACTTGGATGAACCCAACCTGCGTGCATACGCTATTTTACCAAAGCCAACCCGCGTACAGATCTGCAAATTCTAACTTATAACTCTGCAGCTATATCAGACATCAAAACATACCCAGATCATAATAATAAACATGCGTCAGTAGATTTGATCTATCCACAGTCAAACCATATGAAGATAATCATTCCAAGCCTTGAGATCTCGTTCCATCATTCATCATCCTCCACATGAGTGAAACCTTGGTTCAGATCACCAACCCATAACCAGCACTTGGATCTCACACTTCCTCAGATCTTCATCACTCACACACTCTTTCACATTGGCCTAATGATGTTTCTCCTTATATAGCTTTAGGCCTTGCTCAATACCAAGGGCCAAAACCATAGAAATCCAATACCATCAACTCAATGCTAGGGATCGACACGTCCGTCGAGACACCATGGTCCGAAACCATAGGCACAACTTCCAAGGAATAACTGCCACGGACCAAAATGAGTTTTCCACATACACGCGCTTTTAATGAAGCCAACCTGCGTGTACACGCGACTTGGGCTTAACGAACCTGCGTGTATGAACTGTCTTGGCCTGCTGTACTCAGATCTGTCCTCTGATTAAGTTGCCATCACCTGTACCAACCTCTGAGTATCTGTACCAACCTCTGAGTGAGTTGCCATCAAGGACAACACTTGAATCGTAATGCCAACAATCTCCCCCTTTGGACTTGATGGCAACCACCACACCAAGTCACTCTCCCCCTTTGACATCAAGGGCAAAGGGCGAACCAAGATATCCTCTTCTTTGGTATACCTTCTGCTGTCCATACTCCCCCTGAGTACCTGCTGCAATCTCCAAATGTGCTCCCCCTTTGTGTATGCCAAAGTGTACCAATCTATCCATCCTGCTCTTGCTAAATTGTGTTGTTCATGCTCCCCTTGACTGTAGGCAAGATCTGCAAAAGATGTTCTTCAAGAAGAACAAAGACTTATACACCATAGAAGACCTTCCTATCACCAAAAGACTCAATACATACATTCATCACCCAAACTAGTGGGGATATACCAATATTGACTCATCCACCTAACCATGTGGAGATACATTAAGAGTTTACTCATGATAAGACATGAACATTACATCATTCATCCCAGGCATAGTGGGGAAACCAACATAGGCCGTTACATGACCTTGACACCATAAAAGAGATATCACAACAGAGATACATGCTGAAGTTTCTGAATGGGCTCCAAGTTGTATCAATCCATCCATGCTCCCCCTGAGTAGATGCAAGTTCTAGGACCAGCAATTCATTCAAGACCATGACTATCATTCATCATATATGATCTGTACCATCAGCCTGCAATGTCATTCCTTTGATCAAACAACAAGATGTATCATTTAGCTTCATAGACTTTATCAACAACTTCTAACCATAATGCCAACAATGCATTATTTGAAGTATATGCTCCCCCTAAGCCTGTGCCATCTGTAGTTAGATCTGATCATGCATACACCAATAATAAGCATCAAGATCTCATCATCATCAAGTTAGGATTAAACACTTCTAACATAAGTATCAAAACATTTCCAAACATCCTCAGCAGACTGTAACTGTTAACCAATAGAGCATATATTGGACTGGATCATATCAGACCCCTTTTCTGAGTCTGTCCCCACTGCTTTTTCACAAACTGACATATACGCGACTTTGCAGTGTGAAACTCGCGTATATACGCGGCTTTACTTCATGAAACTTGCGTATGAGAATTAGAACACTGAAGTTTTACATCTTCAGCTCCCCCTGAGTCTGTGCTGTGCTGAGTACCCTGTGCTGTGCCACATCTTTTTGGCTGAACTTCCTTCTTCTTCCATATCTTCAAGCATGTTGATGATTTCTTCTTATCATGAGCTTTGTTCCTGCAATCTCTTGCTTTATGTCCAAACTTGTTACATGCATAGCATCTTACATGTTTCATATTCCTCTTATAGCAATCAGCAGCTTTGTGGCCAAACATATTGCAAGCAAAGCAATATCCATTAAAGTACCTTGAGTGTGATGATCTTTCTGCATGAGGGTCTTGAACCCTTCTTCTTCTACATCTAGCTGCAACATGTCCAAGATTATGACATACATAACATTCAACATTATTCATGGGAGGAGTAAAAGATTTTCTTTGAGGAGTCTCTTTCCTTGATTGTTGATGAGATTGACCTTTCATTTCCTTGTAGAGCTTTTCAGATTTTGCATTAGAGATTCTTGTCTTACTTTGTGAACCAGATTCACCTTCAATAGACTCATGAAAATCAAGACCAGTTTTGATAGCAGGGGACCTTTGATTACTAAGAATATCATCCAAGATCTTAGTACTATCTTGAAATCGTAATAGTTTATCCTTTTCTTCTAATTTACTTTTCAAGATATTTACCTCAACTTGATGTTGCTCTTCTTTGTCTAGACATTGCTTCTTCAAGGTCTCTTCAGCTTTCCTTCCTTCATCCAACTGATGCCTTAGTTTGAGGATCTCGTTTTCTTGCTCTTTATTCAGTGCTAGCAGCATTTGTCGAGTTCTGGAGGCACATTCCAACAGATCTTCTAATTTGATGATTTCTTCTTTGAGGGCATTCTCCTTTTTGCTAGGTAGATCTTGCTGATCTATGGTTTGATCTGATGCTTCATTTGTTTGTCCATCTTCATTCTGAGGTGATTCAGGATCTGAATTCTTACTTCCACTCAACGGCAGGTTGTCATTGTTCCTTTGAGCTGTCTTCTTCTTCTGACGTGCTTTCTTCCCCATTGTTCTACGAATCTCCTTCAAGCGATCAAGCTTCTCTGAAGGACCCGCTCTGATACCAATTGTTGGAAATAATACTGAGAGGGGGGGTGAATCAGTATTATCAGATCAATCAGACTTTTTCAATTTCATACTCAGAAACATATACGCTACTTCAATTAAGTTAACCCGCGTGTACACGCTACTGTGTCTAATGAAACTCGCGTATATCCAGAGATCTTATAATTCAGTTAGCTTAATCTTCTGTAAATGCATCAGATCATTATTAAGCATATTAACAGTAAACAGGTGTAGAGTAACAGAACAGAACATCACACAAGAGACACACACATGAACACCATGATATAAGGTGGAAACCCAATGTGGGTGAAAACCACCTGCTGCAATTCGTCTCTTTCTTCTTTAATAAGAAACTTCTTTTACAATGCACTGGTGCAGTCATTTACCAGCACGCAGGTTGCAACCTGCAGAGGGCTACAACCCTCATAGCTCTTGTACTAGCCGATCCATTTACTAGTACGTAGGTGCCAACCCTACAGAAGGCTACAACCTTCACTCGTTTTCCAGCTGCTCCTGGAAGGGAGCTACAACCCCCTTTGGCTCTTGTACTGGCTGATATGTTTACCAGTACGTAGGTGCCGGCCTACGATCTTCCCGGGACCACGTTTCATACATTTTCATACTGGATCCATGAAACAATCACCATTGTAGAACAACCTGCATCATCAATCACTGAAACACCCAATTCTGAATCACTGTGACCCTGTCAACAACAACCAGACAACATAACAACAACCAAATCCAACTTCATCTTCAAATATCATACTTCACATTGTATACGCTACTTGGATGAACCCAACCTGCGTGTATACGCTATTTTACCAAAGCCAACCCGCGTACAGATCTGCAAATTCTAACTTATAACTCTGCAGCTATATCAGACATCAAAACATACCCAGATCATAATAATAAACATGCGTCAGTAGATTTGATCTATCCACAGTCAAACCATATGAAGATAATCATTCCAAGCCTTGAGATCTCGTTCCATCATTCATCATCCTCCACATGAGTGAAACCTTGGTTCAGATCACCAACCCATAACCAGCACTTGGATCTCACACTTCCTCAGATCTTCATCACTCACACACTCTTTCACATTGGCCTAATGATGTTTCTCCTTATATAGCTTTAGGCCTTGCTCAATACCAAGGGCCAAAACCATAGAAATCCAATACCATCAACTCAATGCTAGGGATCGACACGTCCGTCGAGACACCATGGTCCGAAACCATAGGCACAACTTCCAAGGAATAACCGCCACAGACCAAAATGAGTTTTCCACATACACTCGCTTTTAATGAAGCCAACCTGCGTGTACACGCGACTTGGGCTTAACGAACCTGCGTGTATGAACTGTCTTGGCCTGCTGTACTCAGATCTGTCCTCTGATTAAGTTGCCATCACCTGTACCAACCTCTGAGTATCTGTACCAACCTCTGAGTGAGTTGCCATCAAGGACAACACTTGAATCGTAATGCCAACATCTTCCATCGGTGCTACAGAAGTCTTGATCGGTGTTCTCAGGTCGCCACAAGAAGGCATCCATTACAGCGATGATTGTCTGAGAATTGTGTGCTGGGTTGATTAGTTTTCAAATAGTTTGACCGATTGATTGCAGAGCCTGGATGGGAAGTTCATGAGGAAATTCACCCTGCCCGCTGACTCTAACCTTGAGGAAATATCTGCCGGCTGTCAGAATGAAGTGCTGACCGTGACCGTTCCCAAGCGTCCCCCGCCGGAACCAAAGAAACCGAAGACAATTGAAGTTAAAATAGCATAATCCCTTCGCTGTGTATGCAGAGCTCGAAATCTTTGGTGAAATTTGTTGAATTGCGTTGGCCGATTGCGCGACTCTGATTACAGATTTAAAGAAGAATTTATCGGCGCAAATAGCCCAGTGATCGTGTTTGGTGGATCATATGCAGGAAGTAAATGGTTGCAATTCATGTTAAAGTTCTATTTCATTATTACCGTGTGATTGCAGTGAAAGAGCTATCGTGTTGGATCTCTTTCCAATATCAGTTGGTTTACTAAATTAAATCCCCACGGCTCGCCTATACGCATACGACTTGGAAAGGATAAGATTGGTTGGGTTATAAGAGGACTCCTTTGCCAAAGATTGATTTGCAAACAAAAAGCACACGTGGAGATGGGACAAGAGGTCTATCGGTTTGCCAATCAATGAAGCCTGCGAGCGTATAGCTAAAGTGAAGCCTGCCACCTGCCAGCTTGATCATAAAGTTTTTTTTTTGTGTGGGGTAATTTGATGCATATTGTATTTTAAAGAGGTCTGATCACTTTGTAATTTTGGGAATTTATTGTAATGGAGCAATAAGGTGATTGTAATTTTTTGGAGCAATAAGGTTTTTTTTTGTAATTTTTTAAAGGAGATAAATGTAACTCAAAGTAATTTTACTTTGGGGGGGGTAAATTTTTTTTTTTTACCATATTGTGCCAAAGCACCATTGTAAAAAGTCAAATTTTGAAAGTTGCCTTGTAAAATTTGAGAATTGACTAGAGCCAAGTGCAAAGCTCAGTCAATTGTCTCCTGTTTTGACGACTATTCGAGGGTCAAGGCCAAGCCCCGATAGATCGTATTTTTGCGTGTTGTGTTGACTATCTTGTCATTTCTGTTCTGATTCTTGGTGCGACGCTACAACGCTAAAATGTCTAAGTTGATTAATTTGTTTTTTGATTCCGACAAACTAAAAGGCACCAAATCTTATAAAACATGGCATCGTCTCATCGAAAGCACACTCATTTACAATGAATTATGGCAGGGAATATGTGATGGAGATGTTAAGCCGAATAAACCCACAGATGCAGATCCACTGGCAAAATGGGAAATCAAGAATGCTAAAGCCTTAGCTCTTATTAAATCGTCTGTGAATGATGAAATGTATGTCCATATAGAAAATGCCACAGATGCTTGGACTGCCTTGAAAACTTTTAAAGACCTCTTTGATACTCAGCCTGAATCAAAGAAGGTTGATCTACAGTTAAAATTGTTGCAACAAAAATTAACTGAAGATGGTGATATTCTTGAATATCTCTCCAGACTTAAGAATATTAAGCAGGAAATTATTAATGCTGGTTTTCCCGCAATTGATGATAGCTTTATGGTCACAATTGTAATTGCTGGGCTTCCTTCTTCCTATACGCATTTTTTAGAGACTTTACAAGTAACTGGGAAATTAGCAAAACTAAAGTTTGATGAACTTTGTGAAATGTTACGTCAACATGATAAAACTTTTGGGAAGAAGAAGAAAGTTGGTGAAGATGTTTTTCTCACAGAAGCCAACACAAGTAATTCATCAGCAGATAGTTCTCGAGGAAGAGGCAGATGGAATCAGAATCAAGAAGCACATAATAGAGGTCGAAGCCAAAGCAGAGGCAACAATTTTAACAGAGGAGGAAGAAATAATTTTCAAGGTAGAGGAAACAACCAAGGAAGAGGCAATTTTCAAGGACAAGGATATAATAGTCAAGGTAGAGGACAATCTCAAAATAGAGGTCAAAGCAGAGGCAGAGGACAATCTTCAGGAAGAGGAAGAGACTTAAGTCAAATTGTGTGTCGAAGATGCAACAAAGTTGGCCATTATGCTGAAGATTGTCGAACTTCACTTAATAAAATTCCCAAGTTTCAGCAGCATTCAGCACAATTTGCAAATGATCAAGATGAAGATAACTCAGAATATGTTTTTACTTCCTCACCAGCATCACAACTTTCATCTCATCTTAGAAGTGACTATGAAGATGCCTGGATCTTGGATTCCGGGGCAACTCAGCACATGACTTGTCGACGTGATTTTTTCTGGAATTTTCAAGAATGCCAACTTAATTCAATTTTTCTTGCTGATGATACAAAACATACTCCTTAAGGAAAAGGAGTAGTAAAAGTTTTTCTCCCTGACATTGGAGAAAAAATGATTTCCAATGTATGGTATGTACCCAGTTTCAAGAAAAATTTGCTCTCTTTAGTCACGATTCGACAAGCAGGACATCAGGTGATTATGGAAGATGGTTTAGTGAAGATTAATTCAGTGAAACAGAACTTGAAAACAGTTATGACAGGTTATGAAGATGGAAAACTGTTACGGATGAAAGGGATAGTTATTCCAAGGCATTCTGATTTTGCAGGGGCAGTGACTACAGGTATTTCACCTATAAGACTATGGCATGTAAGATTTGGACATTTGAATTTTGAGAGTCTTTCTCAATTGCAGAAACAAGGAATGGTTAAAGGACTTCCAACATTCAAAAGGGAAAATGCAAAATGTGAAGCTTGCATTTATGGCAAACAAAATCGAGAAAGTTTTCCAACAAGTTCATGGCGTGCAAACAGGTGGCTACAACTAGTTCACAGTGATGTTTGTGGTCCACTACAAACTTCATTTGGTGGTTGCAAATATTTCTTACTATTCATTGATGATTTCAGCAGAATGACTTGGGTTTACTTCTTGAAGAACAAGTCAGAAGCATTTGATAAGTTTAAAATTTTTCGCCAACTTGTTGAAAATGAAGTCAAAGAAAAGATAGGTACTCTTAGGACGGATAATGGGGGAGAATTCACTTCAAATGAATTCAAAACTTATTGCAGTGAAAATGGCCTAAGACGACATCTCACTAATGTTTACACTCCACAGCAAAATGGAGTAGTCGAAAGAATGAATCGCACTTTTTTAGGAATGGCGAGATCCATGTTAACATTCAAGAGGTTAAGTCCAACATATTGGGCAGAAGCAATTCATACAGCTGTCTACTTAAGAAACAGATCTCCAACTGCTTCTTTAGACGGAATCACACCTTATGAAGCTTGGTTTGGTTTCAAACCTCGAGTTAAACATCTTAGAGTTTTTGGGTCAGTGTGTTATGCCTTAGTTCCGAAAGAAAAACGAACTAAGCTTGACTCAAGAAGTTTAAAATGCACAATGATTGGCTATTCTGATGAGAAGAAAGGATATCGTCTTTTGACCAATAGAAAATTCATTGTGAGCAGGGATGTCATTTTTGATGAAACAGAGAGTAAGAGTGCTGAAGAAATTGAAAATCTTCTTCACAAGTTAGAAACCAAAGGAAGTAAAAGAAATGGACAAATGCAAATTCAACCAACTTCACCAAATTGGTATGAACTTGATTTTCCTTCCTCTGAAGATGAGTCATCCAGTCCATCTACATCAACAACATCATCTGGGTCTTCTAGCAGTTCATTCGCATCTCCAAGCAGCAACAGTTCTTCTGACAGTGATTCTCCACATTCTTCACCTGAACGACGAACATCAGTTTATATTAATCCTCTTTACAATGATGGGGACTTTACAGAAGCGCAAACAAGTGAGCACCAACTTACGAAATGGGCGGTTCAACTTTTGAAAGATGTCAAGCCTGATGAACAGAATAAAACTGGCACCAGAAAGGCACATAGAAGTGAAGGCAATTTTGCCTTGATAGCAAATGATTTTACTGAACCTTCCACATACAAAGAGGCAGTAAAACATAAGAATGGCAACAGGCTATGGTTGAAGAATATCAAGCAGTAATTGATAACAACACTTGGAAACTTGTTGATTGTCCAGCAAATGTTAAACCCATAGGCTGTAAATGGGTTTACAGAATTAAGTATAATCAGAAGGGTGAACTTGAAAAATATAAAGCACGACTTGTCGCAAAGGGTTTTGCGCAGCAGGAAGGCATTGATTATGAAGAAACTTTTGCTCCAACAGCTAAATGGAACACCATCCGATTAACACTTGCATTGGCCGCTCAAAAAGGATGGAAAGTTCATCAAATGGATGTGAAAAGTGCTTTTCTCAACGGGGATTTACAGGAGGAAGTGTATATGACCCAACCACCAGGTTTTGAAATAGAAGGACAAGAACATAAAGTCTGCAAATTGATCAAGGCTTTATATGGGTTAAAACAAGCTCCCCGAGCCTGGTATGCAAAGATGGATGATTACCTTAAGAAGTTGGTTTTCAACGAAGTGAATCTGATGATACTTTGTATGTGCGACAACAGGGCAAATATCTGGTAATTCTTGTTATGTATTGAGATGATTTGATCATCACTGGCAATCATGATGATCATATTGCACAGGTGAAAAAGGAGTTACATGCAGGTTTTAAGATGACAAATTTGGGATTACTTCACTACTATCTTGGAGTTGAAGTCTTCCAACGTCGACATCATATTTTCATTTCTCAGAGTAAGTATGCCGCAAAGGTTCTTCAGTGATTTGGCATGCAAGATTGCAAGCCTGTTCTCACCCCCATGGAGCAAAACTTGAAACTTTCAAAATTTGAAGGGGGGGAAAAGGTGGACAGTACAACTTACAGACAGTTGATTGGCAGCTTGATTTATTTGACAAATACTCGTCCTGATCTATCCTATGCAGTCAGTATTCTTTCACGTTTTATGCAGGAACCACGAGACAACCACTGGAATGCAGCCAAAAGAGTTCTTCGATATATCCAAGGAACAAAATATTTTGGTCTTCTTTACACAAAGACTAAAAATTTTGTACTTGGTGGATATTCTGATGCTGACTTTGCTGGGAGTATTGATGATCGAGCATCAACATCAGGTTATTTAATGAATATGGGGTCAGCAACAGTGTCTTGGAGTTGTAAGAAACAAGCTACAGTGGCCACTTCTTCAGCAGAAGCAGAGTACATTTCAGCATGGGAAGCAGCATGTGAAATTGTTTGGTTGCGCCGAATTTTGCAGGACTTGGGCATTTCTCAGGGAGAAGCTACATCATTGTTCATTGACAGCCAGTCAGCCATCAAACTTGCCAAGAACCCAGTTTTTCATTCAAAGACAAAGCATGTGGACACCAAGTATCATCATATCAGGTCTCTCATTGCCAAAGATGTCCTCAAACCAGTTTATTGTCCTTCCGAAGATCAGATCTCTGACATTTTCACGAAACCGCTTGGCAGAATAAAATTTACTAAGTTCAGGGATGAACTTGGTATCTGTTGTAATGTATCTTTGGATCATAGGGGGGAATGTTAGATGATCCAAAAATAATTTATTATCATAGGTTATAAAATTGAAATAAAATAATTATTAATTTAAGAAATTAAATTAATAATTATTATTCTAGAATGATTAATTAATGGAGACAATTAGAAATTAGTATATTGTTGTAACAAGATATGGCTCTCCAAATGTGTCGTATCTTAGGCTCTATTTTAGGAGATTAGTTAGCTAGTTGGTTTGAATAGCATTTAATGTAAATGGACACTTGTTATTTAATAAGTGATCCATAATTAGAGGTAGTTAGGACATGGAGCTTATAAATAGCTCATTGCAAGAGTGTTTGGTTGTTCGGGTGTAAGCTCTTGCAAATCAATTATGTAATTGTTTTTTTCTGATTAATAAAATTACGTGTCTGAGGACACTTCTGCCATTATTGTGGTATCAGAGCTCCAGTAATGTTGCAGTGGATTTGAGGAGATTCCAACTCAACAAAGTCCTGGAAAACTCCATTCAGTTGGCCAGCAAATCATTGGTATGGAAATTGTACAGTTTTGTTAAAAAGGAAAATAAGTTTTATCATTGATTTCAGATTTTTTAAAATCTAAAATTCATTTTTTTATAAAAAATTGCCTCTGCCTTTCAAGGTGCTCGAGTTCCTCGCACCGTTTCTTTTCCCTCCCTTGAGCTTTTATTTGTGCTCTCTCTGCGTCATTTATAGCTTCTCGCTCAGCTTTCAAATCAGGTTTCCGCTCAACTTTTGTTTTGTTCAAGCGATTCACAATTTCATTGATTCGCTTCTCTACTCTTATAGTTCGAACAAGCTTGGAAAACGACTCAGAAAATGATGCTTGGAAATAACGTTATAGAGTAAATTATTAGATGCTTGGAAGTAACGTTAATTACAATGAAGCCGCTATTGAAATCTGATGATCCAAAGTGCAATTCGGCGTTTAGGGATGCCTCTATGATTTAGAGCGTAGTTTAATGAGATTTGATTTCTTTGTTCCGTAAGTGGGAGACGATTCCACGAACAACGAGAGATTGTGTGGAACAATTACAATCTTAGCATAATTTTGTTTTTACAGTTTCTTCCATCGGCGCTGCAGAAGTCCTGATCGGTGTTCTCAGGTCGCCACAAGAAGGCATCCATTACAGCGATGATTGTCTGAGAATTGCGTGCTGGGTTGATTAGTTTTCAAATAGTTTGACCGATTGATTGCAGAGCCTGGATGGGAAGTTCATGAGGAAATTCACCCTGCCCGCTGACTCTAACCTTGAGGAAATATCTGCCGGCTGTCAGGATGAAGTGCTGACAGTGACCGTTCCCAAGTGTCCCCCGCCGAAACCAAAGAAACCGAAGACAATTGAAGTTGAAATTGCATAATCCCTTCGCTGTGTATGCAGAGCTCGAAATCTTTGGTGAAATTTGTTGAATTGCGTTGGCCGATTGCGCGACTCTGATTACAGATTTAAAGAAGAATTTATCGGCGGAAATAGCGCAGTGATTGTGTTTGGTGGATCATATGCAGGAAGTAAATGGTTGCAATTCATGTTAAAGTTCTATTTCATTATTACCATGTGATTGCAGTGAAAGAGCTATCATGTTGGATCTCTTTCCAATATCAGTTGGTTTACTAAATTAAATCCCCACGGCTCGCCTATACGCATACGACTTGGAAAGTATAAGATTGGTTGGGTTATAAGAGGACTCCTTTGCCAAAGATTGATTTGCAAAAAAAAAACACACGTGGAGATGGGACAAGAGGTCTATCGGTTTGCCAATCAATGAAGCCTGCCAGCGTATAGCTAAAGTGAACCCTGCCACCTACCAGCTTGATCATAAAAAAAAAAAATTGTGTGGGGTAATTTGATGCATATTGTATTTTAAAGAGGTCTGATCACTTTGTAATTTTGGGAATTTATTGTAATGGAGCAATAAGGTGATTGTAATTTTTTGGAGCAATAAGGTTTTTTTTTGTAATTTTTTAAAGGAGATAAATGTAACTCAAAGTAATTTTACTTTGAGGGGTGGTAAATTTTTTTTTTTACCATATTGTGCCAAATCACCATTGTAAAAAGTCAAATTTTGAAAGTTGCCTTGTAAAATTTGAGAATTGACTAGAGCCAAGTGCAAAGCTCAGTCAATTGTCTCCTGTTTTGACGACTATTCGAGGGTCAAGGCCAAGCCTCGATAGATCGTGTTTTTGCGTGTTGTGTTGACTATCTTGTCATTTCTGTTATGATTCTTGGTGCGACACTACAACGCTAAAATGTCTAAGTTGATTAATTTGTTTTCTGATTCTGACAAACTAGAAGGCACCAAATCTTATAAAACATGGCATCGTCTCATCGAAAGCACACTCATTTACAATGAATTATGGCAGGGAATATGTGATGGAGATGTTAAGCCGAATAAACCCACAGATGCAGATCCAATGGCAAAATGGGAAATCAAGAATGCTAAAGCCTTAGCTCTTATTAAATCGTCTGTGAATGATGAAATGTATGTCCATATAGAAAATGCCACAGATGCTTGGATTGCCTTGAAAACTTTTAAAGACCTCTTTGATACTCAACCTGAATCAAAGAAGGTTGATCTACAGTTAAAATTGTTGCAACAAAAATTAACTGAAGATGGTGATATTGTTGAATATCTCTCCAGACTTAAGAATATTAAGTAGGAAATTATTAGTGCTGGTTTTCCCGCAATTGATGATAGCTTTATGGTCACAATTGTAATTGTTGGGCTTCCTTCTTCCTATACGCATTTTTTAGAGACTTTACAAGTAACTGGGAAATTAGAAAAACTAAAGTTTGATGAACTTTGTGAAATGTTACGTCAACGTGATAAAACTTTTGGGAAGAAGAAGAAAGTTGGTGAAGATGTTTTTCTCACAGAAGCCAGCACAAGTAATTCATCAGCAGATAGTTCTCGAGGAAGAGGCAGATGGAATCAGAATCAAGAAGCACATAATAGAGGTCGAAGCCAAAGCAGAGGCAACAATTTTAACAGAGGAGGAAGAAATAATTTTCAAGGTAGAGGAAACAACCAAGGAAGAGGCAATTTTCAAGGACAAGGATATAATAGTCAAGGTAGAGGACAATCTCAAAATAGAGGTCAAAGCAGAGGCAAAGGACAATCTTCAGGAAGAGGAAGAGACTTAAGTCAAATTGTGTGTCGAAGATGCAACAAAGTTGGCCATTATGCTGAAGATTGTCGAACTTCACTTAATAAAATTCCCAAGTTTCAGCAGCATTCAGCACAATTTGCAAATGATCAAGATGAAGATAACTCAGAATATGTTTTTACTTCCTCACCAGCATCACAACTTTCATCTCATCTTAGAAGTGACTATGAAGATGCCTGGATCTTAGATTCCGGGGCAAATCAGCACATGACTTGTCGACGTGATTTTTTCTGGAATTTTCAAGAATGCCAACTTAATTCAATTTTTCTTGCTGATGATACAAAACATACTCCTTATGGAAAAGGAGTAGTAAAAGTTTTTCTCCCTGACATTGGAGAAAAAATGATTTCCAATGTATGGTATGTACCCAGTTTCAAGAAAAATTTTCTCTCTTTAGTCACGATTCGACAAGCAGGACATCAGGTGATTATGGAAGATGGTTTAGTGAAGATTAATTCAGTGAAACAGAACTTGAAAACAGTTATGACAGGTTATGAAGATGGAAAACTGTTACGGATGAAAGGGACAGTTATTCCAAGGCATTCTGATTTTGCAGGGGCAGTGACTACAGGTATTTCACCTATAAGACTATGGCATGTAAGATTTGGACATTTGAATTTTGAGAGTCTTTCTCAATTGCAGAAACAAGGAATGGTTAAAGGACTTCCAACATTCAAAAGGGAAAATGCAAAATGTGAAGCTTGCATTTATGGCAAACAAAATCGAGAAAGTTTTCCAACAAGTTCATGGCGTGCAAACAGGTGGCTACAACTATTTCACAGTGATGTTTGTGGTCCACTACAAACTTCATTTGGTGGTTGCAAATATTTCTTACTATTCATTGATGATTTCAGCAGAATGACTTGGGTTTACTTCTTGAAGAACAAGTCAGAAGCATTTGATAAGTTTAAAATTTTTCGCCAACTTGTTGAAAATGAAGTCAAAGAAAAGATAGGTACTCTTAGGACGGATAATGGGGGAGAATTCACTTCAAATGAATTCAAAACTTATTGCAGTGAAAATGGCCTAAGACGACATCTCACCAATGTTTACACTCCACGGCAAAATGGAGTAGTCGAAAGAATGAATCGCACTTTGTTAGGAATGGCGAGATCCATGTTAACATTCAAGAGGTTAAGTCCAACATATTGGGCGGAAGCAATTCATACAGCTGTCTACTTAAGAAACAGATCTCCAACTGCTTCTTTAGACGGAATCACACCTTATGAAGCTTGGTTTGGTTTCAAACCTCGAGTTAAACATCTTAGAGTTTTTGGGTCAGTGTGTTATGCCTTAGTTCCGAAAGAAAAACGAACTAAGCTTGACTCAAGAAGTTTAAAATGCACAATGATTGGCTATTCTGATGAGAAGAAAGGATATCATCTTTTGACCAATGGAAAATTCATTGTGAGCAGGGATGTCATTTTTGATGAAACAGAGAGTAAGAGTGCTGAAGAAATTGAAAATCTTCTTCACAAGTTAGAAACCAAAGGAAGTAAAAGAAATGGACAAATGCAAAGTCAACCAACTTCACCAAATTGGTATGAACTTGATTTTCCTTCCTCTGAAGATGAGTCATCCAGTCCATCTACATCAACAACATCATCTGGGTCTTCTAGCAGTTCATCCGCATCTCCAAGCAGCATCAGTTCTTTTGACAGTGATTCTCCACATTCTTCACCTGAACGACGAACATCAGTTTATATTAATCCTCTTTACAATGATGGGGACTTTACAGAAGCGCAAACAAGTGAGCACCAACTTCCGAAATGGGCGGTTCAACTTTTGAAAGATGTCAAGCCTGATGAACAGAATAAAACTGGCACCAGAAAGGCACATAGAAGTGAAGGCAATTTTGCCTTGATAGCAAATGATTTTACTGAACCTTCCACATACAAAGAGACAGTAAAACATAAGAATGGCAACAGGCTATGGTTGAAGAATATCAAGCAGTAATTGATAACAACACTTGGAAACTTGTTGATTGTCCAGCAAATGTTAAACCCATAGGCTGTAAATGGGTTTACAGAATTAAGTATAATCAGAAGGGTGAACTTGAAAAATATAAAGCACGACTTGTCGCAAAGGGTTTTGCGCAGCAGGAAGGCAGTGATTATGAAGAAACTTTTGCTCCAACAGCTAAATGGAACACCATCCGATTAACACTTGCATTGGCCGCTCAAAAAGGATGGAAAGTTCATCAAATGGATGTGAAAAGTGCTTTTCTCAACGGGGATTTACAAGAGGAAGTGTATATGACCCAACCACCAGGTTTTGAAATAGAAGGACAAGAACATAAAGTCTGCAAATTGATCAAGGCTTTATATGGGTTAAAACAAGCTCCCCGAGCCTGGTATGCAAAGATGGATGATTACCTTAAGAAAGTTGGTTTTCAACGAAGTGAATCTGATGATACTTTGTATGTGCGACAACAGGGAAAATATCTGGTAATTCTTGTTATGTATGTAGATGATTTGATCATCACTGGCAATCATGATGATCATATTGCACAGGTGAAAAAGGAGTTACATGCAGGTTTTAAGATGACAGATTTGGGATTACTTCACTACTATCTTGGAGTTGAAGTCTTCCAACGTCGACATCATATTTTCATTTCTCAGAGTAAGTATGCCGCAAAGGTTCTTCAGTGATTTGGCATGCAAGATTGCAAGCCCGTTCTCACCCCCATGGAGCAAAACTTGAAACTTTCAAAATTTGAAGGGGGGGAAAAGGTGGACAGTACAACTTACAGACAGTTGATTGGCAGCTTGATTTATTTGACAAATACTCGTCCTGATCTATCCTATGTAGTCAGTATTCTTTCACGTTTTATGCAGGAACCACGAGACAGCCACTGGAATGCAGCCAAAAGAGTTCTTCGATATATCCAAGGAACAAAATATTTTGGTCTTCTTTACACAAAGACTAAAAATTTTGTACTTGGTGGATATTCTGATGCCGACTTTGCTGGGAGTATTGATGATCGAGCATCAACATCAGGTTATTTAATGAATATGGGGTCAGCAGCAGTATCTTGGAGTTGTAAGAAACAAGCTACAGTGGCCACTTCTTCAGCAGAAGCAGAGTACATTTCAGCATGGGAAGCAGCATGTGAAATTGTTTGATTGCGCCGAATTTTGCAGGACTTGGGCATTTCTCAGGGAGAAGCTACATCATTGTTCATTGATAGCCAGTCAGCCATCAAACTTGCCAAGAACCCAGTTTTTCATTCAAAGACAAAGCATGTGGACACCAAGTATCATCATATCAGGTCTCTCATTGCCAAAGATGTCCTCAAACCAGTTTATTGTCCTTCCGAAGATCAGATCTCTGACATTTTCACGAAACCGCTTGGCAGAATAAAATTTACTAAGTTCAGGGATGAACTTGGTATCTGTTGTAATGTATCTTTGGATCATAGGGGGGAATGTTAGATGATCCAAAAATAATTTATTATCATAGGTTATAAAATTGAAATAAAATAATTATTAATTTAAGAAATTAAATTAATAATTATTATTCTAGAATGATTAATTAATGGAGACAATTAGAAATTAGTATATTGTTGTAACAAGATATGGCTCTCCAAATGTGTCGTATCTTAGGCTCTATTTTAGGAGATTAGTTAGCTAGTTGGTTTGAATAGTATTTAATGTAAATGGACACTTGTTATTTAATAAGTGATCCATAATTAGAGGTAGTTAGGACATGGAGCTTATAAATAGCTCATTGCAAGAGTGTTTGGTTGTTCGGGTGTAAGCTCTTGCAAATCAATTATGTAATTGTTTTTTTCTGATTAATAAAATTACGTGTCTGAGGACACTTCTGCCATTATCTATGCTCACATGAATACCATGGTATTACCATGGGTCAATACCATGGGTTATCATAAACCTGGAGCTTAAAAATTAATATTAGTAATTTATAAAAATTAATAAAATTAATAGTTGATTTTTATTTTATTTTTTATTTTAACCAAGCTAAAATGTTTAACATACATTAAATTACAACATCCATTTTTACTCTTGATCGGATCAAATATTTTTTCACTCTATGCTAGTTTGCATATCACGATATTTGATACCTCTCGTAGATCCAAAGTAAAGATGGATCTATGCTAGTTTAATTCCCCCATTTAAATAGGCTACATTTAAATAAAACCTCTTTCTTGAGCCTTCATAAATAAAACGAGGGTTATGGACTAAATATAAAAATAGGTTTTATTTATTTATCGTGCGTCTAGTTTATTTAAATTTTTATTTATTTACCATACCTCCACTTTACTTATATTTTTATTTGTTTACACCCTTGCATGTATATAAGATGACTTATGGAGTAAATATAAAAAATGTTTTATTTATTTACCATACCTCTCATTTATTTATATTTTTATTAGTTTACCATACCTCTTTTATAAATATGTTATTTGGGCTATTAGCCCATAGGATTCACTTAAATAAAACCTATTGTTGAAAATGGGCGAATGGATTAACTTAAATAAAACCTATTCTTAAAAATGGGCGAATGGAAGGTTGTAACTCCTAATTTCAAGGGCTAAATTTACCTTTTTCACCCTCTCCCTTAAAATAAGGTGGGCTATTTGAGGTGATTTGTAAAAATGTACTATGATACAAAACATTCGCCCACTAAAAATTTAAAACCCCTTAATTTCACCAAAGGGCGAACATTCGCCCCTAAAATTTTCTATGCTGAGGATACACCAAAAGAATAATCTGATGCGCGGCGGTGCTGTGAGTTTCCAAATGTTTCTCCACTAGCTTGAAATCTGTTCTGGTCTTTTGTGTTGAATCAAGGAAATATATCCAGACTTTGGAGAATATATGCCATTCTCCGCCTGACACCATATTAGTTCGTCTAGACCCTCTTTTATCCTAATGTGAGATTCAGTTAGCGCAGATATATAATCCTGCCATTCCTGATGCCATCGAGGGGGTAGATCAAGTAGACTAGCAGATTTCCATGCTTGTGAAAAATACCTATGTTATGTGGATCTGCAATGTGTGAAATAACCCTGATCTCATGAGAGTGGAGATACTGTATGAGATCTCTAGAAAGCAGATGTCTTCCTCCACCTCCAATCCATGGGTCCATGCCAATCCGAGCCAGGGAACCATCGTTAATTCTCCACACCAGATTGTCTCTAATATGTGGAAGGGAGTGAAGCAGTGCCTTCCACACTAATGAGATGCCTGTCGTCGGCCAGCTAGGCAGTCGAACCCAATCCATAATATTCTGTGGCCAGATGTATTTATGATATGTGATATAGGTCCATAGATTCTGACCGGTCAGCAGGGTCTAGCCCATTTTTGCAGCGAGGGCTTGCGCAAAAAGAGGGAGATATTTTAAACCCCATCCACCCCACTTCTTTGGCAATGCAATCTTTCTCCAACTAATCCAGGCAAAAAAAAATTTGTCTTGATTCCCATTCCAAAGATATCGATTGCACAGTTGCTGCAGACGAGATAGGATATTCCTGGGGATCCATGCAAGTGCCATCCAGAAAACTGGGGTAGCTTCCAGAACCGATTTTATAAGTATGAGCCTGCCCGCCCCGGATAAATATCTATGACTCCAGGTGGACAGTCTCTTCTCCAGCTTTGTGACAAGCCGGACCCAATCTGCAATCTTTTGACAGGTAGGTTTTAGCCAAAAACCTAGATATTTGAGACCTCTATCCAAAGGGTGAATACAGTAAGGAAAGAGCTAATGTGCAAAATGGAATTCATGGACGGATGTTTGAGCAAAGGTGATGGTAGATTTTGTTTGATTAGCAAGCATCCCAGTGACGGACGAGAAAAGGAGTAGAATCTTGGAGAAAGTACGGGAATCCCGAATGCTACCATCCAGCAGGATAAGCACGTCATCCACAAATAGGAGATGAGTGAGAAAAAAATCGTCAGAAATCTTGAGGCCACAAAGGTCTCCTTCCCTCTTAGCCGATGCAATAAGTCGACTGAGACCTTCCATAACAATAAGAAAGGGAAGAGGAGAAAGAGGGCAGCCTTGTCTAAGCCCCCTTTCAGAATGGAAGAAATGAGAAGCCGAGCCATTTATGAGGACACTGAAAGTGGGTGAGGAGATGCAGGCCTTGATCCATGTAATGTAGTTATGAGGAAAACCTAAATGGGTGAGAAGCATCTTAATGTAAAGCTAGCTGACCCGATCAAACGCTTTGGACAGGTCAATTTTGAGAATTCTGGTCCAAATTGAATGGATAGCTTCCTGAGCCGATCTGATGGCTTCATGAATCTGTCTGGAATCAAGGAAGGAAAATTGTTGAGGGGCAATATGCCAGGAAAGAATAGGCCTGACTCTATTAGCAATGATCTTAGATATAATTTTGTATAGGTAGTTGCACAAGGATATAGGCCTATAATCATCGAAAGAGGCTAGAGAATCAAACTTTGGAATGAGAGCAATGAAGGTCGATTTGATGGCATGGTATAGAGATCCCGTTATTCTACTCTCCTCCATAACTTTCAATAGGTCCTGCCCCAATATCTCATAGAAAGCAAGATAGAATTCAATGGTCCAGCCATCTGGGCCTGGGCTCTTATCCTTCTTGAACCATTTTAACGTGCCTTTGAGTTCCCCAGAAGTGACCGGAGCATAAAGCTCTTATGCTTCGTCTTCGTTGACAAATCTTGGAAAATGACCAGCCACATTGATAATATCAACAAGATTTGCTCCAGGAGGACTCTTATATAGATTCTGGAAGTGATTAGTGCCAAGGTGAGAAATCTTGTTGAAAGAGTCAGCAAAACCTCCCTCAGGTAAAGGAAGATTCCAAATGGTATTAGAAACCTTTCTCCCCTTTGCGTAATTTTGAAAGAATCTAGTGTTGTCATCACCAACTTTCAGCCATATGGCTCTGCTCCTTAGTCTCAGGGATTCCTCACACTCTTTTAGTATGTGTGCCTTCTAATTTTCCAACTCTATCAAATGTGCCTTTTTTGTTGCAGAGATGAAACCCAGACTTCTTTCATCAAGCAAAGAGCTCAGCTCAGACTCAATTTGGGTCAGCTGTGAGTTCTCCCAAATTAACTTCTCCCTGGCCCAATTTATACAGAGGTGTTTAAGCTTGGAAAGGTTATTGCAAAAACCTTTTGCCAATGATTCTGCTCTATTGATGGGGTTGGTAGTCCAGAAATCCGTAACCAAACTAATGTATGCAGGGTCCTGCAACCAGACATGGTTGAATTTAAATGGGTCTTTAGGTTTATGATGAGGTCCCAGGATCTCCAGATAGATGGGAGAGTGATCCGATATGCCCCCTGAGCCCACCCATTGTTTGTATTGGTGTAGATGCTGTAAGAGGGGGCTCTTCATTAAATATCGGTCTAGTCTGCGAGCCAGAGCAACTTCTCCCACCCTTCTATTTCTCCAAGTGGGGAGAGGTTTGTGCATGGGGACATCTACAAAATTTTTCTATTCCAATAGATTTGTCATGAGCCCTGAGATAGCATCCACCTGAGCCGAAGACCCCCAAGATTCTCTAAATCCCAAGGAAAAATTTAGATCCCCTCCGATGATGATGTGATCAAAAGCTAAGATCGAGAGGGTTAAAAAATGTTGCCATAATTGGTCCCTCTGATGACAGGGTCCATATACATTCACGATCCTCATATTTTTCCCGAGCTCAGCCGAAAAAATATCAATGCCCATGAATCCAGAACCCCCCCAAGATGCATCATCCCTGATGGAACAAGGGTTGTATCCAATGGCCAGTCCCCTAGATATCCCTACAGCATCCATAGCCACAAAGGTCCATTTCGGGGCCAGAGATTGTAGGGAGTGGGTGATGTGATCAGCCAGACCAAGTGTTTCTTGTAGCAAAATGATATCAATCGGTTCTGCCTCAAAAATTCTTTGTAGGGCTAGTTTCTTGGAGGCACTAGCCATGCCTCTGCAGTTAAAAGACAGACACTCATGGGGGAACTCCTCTCGGGGTATTCGCAGCTCTAAGGACCTATTCAATAGTGGATTGGTGACCAGAGGCTACCTCTGCCCCGGCTCGCTTAATAGCTTTGGAGAGATCAGACTTTCTACCCTGGGATGACAATGGCACAGAGCCCAGAAGGGTAAGGCCTAAACCAGATTGTCTAACCAGGGTATCGTTTGTAAGGGTTCTAGAGAAGAGGAAGTAATGATGAGAAGATGAGACCCAGGAGGATGATGGCAAGATAGAGGAAGTAGAAGGTGATAGCAGAGAGGGGGCAGTAGTGGCGATAAGAGGAGGGGTCGACATGATGCAGTGAGCCATGGAGGTATGAACCGAAGATGCAACAACAGATGTGCTATAATCAAAAGATGAGGAGGGAGAGATCAGAGAAATACTCGAGACTTTCGCAGCTTCAGCAGCAGCTCGAGCCCTGGTCAGCGGCGGCGATGATGGTCTGTGCCCAGCCTCCACCGACTTGAGAATAGGAGAATTCGCCGAAGGGGAAGGACCCGTGGCAGGGGGGCGAGTACTAGCCGGCGAATTGACTCTGGATGGAACAGGTGTTGTCTTTGGGGTATCCTCTGATTTCTTGTTGAGTGAGCAATCTTTGAAGAGGTGTCCCACCTTGTGGTAGCGTCTGCAATGAAACGGAACCCCTTCGTAATCCAAGGTCTGTACCCTAATGTACTTCCCCCATTGAAGCGTAATCTTCTCCTCCAGACCCTCGCGAGTGTCCAAGTGGACCAGAATGCGAGCGAGGGTTCGATTTTTCGATTCAACAAAGGTACGGTCGTGGTCCAAATATGTGCCCGGTGCATTTCTAATCCTGATAAAGACTTCCTCGCACCAGTAATGTAATGGGAGCCCTAGAAAGCGAACCCAAAGAGGTCCTACCCCGATTTGTTCACACTCAGGGTCAAACAACGCACTCCACTGCTTGAGAAGAACCGGAGCCATCTCGATGTGCCAGTACCTGGCAAGAACCAAATCAGTGTAGTTTTCCTTCGCAAAGTGTAAAGAGAACCACCCCCTCGGCAGGACATGAACCTCAGGCAGTTCCTTTAGTATGCCACCCCAAATCTCCCTGACCCATTTGGTCAGTCTGTTGGCCGAGTACGCCCTTCCTCGCACATGTCCAACTAGCACCGTACTAACCATAATAGCAGCCTCTCCGATAGCAGAGGTCTCACCAAATCTGATGGTGATATCCTTTCTGGTAGCCTTTACGCACTTGGTCTTCCTCTTACCTGAGCGGGGAGCAGAAGGGTGGTCCACCAAAGGGTTTGGGATGCCTTCCGGGGGGTAAATTTTGCAGATTTAACCCTCACCGTGGGGGTCTCAAAACAACCTGATGGCAGGTGAGCCGAGGAAGGAGGGTTTGCCGCTACAGAAACCGGGATGTCCACAGGGGGTACAGAGAAGAATGTTGAAAAGGATGGATGAGGGTCAAATGAGGGCGATGGGGGGGTGTTCGCGGTTAATATGTGCAGGGTACCCGGAGACAGGGGAGGGACATCCAAAGCCGATGAATCAAGCGAGAGCGACCCCGAGAGAGGAGGCACAGAGCAATGCCCAGGGAGAGAGACCACAGGCGATGATAAGGGCGGTGACGGTTCAGGATACTAAAGTGGGGCAGATACCAACGAGGAGAAACAGGGGTTCCCAAAAATTACCCGGTCTGGAAAGGGATCCTCGGAATAATCGACCTCTTCAACCTCCATAGTGTCCCCCATGGTCCTAACCAGAAATCAACAGCCAAAAGCGACGGGTAAGGAAAAACGGTAAATGGCGGGCAGCAGTAGGCGGTGACGGTATAAGGTTCAAGCAGTCTGTAATAATTTGCAGTAAAACCCCTTAGGGTTTTACCCTAATCCCGCACGGATGACCGTCGCCATCGGAGCCTCAGTTCTTGATCAACCTTTTACCATTTTTCTATATGAATAAGAAGGTAATATTACATAACCTTCCATGGACCCATGCTTGGTGGCAGCCTTCATTGTCGCTGCTATTGTTATTTCCCTTTCCGCCTATTTCAATCGAGAATCCAAATCCATGAACAGAATATCTTTACGATACTATTCCAGCTTTGGTAGGTCAGCCTTTCTCCCATCGTATGATTCTTTCCAAGTGATAAATTCATAAACCCTTTTGTGGATTTTGTCATACTCAAACCTCATATCATTAACTTGGTTTGTTAATTTATCACTAGTCTCGCAATAAGGATTTATCTGCAAGATTTTCTGGTAAAATACTTCATTTTGTTGCATTAGTAGGGAATTAAGGCTGAGTGCTTCCTTGATGAATTCGTCGATTTGTGGATTATCTTTAAATTTATCTATCATGGCTTGTATCTGTGAATCCTTTTCTGCTAAGCTGGCTTGATGTTGTATTCTCATCTATTCGAATTCCTTTTGGAGCTGGGCTACTTGTAATTCTGCTTGTTGATTAGATTTTTCTTGGGCTAATTGTTGTTCTAGCAGCATAATTCTCTATTCCTTTTCCTTGAGAAGAATTTGGACCTCTGTCACCTTGTCAATAGTTGTTGTGGCATAGGCTCCTGCGAATTGCGACAGCTTTGTGAGATTCTCAGATGGGTCGATAGGCGAGTCCTTCCATACGATGTCCATTGGTTCATTTTCCGGAGTCGTAATAGCCACAACATCTAGTTTTCTTTTCTTCCTTTGTCTCTTGACTACAACTTTGTGGGTAGGACTATAGAATACATCTAGCGGAGGTATTTCCTCAATTCTTAAAACAATTTCTGAAGTAGGAGTAGCAAGAATGATCTCAACATCCTGAGTGCCTGTAGCTCCTTCCCCTGTTGTTTCTGGATTTGACTTATGCTGGGTTTTCTTAGGAGTTTGCATTCCAGATGTTTGCTCAGGGTTTGTATCTATGTGGAGCTTTTTGTTGAACTGTTCCCATTCTTGTTCCAAGTCAATAATTGGAGTTTTACCTGACTGAGTTGAAGTAGAGGCAACCTCTGCTTGTTTCTTTGTTAAGGCTTGCTCGGTTGTCTCCTCTGTAGTTCTAATTGTGTCTTTTTCAAACTCTTTATTTGTGTTTCCTCCCCCATTTGGAGACTGCTGCTCTGAGTGCTCTAACTCATGCGTAAATATCTTGGGTTTCTTCTTCAAAGTTTTCTTTGGAGCTTCCCTCCAAGCTTATGCTGGGAGTTGGCTCCCTTATTCGTTCAATCTGTAGTAGGTCCAATGGGACCTTTAATAATCTCTTTTTCCTGTACACATGAAAATCCTTAACATCTTCCGAGGTCAAAAGTAGTGATGCCATATGCAAAACTTGTGAAAATGTTTTTTCCTGTAGGAAGAGGTCATCAAAGGTGTCCTCTTCATGGGTGAACTGTTTTACTTTCACCATAGTAGTAAATTCCTTAACAGTACGATTTGGGTCATACTTCCTTACCGAAACTGTAGTTAATTTTAGAGACTTAATAATCTCTACTTCTTTTAATGCATGTCCATAATCGTGTAGTGCAAAAGAACCACATTGTAATGGGAATGTAGGCCAAATGGCCTTCTTCTACTCTTTCAATCCTCTGCTTAATCCGCCTTCCCCTATTGTTTGGTAGGCTATTTCTCTGGCCATTAGTTTGTCGAGGACATAATATGGGAGGACTTCAGTGAAGCAATGCTCCCAAAAACTCTGATGTAGGTGAATTTTTCTTCCCCAAACCATCTGGCTACTGGAAAGATATCTACTTCGACCTCTTTAGAAAATCTAGGGGCGGTTCTGTCGTACACTTCTCTATGAATGGGTAGCATAACCCCTTGACATATTTTATAAAAATGGGGGTGGAATTGAGATTCCCACAAAATTTTATGGTATATATGGATGGGAAGTGGGTTCTGTACAGTCCACTTCCATCCCATATTGGGAAATTGAGAACAAAAACAAATTGCATCCATAACAAAAGCACTCATGAAGAAAGGGGGAAAAATCCTTAAAGAAGAACTTCTTTTCCTTTTATATTCTATAATGGCCTTTGCCAAATCGTCTGATAAAATTTGAGCCCAGTTCATAATTTTTGCATTCACTACTACATCTATTAACGGGAGCCATTCCATGGAAAACTTGGTGTTATCGGGTCTATCGAATAACCTACATATCATTGTTGTTGCGAAACTATGAGGGGGAGAAATGGATATCGTTAAGTACATACGAGTTTTATCCCATTTGAGCTTGCCTTTGCTTGACTTATAGGTCTGCGTGACATCTGATGGGTCCTCATTTTCTTTAGCAAATTGCTTAAGGAACTGTTTGTTGTAGAGCTTTTGCGGCTCTAGTAACTGGTACATTAGTCGTAGGTTGTCCGCTGAGAAAGACCCCATGACCTCTTGCCTGTGATTCTTGAAGGTTCTGTCTGTGATGTCTACCTCATCAATTACCCATTTGACCATATCTGTGTATGGTATTATTTTTGGTCTCACAGCTATTCGGTGCAGGAATGAACATGTTGTTTCGAAATAGGAGGCGTCAAATGACTCCTGAGCATCTGTCGTGGCCTTTGTTACCAATGGCATGGGTTTCTCTTCTTCTAACAAGTTGTACATGGCCTCCCATGTCGAAGTTCCTTCGTCCTTGTTGCATGTGGTATTAGAGAAAAGCAGCACCATTTCTGATTTCTCAGATGCAGTTGCCTTTCCCTTCTTCACCATTGTTTCTAACGATGTTCTCTGTAGAGTTTTCTTGAAATGGAGCAAAACAGAAGTTATCAGATAAACACAAGCGAGAATGACAGTGAGAATAAATGATACAGTTAACCTCAAAAAGGTGACAAGATAGGAGCTTTTATTCAAAACGCAGATGAAAAGATATCGTATCACGTCAAGTCGCTCTTTAACATAAATGCCATTAAACTTATTAAATGGCCACTAAGTCTTCTTATCATTGCCTTTATTACTCATTAAACTACTGCATCGCAAACGGGAAGGAAAAAATTTAAGGTGGCGATTTTGAATTGTGAGAATGTCGATTTTGTGATTGCAATAAGATTATCGCAATATCACAAATCACACTATCGCAATTTTGGTTGTGTGATTTCCTAGATTTTTTTAATATTCTGCGAGATGCGAGATGCAAGATAAGTGGCATATTCTTTATTGTTTAGAGCATAGTTTGCCCAAATGCGTAATTATTTCATAAAGTGCTTTTCACTACATTTCGGACTTAACTTACAATTTATAACATTTGCTTCTATTGGGTCCGGGTTTTATCGCACTTCGCAAGCTCGCACAGTTCATAAGATTGGACTTTTAAGTAAATTGACGCGATGCGATAAGGTTGACTCGTTCTATCGCATCTCTCATGTTACGATATTCTTTGTGAGTTGTGTCCTTTGTGACGCCGATAAACACTTCATTTTATAGGAAATGCCTTAAGTCTTAGTTTTGAATGAAAAGTCTAATGATGTCTAAGTTAAATGCGGTGATTCATTCTATCGCAATTTACGGATTTTGTTTGTTAATTAACTCTTCAACGCACTTGGTCCAGTAGTATGTGAAAAGGCGAGAATTTCTAGTCTTAGAGGGTTTTGACTCGATATTTTGATTTATTTCTAAAAGTTCAAAAGAAAGCGCCTAAGTGATAAATTTTTCTTGGAGGGTTTTTTATAAAGGGTCCCCATTTATTAATTGAGTATTAACCATTAAACTAATAAATGGGGGGGTTGTTGAATAGCACAACAGGAGGAAACCAAGAGAAATCCTTCAACACGCTGAAAGAGAAGATCAGCACAGCACCAATGCTAGCCTTATTAGACCTTCAACAGCCTTTTGAGATTGAAATAGATGCCAGCAGATATGCCATGGGTGTTGTATTGATGCAGCAAAGGAAGCCTGTATGTTACCATTCAGAGACTTTCTCCCAGGTTGTTTTGAATTATCCCACCTACGACAGGGAGTTGTACACCTTGGTTCAGAGTGTAAAGAAGTGGAAACACTACCTGATTGGCAAGGAGACTATCATCCATACGAATCATCAACCCTTGCAGTATCTTCAGTCACAGACCAAGCTTCAACAAGCCCGTCATTTTAGATGGATTGGATTCCTCCATTAGTTTCATCTGCTAATAAAATACAAGAAGGACGCCAGCAAGAAAGTAGCAGATATGATTTCTCGCCCTCCTATTTCTGCATCTGTAGTTTTACAAAATGATTCATTATCGTTAGAAAGTGATGTTGAACAATATGCTAATGATGATGATTTTAAAGGGATTTATGAAAAACTGACTCGTGGATCGCAAGTGGACAATTATTATTTGTAGGGAAAACTATTGTATCACCTTGGAAAATTGTGCATACCCATTGATGAAAGGGTACATGTAATTCGAGAGGCTCATACCTCTCTTGTGTCTGGTCATTTTGGGGTTGAAAAAACTTTATGTCATTTACATAGGTTTTGTTTCTGGCCTCGTATGAAAAACATTGTGGCTCATTTTGTAAAGGGTTGTGTGTTGTGTTTTGTTTCAAATCCCTCTAATAGAAAACTTGGGCTCTACACACCACTCCTTATTCTGAGTCGACCATGGGAAAGTGTGTCCATGGATTTTGTAGGTGGTTTTCCCATGTCTAGGAAAGGTCACGACTATTTGTATGTCTTTATGGATCATTTTAGTAAAATATGTATTTTAATTCCTTGTAAAAAGTAGGGCACTGCTAAGTAGACTGCTTATTTTTTCTTTCAGCATGTCTGGGTTCATTTTGAGTTGCCCACATCTATTGTGTCAGATCGAGACTCTCGCTTTCTTGGAGAGTTCTGGACCAACTTGTGGAGAATGATGGACACTAAGCTAAAAAGAAGTACAACATTTCATCCACAGACCAATGGGTAGACAGAGGTTGTCAACTGCACCATTGTACACTTGTTATGAGGCTATTGTGGAAAACATCCCAAGTTGTGGGATGAATAGATTCCTTATGTGTAGCATGCATACAATTGAGCAGCACATTCATCCACACAAAGCTCACCGTTCGAGACATGTTTTGGTTATCTACCAAGGGATCCCTTAGACATGGTCTTTCAGAAAGATGAGGATGGTAATGGACAAGATGATAGGGACAAGGCATGAAATTGTATTCAACGGATACAAGTGATTAATTAGGCAGTACAGGAGCAGTTGGAGAAGAGTCAGGCTTGACATAAAGCTAGACATGATAAGCATCGAGTTGACCATCAGTTTCAAGTTGGGGACAAGGTATGGCTCACATTAGCAAGGATAGAATGAAGGGAGAAGGGAATAAATTGAGACCCATTCAATATGGTCCCTTCACCATATTGGAAAAGATTGGAGACAATGCTTTTCATCTTGACTTACCCGCTTATATGAAAATGTACTCAGTAGTGAATGTTGAAAATGTGAAGCTTTATGAACCTCCATTGATTATGGATACCGAAGAGGTTGCACAAATTCCTATAGTGGATGATTTTTCACCGAAGTATCTAGAGAAGTTGCCCGAAGAGATGTGGAGTACATTCGTGTGGGCTTCAAGGAATGCATCCGAGTAAATCTCGGTGGATGGAGAAAGAAAAAGTGAGGGAGAAATTTCCTCACTTGCCAATTGACTGAAAGGGATTTTGGTGACACAAAAGCTCTTAGTGGGGAGGATTGATCCAGGTGGATCTCTAAAAAGTACCAGTGGCATGGTAAGAAGGCTCAAAACTCAAAGTGGCAGAATATGGATAAACATAGCATTAGATCGAAGTACTCGTCATCCTGATTCCAACAATGTGAATGGCACTCGAATCCAAGCTCATATGAAGAATTTAGAGCAAGTCAAAGTTCAAGTTTGACTTGGAAAGGTGGCAGGAGAAGGTGGCGTGGAAAAATTCTTCGGCAAATGGGGAAGTGCCAAGTGGCAGGCCGCCATTGGTCTTGCATTTCGCAATCGCGGATTGGAAGAGGTCATCTGTAAAGAATCGGCCCCAACATGATCAAGTTTGCGATGTGATCGCACATCACAAAGGCGAAGAGTTATAGAATCGACCCGTGTTAGTCAAGGATGCGATTGCGATATCGCATATCGCACATGTCGCATTCACAAACCATAAGTCCCGCTGATTCCTGTCGATTTCAATTTGTTATGGTTTTTAGATCTGATATATTATACACTATGTTTAATAGCCTGTCAGGTCCACTGTTATCGCAGGCCGCTTGTCGCAAAGGTCTAGACTGTCCGCCGATTGAAAACGCCGATTACGATTTGCGATGAGACTATCTGCGTCGATGGATTATTGTCGCCGATGTTAAAACAATCGGATTAAGGGATTAACATGTGGTTAAGAGGTTTATGATATGTTTAAACAGGTTGTTACTGCATACTATTCCAAGCCAGATATCCTCTGGTGGAAACGAACCGTTGCTAAACTTGTCCTCTGTTGGAACTGCTCGAGATTGAGGAATCAGTGATCAAGGTTATATAATGGACAATTCGCATAGGGAAAAGAAGGAGACTGACATGATATTTCAGAACACATTACGTGCAACAGTAAGCCGACCTGGTAGCAGGTTGGAACCTCGCCTTGAGCGGCAGGGAAGTTTCGAGAGGGTGCAGAAGCTTCATTTCTCCGAATTTGGTGTTCGAATAGGCGATTTTGCACAATTTTTCACCAAGATTTCAGTAGTACTATCTGTTTCATACACTAGGCTATCCATTCTTCATCCATCTTCCATCTTGGAGGTATAAGGATTGTAAATGAATGTTTCTTGTACTTTATCTCTTTCTATGCCACTTAATGAGAAAATGCCTCCCCACTATTGAGCAGGGTCTGGAGACGTAGTCCAAATTGGATGAACTACGTAATAAAATCTTTGTGTCATGGTTTCATGCTTATCTTTTTATTTCCACATTGTTTTATGTGCTTTTAATTTTGATGGTTAATAAGCTCTGTTACATGTAATTCTAATGCATCTAAAAGTAAAAGATCTTGGATCATTTAGTTTGCTACTCTCCAGGCTGCGACACATGTCCCTTCTCAACTGCATTAAACTTCTTGTTAGGAGCAACATTTTCTTTCTCACCTGCATCTTGAGGTCTTCCTCACTTCAGTGGCCATTTCCCTTTCACTGTCTCATTCCCTTTCAAGTCACGTTTAGGCTCAGCTTTTCACTTTGACTCCTCATAACAATGCTTCAGTTTCCAGATGGCTTCCTCTAATGAGCTAGGCTCATCAAACTCAATTTGATCTCTATATGTTGCTGGAAATTTGTTTATGAATCTCTAAATCTTAGCCTTCTCCTCCTTGATATATGGCACATACCTCAACAACTCCAAGAATCTGCTAGTATACTCATCATCTATCATAGAACCCATCTGTAGCTCATAAAACTCCTTAGCTTTGTCTTCATAGTACCTCTCCGATAAGTACTTCTTCTTGAAGATCCTCTCGAAATCATCCCAAATTAAATCTTCCTCCCAAATTCCCTTGACATTCTTCACATCTTCCCACAAGATATATTCTTTCCCTTTAAGACTGAAGGTTGCTATCTTGGCTTTCATGTTCTCTGAATAACTATGCAATTTGAAGAATTTATTCATTCCGAGCAACCATGTCTTTGCATCTTTTGTCTTCTTCATCTCTCCATCAAATGTAGGAGGCTTCACTTTCTTGAACTACTCAAGTAAATACTCCCTCCTCCTATAAGGATGATGATGGTAATGACTGTGATGATGTCTCATGGATGAGGAACTAGAATGATTCCCATACATATTGGTCTTCCTGTCAGGTGTATCTAGTGATATGCCACCTCTGACTATGTCCCCTCTATCCAATTTGTATTCGGACCAAGATCTACTACCATAGGCTCCATTTGTTTTCTCTTCCTCCTCTTGACTAGTTCTCGACTGTCCCTGTTTCTGCAATTCTGACAAGCTCTGAAGGTTCACTGCATTAACCTCTACCTGCTTCTTTTGAGCCCTTGCAAGTCTTTCCTGAGCCTCAATCAACCTATCATTGTCTATTTTGCAACTTCTAATCTTTTTCATGAAGCTTCTCAATGTATCTATTATACCAGAAGAATACTTTTAACATGGTTACTGATCAAACGAAACTATTACCTAAAAATGGGTACTCTAGCTCAAAAACCCCCAAAAAACATGGAAAAACAAGTTGAAAACGAAAAGCGTTGATGATCGAGTAACATATTTTTTCTTCAAGGTACATTTCAACATTTTTTAAAAATGGCAGTAAAAATCAATTTTTGTTGTGCAAAAGACGCCTTGAAAATGAAAAGTGCTGATGCTGGAACATCGTCTTTTTTTTCAAGGTAAATTTTCAACAGTTTCTAATAATGACGTTAAAAATAAAATTTCATGATTCCAAAAAACTTTAAATTTCCAACACAAGCATGACATTAAAGATAAAATATCACGTCTTTGAAAAGTTTTAAAATTCTGAGATTTTTAGGCATGACATTAAATTTAAAATATCATGTCTTTGAAAACCCTTAAAATTCCAACAATTTTCAGGCATGGTGCTAAAGAAAAAATTCTTATAATTGTTTTCAACCATAACATTAAAGATCAAATATCATGACCTAGAAAAACATTAAAATCTTGACAATTTTTCAACCACAAAGATTATGACTACAAAAAAATCTTAAGTTTTCAAAATATTTCAAGCATGACATTATGGAAAAAATTTATGACTAAAAAAACTTTAAAAATGAACACTTGAATGAAAGAGTTATTATACCAAGAGTAATTTATTTTTTAAATGCTAAATGTATAGCGATTTTAAAATCTTAGCCTAAAACAACTTGATGCATTGCAACAAAAATTTAAAAATCAACCATCAAATTGACACGCAATGTAGGTGAACTCGACCCATTGTAATGAAAACTTAAAGACCAACCATGAAATTGACACATTGTGGAGGCAGACTCGATTCATTATAACGAAAATTTTAAAATCAACTATCAAATTACACATAATGGGATCGGGTAGCTAAATGAACATCGACATAGATCTTGTAAAAAAAAAATAATAATAATAAATATATAAATATATAAAAATGAAAAAATACAAAAGAAAACAAAAATTCAAATATTGAAAAAAAAATAATAACAAGTAAAAAAAAAAAAAAATCAAAAACATGACATATATATCTATATATATATATATATGAGACAAAATACAAAAACAAAAATAAATAAATAAATAAATAAAATAAAAAATAAAAAATAAAAATAAAATAAAATAAATAATTGGGGAAAATATTTCAAAAATACACATAATTTAAGAAAGAAAAAAACAGATTAAAAATTAACCAAAAACAAAAACATGTTTTTGAGTTATAAAATAAAATAAAATAAAAACCAAATAGTTAAAAATAAAATAAAATAAAATAAATATTGATGATGATGATTAACGTCCACTAAGACCAATGCGATCTATCTGACCTCAAGAATAGAGAGTCTAATTGTCATTCTTCAAAATCTTGTTTTTGTGATCAAAGAGCAAGGAAAGAAGCATTCCAAGATCATTATAGTTGGGTTGGCTTAATAAGTCAAGAAGATTGGAGGTGTGACTGATGATAGGGAATTGAAAGCAGATGTGGGCAAGAGTCAGGCAGTCTAAAAGGAAGTGCTTTTCATGTTCCACTTTCTTAGTATCACAAATCTAAGAAATTCTATTGTCTTAGGGAGTCTTGGGGGTAGACCACTGCCCGGTCTCACTCAGAAGCTCATCAGAGTTAGTTCTAATCCTAGAGATGTTCATTTTCTTCTTAGTGCTAATCAACACAGAGAGATAATTTTGGTAATCGAGGGTGAGGTTGATCACCTCCTTATAGTACCTTAGCTTCCTTTTACCGTCCAACTCCTTAGAATGCCACATCTTGTACTTAAAACTGGAGGTAATAGTATCATTGATATTGTCCTTGCTTCCCATGAATATTTCCTCCTTAATCCCCCAAAGATTGAGCCAAGACTGAGCATCCTGATGCCACCCATGCTTAAGGTGCAAGTGGGGGTTTTGACTAAAGTTAGAAGCAATTTTTGGGAGCCTCTTGGATTCCATATTGTGAAGCTTCTTCTTATACATCAGATATCTAAACATGGCCACACTTTCAATGGGGAACATTCTAACTTCGATCAAGAGGATAGGATAGGGAGTATTTCCCTTGATCTTGAGGTTATAGGTTATGAATTTCTTTTGGATCATCTCAATCTTTCTCCACGACTCCCTAGATATATTGCACCCCCAAACTTCATATTCATATAAGATAACCGAGGTGACGAGAATCTCAAAGAGGATCCTTTTTTTACTCCAAATGTAAAGATCGTCTGACTTACAATTGTTTTCAAGCTCATAATAGGCTTTCCAACCTCCAATAATTCTTTTCTCGATGCTAAAATTCCAGTTGAGCTGATGAGGAAAGTCAATACCCAAATATTTATAAGAAGAACTGTAGTGTTCTATCTAGGGTACTAGACTAGACCATATTTATTATCGACCAGGATGCGTAAGCTTAGAGGCATGCGTCTAAAGTATATAGACATAAAGGATTATTAGCTAAGTGGTTATGATGGAGGTCACAGAACTTCTTTACGGAAGATTGGGATATGTTACCTATCATCCAAACACTTAGGTCACTCTGCTAATATACTTGATTACAACACTGTCATTAAATTCATTTACAAAATTAAACATTGTGTACCACTGCAAACCAAGATTTCAATCTCCTTACAGAGATATTATACATAAAACCCTTGTTTAGCAAATACTCAGCATTCACTGATATTCATACAAGATAAAAATATACAGAGATCATAAACAGATTTTGAAATGAAAACAAAGTTCATGACATTGCTTTAAAAGAAAACGAAGGGATCGAATCCCTTACAGGACACGCTTCACGATCTCAGTGATGACTGTTCAAGCATTATCACAAACACAAACCATATGCATTCGATTGAAATCAACAACCAATCTTAACTATTGAAATCGGAAACCAATCTTAATTACTGTGTATGTCATGTAATACCCTAAGTTGCGAATAAAACGAAAATGACAGTATACCAGTTTAACGCAGGGCCCGTCCGCGTTCAAGAGGTATACTGGACTGTGTTCAACCGGTTATCAAATCAACGCAACAAAATAAGGATCGTGACTGTAACTGTGCTCTTGATATTAAGTTCAAACTCTGTTTCAAATGATACAACGATTACCATACATTGATTACCCGGACTGTATTTACATATGTCTTTTTACAACCCTTACATTTTGAAAACGAATGTACATTCATGATATGGCTGTTGCCGCTTTTACCATGTTGAGATTTTTAAAATATTTCCATCCTAAACTGATTTCAAAAAGGAACAAAAACTAAATCAATTTAGAATGCTCTGTTGTTGCTGCCTTTGTCGCCAGTATGCCATACTTTGACCTGTGTTGACCGCGCATGTAGGAGGGTCGATTTTGCTGTAGGATAGGTATTCGTCCATGCTTGTACATTCTACTTTTCATCCCTGCCTTTCGCTCTAGCCTAGCTATTGTGCCACATGTCAAACAATGAGCTAATTACAGGATGTTGGAACTTCCTGTAACCATTTTACCAAAAACTTCTAATTCTTTAACATAAAACTCCTAAATCAATTTCAATGCATTTTAATAACTATAGGACTATTAACTAATCAATTTTCAAGGAATCTAAGAGATATATGATGAAAAGAAGTAGGCAAATGATATGTTTTAGGAGGAAAATGGAGGTCATGGGATGGTACCAACATCTCTCCCCGACTTAAGGAATTAGCATGTCCTCATGCTAACCCCGAAGTGCTTCCCTTGAAATCTGTCCCTGCCTGGATCTCTGCTGCCTTTAGCAATGTGTCCACATTCTTTTCCACCTGGGTATCTTTCTGACCCTTGAGCTCCTGCTTTAATCTTTTGTATTTTTCTTTGAGGGTCTTCTTTTGATTGTACCACTTAGTGGCCCAATTACAAATATCCGTTTGCTCAGCCTCCAGTTCACTGATTCTCTCCCTTAACTTCTCATTCTTCTTTTGAGTTTCTTTACTCTGCACTCGGAGCATTTCATTTTCTTTCTTGATAACTTTTTCTAGCATATTAGCCTCCATGAGCTCTTCCTTTAATTCTTCAATTTGTTTCTCCAATTTCTTCTGTCTCTTAATGGGAGGTGGTGAACCTTTTTCCTACCTGTTATTGCTTTCTACCTCTATATCAACTCCTGGCCCTGGTGGTGAGTGGTCACCACTCTCAACATCCATTGGTATAGGTGCATTGGATTCAAGCTGGTCTTCTTGTAACTGGGATTTTGGTGTCCTCCTTGTTCTTCGTGAGTAAGTGGTGAAAATTTTATCTTGTTCTGCCCTCTTAGCATTTTCCTTTCTCATTTTCCTAGTCCTTATGCTGCTCACAGGTAGAGGTGCCTTGCTGGCTTTGGGTACTGGGATTTCTTCATCAATATCCTTCATGAACCCTGAGTCCTCCTGCAATTCTTATTTGTCTTTCTCATCTCTAATTTGGTTAGCAGCTAAGAACTCCTTCCACATTTTCCCTCTTCTCTGCAATTCATGCTCAATAAGAATTTTAATTAAGCCAAAGTGGTATAGGCTCTTGTCTTCATTTCCCTTCTGCTTTTGAATGGTCTTCGACATCTTAGTTAGGCTTTGTAATAGAAAATATGGTAGACTGATAACACATTGTCTTTTCAAGTGGAGCAGTAATTTAATGTGGTATAGATAGACAATACTGTAACGGCCTTCGCAGGTTATGAATTTTTGAAGGATATAGACCATCTCATCCCAGGGATGCATCAACCAACTTCTTGGAACACCTTTCTTCCAGTTAACTGATGAGACTCTGGATCTAGACATAAAATGCGTCCATGATTTCTCTTTAAATTGGTTTGTTTTAAAGTACTTCTCCCCTTTTGGGCTAATCCCTATTGACTGGGCTATAGTGTCCTCTGAAACCCTGAATGAGAAGTTACCTATCAGGGCTTTCTCTCCATTGAATGTGAAAGCAAATTGTTTGGTAACCTCTTCATTACTTCCATGAAATTTTTCTAAAAAGGGTAACCACTGTATCTCTCTGAGAATGGAAATGCAATCTTCATGATATTGAGAGCTGTCAAACATGCTCGGTTCGACCCTATTAGTCATCTTGGCAGAGGGTCGTGCCCTAACTCTTCTTTGTTTATGTCTTGCAATTTCAACAAAGAAATTTCAATTTGTTACCTGGTGGTGTCGCTCCAATATGATGCTCGGTTGACTATCTTGTGACTTTGGTGGGAGTCGAAACCGAATGGTTATATTTCCCTTTTTGTGGCGCTCACTGCTTTCAATCCTCACTGTGTAAGTCGAACCCAAATGGCTATATTTCTCTCTTGCGGCGCTTACTGCTTTCAATCCTTACTGTGGAGGTCACGGGAGTTAACTACCAGCGTGAAATAACTGAGAATGATGGTGGAATAACCACTGCACTTACTTCATAGCGTATTCATTCTTTTAGAACAGAGAAGTGTTGTACCGCTTATATAGATGTCATCATAGGAGCGCTGAAGGCGTATATGCAATACTGGGGTATGATTTCAGGGAGTCCTCTGAATCATTTGGCTACATCGGGTGGTGGAGTCATAATTCGGCCATGTGGAATACAATGAATAGGCCGCTTTACATTTGTTTCTTTCCCCTTTATTTTTAAAAAACACAATCCGCCATGTGTCCTGTTTCGGTTGGCATTCGGTCAAATGGAAGATGTTGGTATGGCTGTAGGATGCATTTAGCATAACAAGGTTGATGTGTTGGTAATGGGTTTAGAGGTATGAATAGGTTGAAGTATGAAAAATGATAAGGATCAGTGGGATAAGGGATGATGGAAAATGTAGGTGTCCTTGAAATCGATCATAACAGTCACAGTCATTAAATTTACATTGAAAATTAATCTAAGAAATTAAATGTTAAGAATAAGAAACATATTACTCTTTTGTTGGTTGTTGTTGTACTGACATGCTGAGTAGGACTAGTCTCTTTTGACTATTCTTTTGCTTGTTGTAACAGGTCCCCTGAGAAAGATTGAATGCAACAAGATTGAATGCAACAGGTCCCTTGAGAAATATTTGAATGCAACAGGTCCCTTGAGAAAGATTTGAAGATGTTCATGCAGCTCCTTATATGTATACAGGTTCCTTGAGCCTGGGTATTTGATGGAGTCTTAGTGCCCAGCAACCTGTGAATGAAGCTTTGTTGAAGTAACCCTGAAGTAACAGTTTCTTAACAGGTCCCTTTGATGTGTCTTAAACAGGTCCCATTACTGCTGGTGTTGATAGCATGGTCTTCTGGACAGAACAGGTCCCCCTGCATAATGTTTATAGCCAAGTCCCTCTGAGATAAAACAATGACAAAACAACTTATTTATTGAAGTCTGGAATGCTGGAACAAGCTGCTTTGGAAATTTACAGTGAAGAGATAGGATAAGAAATATTTAAGAATTTACAATGGAGAGATAAAAGAACAAAATGCTGATGCTGCTCTCCCCCACTAAAGTTTTGACTTGTCCTCAAGTCAATATTGAGTTGATAAATCAAACAGTGAACAAAAGAAAGAGAATTCTTACCCACCAATGAATTGGTTTTCAAGTAAGAATTCGGGGTTAGAGTGTGCCAGAGGCTGGTTTTCACATCTAACCCATTATTTTTTATATTTTTTTTTTTTTTTATATATATTTTTTAGTTTTTGTTTTATATTATTTTTTTTTATTTCTTTTTTACTCTGAAATTGAAAGGAAATGAACTGAGGCAGTGATACTGCAGCTGAGGGCTGCAGTATCTCAACCTCTCTTTGTTGAGATATTGTTTGGAGAAAATCTTGCTTGCTGATGGGCTTAGTGTATAGTTTCAGGCGATGACCATTGATAGTAAAGGAATGGCCTTCTCCATCAATAGTTTTGAGCTTGACTGAACCATTGTCGTAAGCCTGAACAATTTGGTATGGGCCCATCCAATGGGTGGTAAACTTGGCTTTATGATCTCTGAATTTAGAGTCAAAAAGTAAAGCCCAGTCACCTTCCTTGAACTGCTTCTTCTTGATATGTGCATCATGCCACTGCTTCCTTTGTTTTTGCATGAGGATTGTGGTTTCCTCTGCTTGCTACCTCATTTCATCCAGCTGGTTCAACTGCTGAATTCTTTCTTGTTGTGCTTGGTCCAAGTCAATTTGCAAATCTGCAGCCAGTTTAAAAGTATGTATTTGAAACTCAATAGGAAGCATTACCTCTTTGCCGTACACCAATTGATATGGTGTAAATCCTGTAGTATCTTTCCACGTAATTCTGTAAGCCCAGAGTGCATCTTTGAGCTTCTCTTCCCAATTCTTCCTGTTCATTGCAACAGTTTTAGTAATGATCCCTTCCAAGGTTTTGTTTGTGGATTCCACCTGCCCATTGGCCTGTGGATGGTAAGGGGTACTTTTCCTATGCTTGATTTGGTATTTGTCTGTGATGTCCTTCACTAGCTTTGAGGTGAATTGAGTACCTTGATCAGTCACAATTTCCCTTGGTACTCCATACCTCACAAAAATCTCTTCAAAAAGGAAATTTACTATTGTGTGTTCGGTGGCTCTAACCAGTGCTTTTGCTTCAGCCCACTTTGTGACGTAATCAGTACATACTAAGATGTACTTCTTACCATTGGAGGTGGGGTTAATGGGTCCTATAAAGTCTAGAGCCCATTTGTCAAATGGCTCTAGGTGAACTTGGGGCTGAAGGGGCATCTCATCTGTAGTTGTTGGCCTGCCCATTCTTTGGCAGCTGTCACAACTCTTTACATACTTCTTGGCATCCTTGAAAATGGATGGCCAGTAGTATCCAAGAGTAAGAACTTTGAATGCTGTCCGCTTAGCTGCAAAATGCCCACCACACGGTTCATCATGGCAAGATTTTAAAATATCAATTACCTCATCATTTCTTACACATCTTCTAATGATCATATCATAACCAGTGTAAAATAAATCGCCATTAAGCCATGAATATCTAGCACTTTGTTTGACTAGTCTCTTCCTTTCCTTTGCAGTAAAGTGTGGAGGTGTCCTTCCTGTAGACAAATAATTGGCCAAATCAGCATACCAAGGAGTTACTATGGAAATTGCAAATAGATTTTCATCTGGAAAAGAATCTTCAACCGGAACAACCTCACCTGGATTTTGCAGTCTAGAAAGAAAATCTGCCACCTGGTTCTCTTTGCCTGGTCTATCTAACACTGTGATATTAAATTCCTGTAACAATAATAACCATCTGGTAACTCTGCCACTAGTTATTGGTTTATTCATTAAATGTCTAATGGCAGAATGATCAGTATGTACAAAGAATTCATAACCAGTTATGTAATGTCAGAATTTATTCATAGCATATATGATAGCAAGTGTTTCCTTTTCTGTAACTGTGTAGTTTAACTCTGCAGGTGTTAGATTTTTGCTAATGAAATAAATGGCATAATTACAAGATTCCTCTTTTTGGCCTAATGAGGCACCCACTGCGGTGTCAGATGCATCCGTGAAGATATGAAATGGTAGGCTCCAATTAGGCCCTCTCAAGACTGGTGCGGTTGATAACTTCTTTTTGAGTTGTTCGAATGCTTGTTGACAGTTCGCATTCCAGTTGAAAATTACATCTTTGGTTAGAAGTTTAAACAAAGGTAAAGCTATCTTACTAAAATGTTCAATAAATCTTCTGTAATAGCTTGCATACCCAAGGAAACTTCTTACCTCTCTCTGATTCTGTGGAATTGGCAAATCAGCAATGATCTGGATCTTTGCTGGGTCAACCTTGATGCCTTAAAAAGAAATATAGTGGCCTAACACTATCCCTTCGTTTAACATCATAAAGCACTTTTCATTGCTGAGGGACAGATTAGCTTCAATACATCTTTTCAAAACTCTCTCAAGGTTTTCTAATGCATGTTCAAATGAATTGCCATATACTGAAAAATCATCCATGTAAACTTCAACACAATCATGAATTAAATCATCGAAAATAGCTAACACAGCTCTCTGAAATGTAGCTGGAGCGTTGCAAAGTCCAAATGGCAAAACATTGTAAGCATAAGTGCCCCAAGGACAGGTGAATGTGGTTTTGTCCTGGTCTTCGGAGGCTATCCTGATCTGGTTGTAGCCACTGAAACCATCAAGAAAAGAAAATGATGATTTGCCAGCTAGGGTGTCTAACACTTGGTCAATAAATGGTAGTGGGAAATAATCTTTGAGCGTTGCTTTGTTCAGCTGTCTGTAATCAACAAAAATGCGCCACTTACCATTTTTCTTGGGCACTATAACCAATGGGGATACCCACTGACTATCAGAAATAGGATATATAAAATTAACTCTCAAAAGTTTTTGCAATTCTTCTCTGACAATATCTTGGAGCATGGGGTTCATTCTTCTCTGTGGTTGCCTCACTGGTTTAATGGTGCTATCTGTATAGATATGGTGAGTGCATGTGTCGGGGTGAATCCCATGCATATCGGTGTAGTCCCAAGCAAAGGCTTTTTGGTATTTTCTCAAGAGTCGAATCAATTTCTCTTGCTGAGATGAGTCTAGGTGATTGCCTATGTTCAGAGTTTTCCCTGGACTAATCTCTATGATCTGACTCTGTGTGTTGGTGATGGATTGAACTGGAAAAATGTCGTGAAATTTGGTTTGCAAAGATTGAATGGTGCATGTTTCCTGAAAGTTTTGGGCCAAAAGTACATCTGCAGCATGATATTGTTCGTTTCTCAAATTTTCGGACATATCAGGTTGAGAAAGGAATAATTCTACCAAATCATTATTGTCTTGTTCTTGGAAATCATAGATTTGGTCAATGCTAAAAATAGATTGTACTTCTTCTTTATCATTAAATTTATCATCAAGCCACAAATTGTGTGTTACTGCTGGTGATTGTGCCGATGGATAAAGGGTGAGTTGTTTTCTTTCGGTCCCTCTTGAAATGATCATGTTGCCCGATCGACATCCTATGAATGCATCAGCAGTCGTTAGCCATGGTCTACCAAGGATGATAGGGTGTCCTCCTAAATTGGATTTGGGTTGAAGGACTAAGAAATCCACTGGATACTCCCAAGAGTCCAGTGAGACAAGGATGTCCTCCAAAATCCCTTCAGGAATCACTTTAGACCTATCAGCTAGTTCTAGAACAATCGTTGTATGTTGCAAATTTATGAGCTAGAGTGTTCTCATGGTTTCAAGAGTCATGACATTGATTGCGGCCCCAAGATCTATCAAAGTGTTTGGAATTTGTATGTTGTTAATGATGGTGGTCACTTTGGGAATGCCAGGATCAACATACTTTTCCATGGAGATGGTATTGGTCATAAGGCCTGCTAAATGTCCTATGACATGAATGGTTTGAGGATCAATCCTTTTTCTATCAGGCTTCTTGAGACATATGTCTTTGATGGCCTTAGTATAGATGGGAATGCCTTTTATAGCTTGCAGCAGTGGAATTTTTATGTAGACATTCTTGAGTTCATCTAAGACATCAAACTGTGGTATAGACAGTGGAGGTTTTATTTGGACCAATCGGTCTGGAAAAGGTGGATGCAGTGGTTGCATCTGTTTATCTTTGGTATCATTGTTTGGTTTTCTTTGATTTGTCATTTCATTTTCATTTTCTGTGTTTTATTCTTGCTTATCTGTTATTGGAGAATCTTTGTGGAGTACCCTACCAGACCTCAAGTTAATATTCTGCAAAGGCAGTGTGGAATATGAGGTTCCCTCTTCTACATTGTAGGCTGGCCTCTCTGCTCTATTATTTGGATTTGGGACAGTTTGAGCAGGAATTTGAGTGGGTCTGGGAGGTTGTGAGTTAGCTGGAAATTGCAGTTGTGGTGGATTTATTGGTGGAGGAGCAGGCAGTGCTTGTTGAGGAGGTTGGGGCTGATAAACAACTTGCTGAGGATACTACTGATATGGTTGAGAATGTGATGAATACGGCTGTTGGTATTGTTGATATGGTTGTGAGTATGGTGGGTATGATTGAGGATATGTATGATAAGATTGAGAGTACTGTTGAGACGGTCTCCATTGGTGTTGTGGTTGGTTTTGGTGCTGCCATGGCATGGGTACATTCCATGAGTTTTGTGCATACATTTGATTATTTATAGGAAATTGCAAATTTTGATTTGGAAACATACCTTGAGGTGCTGGCCTTGGCTGCCATGGTCGCTTTGTGCCCATGTAATACACGTTTTCCATCTCTGTATTGGCTGCCATATTACAGTTCTGCAAAACCTTAACTTTAGGACAGTTAAACATATCATGATGTTCAGTACAGAAAGCACAAACTTGGATGTTTTCTAGAGGGCAGTCTTTTAATGCATATTTCTTCCGGCATTTTGGGCAGAAGATAGCCATTATCTGATCTTCATCTTCTTGTTTCTTCTTAGCTTTTAAAGTGTCAATTTGGTTCCCTAGGGTGCTTAACAGATCTGTTTTAAACTCTTCTAAAAGATTCCCTATTTCAGCCCTTGTGACACTTGCAGAGGCAGATTTTGTGACTTTGGATGACAGGGTTCTCTTTCCCATTTTAGCTTTACTCCTTGAATACTTTTCGCACAACTGAGCGATTTCTTCAAAGGGTAAGGCAGAAATGTCACCTTTGCCCATCAAGTTAAGATCATCCATGTATTCCTCTCGGATACCTTTCAAGAATATTGTGCGGATCAGATCAAGAGGCATAGTTCGGTGTTTAGATTTTTGTAAGTTGTAGACAAACCGTTCTAAATATTCCTCTAAGGTTTCATCCTCTTGCTGGCTCATTCTAAAGATATCATCTTTAGAATCTTTGGATCTGCAATAAGGCTGATATTTCCTTACAAATATTCTCCTCATGCCATCCCAATCAACTATAGCATGCTCACCAAGCCTCATGAACCATCTTAAGGCTGATGCCTTTAATGTCGCTGGGAATAGTCTAAGCCTATGAGCATCATCTGTATAGCCATATGTTCGACATACAATGTCAAACTCGAACAAGAATGAGTCTGGATCTTCTGAAGCCATACCATAGAAGTTTGGTAGCACGGATGGGGGTATGTTTTTCATTTTGATCTCATCATCTTCCTGTGGTTCATGTATAGGAAACTTAAAAGTTGACTCCTCTTCATCTCCCTGTCCTTGATGTGGTACTGATCCAACTCCTTCCTCAGCCATTCTAATAGGTCTCTCTGTGTCAGTGTCACTTGTTTGATAGAGGAGATTAAAGAAAGATTGTTCGATCACTGTGCTACTTTCTCCTTGTGTGGAAGATCTAGGAAAGTGCTTCTTCTGTGATTTATGTGTGAATAAAGTTTTCCTTTCAATGAGGGTAAGTCTCTGTCCTGACTTTTGTTTTTCTTCTAATGCTTGGATGACTTCCTCAGCTGGTGTTGTATTCCCTAGAGAGTCTGCTCCTGATGATGATGGGTTAGCTTTTAGATGGTGGGGGGTTTTTACAAATCTACCCTGGCTGTCTCTAAATCTAGGGATAAATGAACATGATTTCTAACTGTGTTTTTGTTTATTTTTGTGTATTGAAATTTTTTTGAATCCTTTAAGTACGCCTCCCCGGCAACGGCGCCAAAATGTAGTGTTCTATCTAGGGTACTAGACTAGACCATATTTATTATCGACCAGGATGCGTAAGCTTAGAGGCATGTGTCTAAAGTATATAGACATAAAGGATTATTAGCTAAGTGGTTATGATGGAGGTCACAGAACTTCTTTACGGAAGATTGGGATATGTTACCTATCATCCAAACACTTAGGTCACTCTGCTAATATACCTGATTACAACACTGTCATTAAATTCATTTACCAAATTAAACACTGTGTACCACTGCAAACCAAGATTTCAATCTCCTTACAGAGATATTATACATAAAACCCTTGTTTAGCAAATACTCAGCATTCACTGATATTCATACAAGATAAAAATATACAGAGATCATAAACAGATTTTGAAATGAAAACAAAGTTCATGACATTGCTTTAAATAACAACGAAGGGATCGAATCCCTTACAGGACGCGCTTCACGATCTCAGTGATGATTGTTCAAGCATCATCACAAACACAAACCATATGCATTCGATTGAAATCAACAACCAATCTTAACTATTGAAATCGGAAACCAATCTTAATTACTGTGTATGTCATGTAATACCCTAAGTTGCGAATAAAACGAAAATGACAGTATACCAGGTTAACGCAGGGCCCATCTGCGTTCAAGAGGTATACTGGACTGTGTTCAACCGGTTATCAAATCAACGCAACAAAACAAGGATCGTGACTGTAACTGTGCTCTTGATATTAAGTTCAAACTCTGTTTCAAATGATACAACGATTACCATACATTGATTACCCGGACTGTATTTACATATGTCTTTTTACAACCCTTACATTTCGAAAACGAATGTACATTCATGATATGGCTGTTGCCGCTTTTACCATGTCGAGATTTTTAAAATATTTCCATCCTAAACTGATTTCAAAAAGGAACAAAAACTAAATCAATTTAGAATGCTCTGTTGTTGCTGCCTTTGTCGCCAGTATGCCATACTTTGACCTGTGTTGACCGCGCATGTAGGAGGGTCGATTCTGCTGTAGGATAGGTATTCGTCCATGCTTGGACATTCTACTTTTCATCCCTGCCTTTCGCTCTAGCCTAGCTGTTGTGCCACATGTCAAACAATGAGCTAATTACAGGATGTTGGAACTTCCTGTAACCATTTTACCAAAAACTTCTAATTCTTTAACATAAAACTCCTAAATCAATTTCAATGCATTTTAATAACTATAGGACTATTAACTAATCAATTTTCAAGGAATCTAAGAGATATATGATGAAAAGAAGTAGGCAAATGATATGTTTTAGGAGGAAAAGGGAGGTCATGGGATGGTACCAACAAGAACCCTGCTCAAGATAATGGTTATCATAGACGAAACTACCATGGGTGATCTTTTTGGATTTAATGATCATGACTTTTGTCTTGTCGGTATTAACCGTCATACCCATCTTGGAGCAGTAGACATGAAGAGTCTTACGCTGCTTGTCTAGGTCATTGTGGCTCCTTGCAAGAAGAATGATATCATTAGCATAAAGGAGAAGAGCAATGATAATACCATCGAGCTCGGTGCCTTTAGAACCCACAGTTTCCAAACACTCCTCTAGCTTCTCGATGTAAATACCAAAGAGGGAATATTAAGGTCACAGATAACCGAGACACCAAATTGGTGTATGAGACCCCCTTGTTTGTGGGACAAGGGACCCACCTCTGTGGAAGTCGACAAAGGCATACATACTCTACCCCCCTCTGGTTTTGAACTTGTGGCCTCTTAGGAGGAAACACATGCTCTTAACCATTAGGGCCACTCAAGCCTAAAACATCAAAAAAATTAAAATAAAATATTAAAATAAAAACAATTAAAAAAAATTAAAAACCCAAAAAACAGGGACAGGGTGGCAGGGGCCGATTCCAGGAATCAGCCCCTGCAACTCTGGGCCTGTTGGGCCGCAAGGGTGGCCGAGGAGAGAGTTGTGTGCAACTCCCTCCCCACCCACCCTCGCGGACCAACAGGCCTCGGGGTGGCAGGGGCCGATTCCCTGAATCGATCCTTATCACCCCGGGCAAGTTGGCGGGGTTAACTTTTTTTTTCATTTTTTTCTAATTTTAATTTGCAAAATTTTTTTATTTTTTTTGTAATTTTTTTTATTATGTTTTTTTTATAGCTTAAAAATAATAATAATAATAATAATAAATAAATAAATAAAATAGTTTTAGAGTTTTTTTTTGGGTTAACTTTTATTTAAATTATATGTTTTTTGAAATGTTTTCATTTTTTAATTATTTTTTATATTTTTATTTTTTTTATTTAAATTTTTTATTTTTACAAGTTAATTTTGTTTTTTGTTTACATTTTTATAGTTTGTTTTTGTCATGTTTTATTTTATTTTATTTTTATGTTTTATTACCAACATGAAAATCACTAACATTTAAAAAAAAATATCCACACTTAATACATTAGAAAATTTAAAGTGTAAAAAATAAGCCCTCTAAACAAAAAGGGTTGATGTTGCATCAACACTTTTCAAAATCAAGATGAAAATCACTAACAAAAAAAAATGTTCATACTTGATACATAAAAAAATTTAAAGTGTCAAAAATAAGCCCTCTAAAAAAATGTGTTGATGTTGCATCAACACTTTTCAAAATTAGCATGAAAATCACTAACATTTAAAAAAAAATGTTCATACTTGATACATAAGAAAATTTAAAGTGCCAAAAATATGCTCCAAAAAAATGTGTATTTTGAATCACCACTTTTCAAAATCAAGTGATTTTTTTCTACCTCAAAAAAACGGGTACTAGGTAATTTTCTCATTTAATCAGTAACTATGTTTCTTCTCCTTACTGCCCAACTGATCTGTAGGGAGAGTCACGAGAACTGTAGTCTACCATTTTGTTTGTCATCTTGGATTCTCTTCTTCCTTCGAGTATACCATGTCAAATAAACCAAATAGATACCAAATTCAAATCCATACCCCAGTGATGTTCAAGGGAGGCTTATCTCATCTGTAAGATCAGTCCACATTAGCATGTATATGTATAATCATAAACATATCCATTTAATAGCATAACAACATCATGCATGACCATACCAAGTGTATACCATGACCACATTCATCCTTGACAACATCAGACTTTACCCAAGGAGAGCGAAACCACGCTCTGATACCACCTTGTAAACGCCTCATCCCACATTTACCCATGTTACACTAAAATTTGTCACCATGACTATTTGCAGTTAGTATGGCTTCATCAACTGTCATACTATCCTCCTTGGCAAGCCTCATACCTCTGCTCTCCATGTCAAACTCCAAGAAAGAGAGAAAGTCATTAAAAATCTATATATCTCTGGGTACGCAGTTTCTCTTAGCCTTACCTGCGTGTACGCACCCCAAGTTCACAATACCTGTGTACTTGTACGCTCTGTCTATAAAGCAATGGGTGCGTACTCCTGTAAAGGTCAAAAGGCGCAAGTTTCACTCCAAAAAGTTACTTGTGGTCATTTCTAGAGCATTCTAGAAGCTTGTTTGACGTGTATGAAGTGCCTCCAGATGGTTCATGTATCCCTACCAAAGAGGAACTTATCCCATCAAGAGGGGAGATATCCCATCCAAAGAGGGGCTTATCCCATTGATGGTGGACCTGAATAACTTCCTCTAGAGCACTATAAATACAGGCATTGGGCCAAAGGGAGGGGAGGTTGAAAGCTGAACATTCCTAAGGGTAGATGCTGCTGGAATTAGGACTCCCTTGTAAAGCTTGAGAGGAGAGATTCCCATCCTTTCCTAGCCTTATTTGAGAGTGGGTGAGCTGATCAAAGTAAAGGAAAACTCTTGCTGGACCCTAGGAGGGACTTGCACAACACCAAGGCTCAGGTTGTAATGGTTCCTTTTGTTTCCTCTTAATACAAATGAACTCATTTTTCTCAACAGATTGTTATTCATGATTTGTTTCATATACTCCTTGGTCTGTATGATGGATATGTATTGTTTTATGAGTTTATCAGGTGCTATTTAATCTTTTGGCTTGTTAGTGAATGCAGGTTTCGAAGAGAAGGAGGAGCTCATCGGGATCGGCGAGGCTGGACTACTACAAAGCGTTGGACTAAAGGTATGTTAAGATCCCCTGATTACTTGTATTCTCAATGCATGTTTAGAGAAAGGTAGTGTTTATTTGTCTTGTTTGTCACTAGAAAGCTTTTGCTTCTAGGGAGGTCGGTTGTGTCCAAGCCATCTGTCGTGTCGTTATGTGTTCAAGAGGTCTCTGTAATAAACATTCATCTGCAAAATACTCGTCATCCATTTTGACCATCCCTGAGTCAGTCCTTACAGCTACATTTCTTCAACTTGATCTATGATTTCATGTTGTGGGCTTGCCTGCAATGGGTCGCTTTCTATCGACATCAGCACATTATCTAGAAAGATGACCTAGGAATCGTCAGTACCTTGAAGTCTGCATGCATCAATGGCAGGTTTCATATACTCCTTGGTCTATATGATGGATATGTATTGTTTTATGAGTTTATCAGGTGTTATTTAATCTTTTGGCTTGTTAGTGAATGCAGGTTTCGAAGAGAAGGAGGAGCTCATCCGGATCGGCGAGGCTGGACTACTACAAAGTGTTGGACTAAAGGTATGTTAAGATCCCATGATTACTTGTATTCTCAATGCATGTTTAGAGAAAGGTAGTGTTTATTTGTTTTGTTTGTCACTAGAAAGATTTTGCTTCTAGGGAGGTCGGTTGTGTCCGCACTGTCGACTCTTTCCACATGACAAAATGGCGACTCCACTGGGGAATCCATTGATGTGAATATTTTTTCCTTTGTATCAAATTTTGATCTGAGAAAAGTCATTTGTTTTCTGGTTTTTGGCTGTCTGACTGTGTATTTGGGTGGGCTAGCTTAGGGTTAAATTAGATTTTAGTTTTTCTTTGTTTTGCTAGAAGTATGCAGCCTCTGAGTTGAGCACAGTGCGTACCTGTACGCATTGTCGCTTTGTGCACAGAGCGTACCCGCACCTGTGTAAACAGGTCACCTGCGTACCCTGTCAAAATTAAGAAAATTTCAATTTTCTTCTTTTTGCCTTTTAGATTTTGTTTTTAATTTGTTTTTTCTGCCCAGATCCACTGGTTTTCTGCCATAAATCTTCACCTAAGCTTGTTTCGTCAGTGTCGAGAGTTTTAGTGAAATTCATAGAGGTTTTGCCTTAGGGTTTGATTTTTAACTGGTCCTGTAGTGACTTTGGTGTTAGAGGTTGTCAAACTTTGGATCTCCTTGGTTTTGTTCAATCCTCTTAGGAGTCGGGTCTGTCATAGAATTCACCCTTGTGAGAAACCTACCTTTGTGTCTCCTCTTTGCGAATCTCGAAAAAAAAATTTGTTTGAACTTTGAATTTTATTCTTGAGAAAAGAACAAAAGATTTTGATTTTTGTTTTTGACTAGTTTTTGGTTCTGCATTAACTAGTCCTTAGTTACATTTTGACTGAGTAAAACATCCAGGAATCATCTTTAGTAAGCTTTTGACTCGTTAGATTTTCTTTTAGGTGTTTTTCTCTTAGATTTGCTTTTGAGTGAAATTGAGTTGATTTGATTGCCATAGCTTTTTTAACTTTGATTTTTTTTAAAGTAAGTTTTACATGCTTTATTAATTAGGAAAAACTACAAAAATATCTTTTGAAGGAAAGTTTGCTTTGGTAGCATTTGAGTCTTTGAAAGAAAAAGGAATTTTCGTGAAGTGATTAGTGGTCATGTGTCGTATGTTTTGAAAAGATGAAGAGTTTGTTTCTTTGATTTTCATTGCCAAGAAATTTGTCTTTATATCATGTTTGCATTCTCCAACTCTCTTAGCTAGGGAATTCATTGAAAAAGAAAAAATTAATATAAATCATCCTAAGTGCATCTTTTTAGTGGATTTCGGTCGAGTCTACACACCATCAGTTTCATCTCCACTACCTTTTGTCTTAAAGAAAAGCCATAAAAATTAACGCTTAAAGTAAGATCAACTTAGTAACTTTTTATTTACTAGGACTCTGAAACACCAATTTAGATCAGGCTAGTGTCTTGGAGTAGGAGAGTAATTAACTCTCCAAGATAGCAAAACCAAACAAGTAGCTCATCTTGTGGTAGGATAAATCCAACTGTTTAATTTGTACTCTGGGAAAGCTCCTCTTAAAGGAGAAGCACGAGCTCGTGTCCGAACCAGTGAGGGGATCAATCCTCCCTCGTTGGGAACGACGCTAGACACGCACGTATTACAAACGGTAAACCTCGGATTAACCATTGTCGAGGAGCCAGGGGTCACTTGTCGGTAAACCTTGGATTATTGTCAAGGAGCCGGCAAGGGGATTGAGCTTGATACTCTGCCCTTGCGTGCTGTCGGAGTGTAGACTGTTCCCCCAGGTGCATTTGTTGCTGTTGGTAACCTTAGTGACCATTACCTTTAGGATTCTACCGAGGTGACGGTGGAGGGAAGATCCCACTATACCTGGAGTAGACGTCGGCTAGACTCACTTGGATTTTCCGGGGGGTTCACTTCACTCGAGACGGTTAAAGTGGAGGAACTTGTGCCGGTCTATTCATTAAGCAGGTTGTCGGGGTAACTGTTCCGCCCACCACTTCTGTACTGAATTTGGCGATGTTGGGTTTCATCTCCAACTAGTGTTTTCGGTCCGGAAGGCTACTGTTTGTGTATGGTTTGACGCCATAGATTTTTTAGGCGTGTGATTCAAATTTGTTTGGTTCTTTAGAGACTTTAGGTGGTTTGCTTTGAGATTTTACTTTGTTTGCGTGTGTAGTATTTAAAAGTTTTTAACTGTGGCTGAATTACCAAGACAATCCCGTAGACTTCGGGGCAAGTCTCCTGAGATTGTTACCGTGGCCGATTTGCTGAGGAAGTCCCGTAGATTGCGGGGCAAACCTCCTGAAGAGGTCCCGAGTCATTACGAAGGTTTGAAGGTCCTTGTAACTCCTATTGGCAGTAAAGTAGGTTCACCTGAAGAAGGAGAATCGTCATTGGTAGTCCATCCAGATTACCAAGGTCTAGAAACAGGTTATAATCCCGAAGCTGTTGTAGTTTCCGAGCTTGTTGGTAGTTTTTCATCTACTAGTGATATAGGCGAAGAACCTGAAATATCTGAACCTGTTACTCCAACTTCTAGTGCACCTGATTCACCTAGGGTAGAAAGAGTCATCACTGAAAATCTTCCTGCTGGTTTGATAGCTATTGAAGAACTTGCTCCAGAGGAAGAATCTGGCGTATCTATCCTTGAAGATCAACCTATTATTGATCTAAGGGAGTGTGAATCTATCTTTTACAGTCCTCCTAGAAGTACTACTTGGTACCTTTCGTTAACCAATTATTTAGACACTCGGGGATAAGTTTTTCTCCACCTCGTACTCCTTTTCCACCTGGAGGTATTTATACTCCTGTAAATATGTCTGGTCAGTCGTCCGTGTTCACTCAATCTCCTGAATCTTTCTTGTACGGCGGTCCTTTTGTTCCCTCCAGGTATCAGTCACTTTCTGGTACTTTTGCGGGAGCATCTCCTCAACCCATTGAACATGGGTTATTAGCTAGAAACAATGGTAATAAACCATTGGGTGTAGGAGACATTTACATGATGTCAGGTTCAGTTCCCGGTTCTCAACCTCAAGGTGGCCAATTACCGCCTGGGGGGCAACCTCAAGGTACACAAATTGCGTCTGGGGGGCAACCTCAAGGACAGTATGTACCCATAGTACAATACATTCCTCAAGGTCAACCCCAGCCTCAATATGTACCCCAAGGTCAACCTCAGTATCAGTATTTACCTCAAGGGTATCAACCTCAAGGTCAAGGTCAACCCCAGTATCAGTATTTACCTCAAGGTTATCAACCTCAAGGTCAATACTCGAGTCAAGGTTATCAACCACCTCAAGGTCAATCATATGTTCAAGGTACGGGAACTGTGCCTTTCAGTTATCAATCCTATCCTCAATCCGTTTATGGATCTCAATATCCTCAACCTGTCATGGGTCAATACCCCGGAATGAACATAGTGTGGGATCCATCGCAAGTTCAGCAGGTATTGCAGCCAAGTGTACAGTTGTCATCTCAAGCTGGACAACCCTTAGTTGCTGGTCCATCCCAGCAACCAGTCCAGTCTAATGTTCAAACTTCTGTACCTTCGGTAGTTACTCAGCCGCCAATTGCACCTAGCACTCCATCTCAAACAGCTGCTGCAACCACCGCAACATCTGCTCCTTCCACCACACTTGCTTCTGGAGTATCGACAGCTCCGGTTTCTATTGTCTCTGCAACTACTCCTCAGACATCTTTACCATTGTCTGGATCTACGATTCAAACTACGGTTCAGATGCCTGTAGGACAACCTGGTTTAAGTACGGTTGTCACTAGTCAACCACAATTCACTTATCAACCGTACCAGGGACAGTACCAATACGGGCCTGATGTCCAACAACCGGTTTACCAGTATCAACCGTATCCTGGGTACACTTATCAACAACCTCAGCAACCCCAGTACGGTCTGGTTAATCCTGGTTTTCTAGGAGGATACAATATCCCGAATGCGATTCCTATTCCAAGTTATCCTGGATATCCTCCTCCTGGGACTGGTCTTGTGACCCAGAGTTTTAGGGATCCTAATCGGCAGTTACCATTTATCGCAACTTTGGATTTACCAGACTTTTCGCGCCTAACGAACGATCCAATAAATTATCTTCCGTTCTGGCCGCCAATGCCAAATAAGTTGCCCAGTGATATACCCAAGTTCGAAGGTAAGTCTGGAGAGGATCCGTCCAATCATGTGATGACTTACCACCTCTGGTGTTTTTCAAATTCCATCTCGGATGATTCGATCCGCTTACGCCTTTTCCAGCGTACGCTCATTGGTCTCGCGGCCAAGTGGTACATTGAGTTACCACGGGCCTCTTTTTACAATTTTAGTCAGTTAGCTACCTCGTTCCTAACTCATTTTCAGTTGCCGGTCAAATATGATAATGGCACGGAGCTACTAACTTCACTAAAACAGTCGACGTCCACTTATATTTCTGATCATATCCATGAATGGAGACGTCGACGGTGATTAGTGAAAGTTTTTATTCCGGACCAAATCTTAGCTGAATGGTTTGTTAAATCATTATTACCGAAGATTACTGAAGATGTAGCTAAGGCCGGAGTAGTCACTGAGGAGCAAGTAATTGCTCAGGCGCAGTACCTTGACTTAGTTTACACTCAGTCAGGTACGTTACATGAAAAGATCCCAGATCTTCCAAAGTCAAATCAAATCGCTGCTGCTCCTTCGGGATCTCATGCTGCTGATGGCATGATTGGTACGGTAAATACTAAAAGCAAGAAGAAATCTTCAAAGAATTCTTCGCCCATTATAACCTTACCAGATTCCCCGACAGGAGAGTCTTCTCCTGAAATTTCCGCCGATATTCACGTTGTAGAGTCATCTACGGCTAAATCAAAAAACGGTGGGAAGAAAAAGGGTAAGAAGAAGGGTAAAGCAGACAAGACTCCAAAGGAGAAAACAGAAAAGTTGGAAACCAATGACGAAAAGCGCAAACCTCGATATCCTTGTATAATTTGTGAAGAGGATCATTTTACGAGAGATTGCCCCCATCGGGCCGAGGTTGTGAAAATCATCAAAGGTTCCTCAACTCCTGCTGTTTTGAAAGATCCATTTCCAAAGCAGGAGAGTAAGATGATAGGTTCTTCCTCGAGTGCCACTGAAGAACCCATATTGATGATGTCTCATGTAAGGATTGCGACTCGATCACACGATTATGGTAGTAAAAGTCCTGTTGATGGATCAAAAGAAGCAGAATCTTCTCATTCAAATCCATCAACCTCAGCTCCCGGTTCTGATCCACTACAAATCGAGAAACCTAACCCTGACTTAGTAATAAAACCGCCCACCAAGGGTGTACTTCGAAGGTTTGCTTTCAATCCACATGCGAGAGCGGCTCAGAATTACAACATTGTTGAGGATTTAGCTGTTTCACCCTCAGCAATGTCGGCTTTAGAAGTGCTGCAATCATGCCCAGCACAGCGAAAATTACTTTTGTCGGCTATAGGAGCTGTTGATGTTCAGGACCCGAACCTGATAATCTTTGATCTAGAAAATAGTACACCGCGTTTGCCTCATCAGATGGCTTTCCAGATACCAGTGATAGTCAAAAACAGGCCTATTCATCGGACTGTAATTGATGAGGGAGCTTCCACGTGTATTATGTCGATTCAGTGTTGGAGATCGCTTGGTTCTCCTTCGCTGAACCAATCCCCGACAATTCTTAAGGCCTTTGATGGCCATGGGTTCCATCCATTTGGCATTTTACAGGATTTGCCTATAGGGGTTGAAGGAAAAACCATTAGTCTGGATGTGGAGGTGGTTGATGCCCCTCTAGACTACAACCTTCTCTTGGGTCGAAGTTGGTCTTACGCTATGACAGCGGTCGTTTCATCGGTCTTCAGAGTAATAAAGTTTCCACATAATGGCAAGATCGTAACCATAGACCAGCTGGCTTATTTTTCATCTGACCCAGCCTCTTCAGAGAGTATCCAGCATGTCGGTAAAATGACTATCCCTTATAAGGATGTTGGCGTAGGATTAGTTAAAGATTCTGGTTTACTGGGAACTTTTCCTTTTCCTCCAATCAACGCAGACCCTTCATTCGCATTCATTCATCTGATTACTTCAGACACTATTATTTACGATGATCCTTGGATTGTCCCATCTGAATCTGAGATAGACTCATTCGGTGATGCAATGCCTTTGAGTCCATATGAAATTGCTTATGAAGCCGTGCAGTCTTTTTTCGACCCAATTTCAACCCAAATCGACCAAATGAATGTGGTCCGTGAGGAATCCCTTTTCGCGTCAACCTCGGAGTTAATAACGTTTCCCGAAGTTGTGTCATCTGACGAACAACTTTGTGAAATCCTGTGCGTAGACGATTTACCATGGGAAGATCTCCATCATAGATCTTCGTTTATACCTGAGGATGATCGTTTTGAAAACGATTTCTCATCAATCTTTACAGCTGAATATGTCAAAGACGCTCAGAGTCCAATGAAACATCCTGATTCAGAGCTAAATTTGGGAAATGTTTCTCGCACTATTCCCATTGACATTTCAGTGAAGCCCGAATTGTTGAACACATTCATATAGGTGCCTCATGTTCAGATGACGAAATTCAAACATACAAGGCCCTATTTCAATAATTCCGCGACGTGTTTGCCTGGTCCTATGAGGAAATGCCAGGAATTGATCCCTCCATTGTTGTTCATGAAATCAAGACTTACCCGGACGCTAAACCCGTTCGACAACGTCTGCGTCAGATACACCCTCGGAAAGCGGCTGCAATTAAAGCGGAAGTTGAGAAGCTGTTGAAAGCAGGTTTCATTTATCTGATCCCGTTAACGGATTGGGTATCGAATATTGTTCCAGTTAACAAAAAGCAGGGAACAATAAGAATATGTATCGACTATAGGGATATCAATCGTGCTTGTCCCAAGGACAACTATCCAACGCCCTATATCGATCAAATAATTGATGATTGTGCCGGCAGTGAAATATTTTTCTTTATGGACGGTTTTTCCGGTTACAACCAAATCAATATTCTTCCTGCCGATCAACCAAAAACGGCTTTCATTTGTCCAAGGGGGACATTTGCTTATTGCAAATTACCTTTTGGGCTTAAGAATGTCGGAGCCACTTTTCAAAGGGCGATGTCTTATTCATTTCATGACATCAAGCACATTGTGCAACCGTATCTCGATGATTTGCCCGCTCACTCCTTACATCGAGCTTATCACCTTTTCCATTTACGAGCAATTTTTATGAGGTGTAGGCATTATCGCATACGGTTGAACCCACACAAATGTGTCTTCTGCATCGAAGTGGGACGATTGCTGGGATTTGTAGTTTCAAAAGCCGACATTCGCGTCGATCCCTCGAAGGTCGAAGCTATCATCAAATTGCCTCCTCCTTCGAGTCTGCGCCAACTCCAAAGTTTACAAGGGAAAGCAAACTTTTTACGTCGATTCATTCCTAACTACGCCGAGATTACCAAGGGTTTTACCCGGTTGTTGAAACAAAATGCTCAATTCTCTTGGGATGAGATAGCTCAAAAATCTTTTGATGCGCTAAAGCACGCATTGACCCATGCACCGTTGTTGCATCCTCCCAACTACAACCAGGATTACTTTTTGTACCTCGTCGCTGCTCATTCCACCATTGGAATGGTCTTAGTACAGGAAGATGAATTTGAAATGGAACATGTGATATATTATCTTAGTAGGACGTTAAATCCCACTGAGCTAAAATATTCCCATGTGGAGAAATTGGCCCTGGCAGTTGTTCAGGCTGTCCAACGTTTTCGTCATTACATTATTCTCCATAAAACTACAGTCATTTCGGATTGCAACCCTATGATTCACATTTTGACTAAAAAATTGCTAGGGGGCAAGTACTCTAAATGGATTGTTATCTTGCAAGAGTTCGACTTGGAGTTTGAAAAATCTAAGTCTAAGAAATCTTTAGTTTTTGCAGAGTTGATGTGTGACTTCCCGCGTGCTGACACGGAACCTGTGGCAGAGGAACCCATTGCGGACGAATCTTTGTTTATCATCAGCACTTTAGATCTGTGGTACGGGGATATAATCGTCTATCTCCAAACCCAGTCCTTTCGGCCCGAAGCTTCAAAGTCGGAACGTCGGAAAATTCGATTCCAGTCCCAACAATACAAAATTATTGGAGATACCCTTTATCGTCGTGGGGCAGATTTGGTTTTTCGTCGTTGCTTAACTCATGAAGAGGCAGAAAGGGTTATGAATGACTGTCATTCTGGAGCATGTGGTGGTCATATGTCTGGGTATGCCACAGCCCAGAAGGTGTTGCGTGCTGGCTACTTCTGGCCGTCCATGTTTAAAGATTGTATCGTTGCGGTCCGAAAATGCCACAACTGTCAAGTGTTTGATCGCAAGATGCGCGCACCACCTGCTCCTCTCCACCCTATAATTGCCGTTGGTCCTTTTGCTAAATGGGGTATCGATTTTATTACATGTAACCCTCATTCGGCTGGGGGGCATGCGTATATCATCCTTACGGTTGATTATTTTACTAAGTGGGCCGAGGCGATGCCTACATTCGAGGCAGACGGCAAGACAGCTGCGATTTTCGTATTCAATCATATTATTGCTAGGTTTGGTGTCCCACAAGCGATAATCACTGACCATGGGCGCCATTTTCGAAACATAATGATGACAGAACTTACAGGCCAGCTTGGTTTGCGTCATGATAGTTCTACTCCTTATTATCCCCAAGCAAACGGTTTGGTTGAGTCCATCAACAAAGTTCTAATTATCATGATCCGACGAATCATTGGTATTCATCGGTCGAATTGGCACAACATGTTATTTTCAGCGCTTTGGGCGTACCGAACTTCAGTGAAAACATCAACAGGGTTTACTCCTTTCCAACTAGTTTATGGTTTGGAAGCAGTGTTGCCCATAGAATGCGAAATCCCATCACTTCAAATGGCTGTCGAATTACTTCCAGCTACTTCTGAAGAGGAAAAGCGTCTATTATACTTAGCTAAATTAGATGAGACTCGACGTGACGCTGCATTGGCAATCGAGACTCACGCAAAAAGGATGAAAGCTCAGTATGATCGTAACGTGACCCCTCGTAATTTTTCGGAAGGATACCTAGTGCTATTATATGATCAAGCTAACGATAAATTAGGTGCTGGCAAATTCGTTCCTATGTGGCATGGGCCCTATATTGTCAAGCGAAAGCTAGAAAAAGGGGCCTATGAGCTGGTAGATTTTGATGGGGACTCTTTGGGTAAGCCCAGAAATGGACTTTACCTAAAGAGGTATTATGCTTAAATGACAGGTATGGAGATTTAGTTAGGTTAGTTTTTCTTTCTAGCTGGTGTGTTTGTTAGTATAGACAGTGTGCTTAGCTTAGAGAGTGTGTTTTTGTCGTTATTTTGGCTTATCTTGGTTTTACTCTTGATATTGCAGATGTCGACGCCTCTCCAAACGTACATTGGATTTGCTGATGGTGCTTGTCGTAGTACACGGAATATCTCTTCCGCAGCTTGGGTTATCTATTCGCCCTCTGGCGAGTTAGTTTCTATGCATGGGGTGAGCCTCGGTCAAACAACAAACAACATTGCAGAATACAGTGCAGTGATTGAGTTATTATCTGAATCTATTTCATTTGGGATTCGAAGTTTGATAATGAGGTTAGATTTTGAACTCGTTGTATTACAGCTTAATAGAGTATATGCCATTAGAAATCCAGTGTTATTAAGGTTATTTTTGAGAGTGCGCCTCTTGGAACGTGAATTTGATTACATTGAATATCAACATATTCCAAGGTCATTAAATACATTAGCAGATGCAATTGCTTCTCGAATGTTAGATAGACATTTGCGATAATCATAAATGTAAATTTAAAAACATTTCATCATACATGTTTAACAAGATAAGCCGGTAATAATGATATCTATATAGATAGGAGTGTGTCAAAAAATATACATCGTCTTCGATCATAGGTTGAAAAACACCTTATGATCGGCAAAAATGATAAGTACAAAAAACCAAAAATGTCACATGTGTCTACAAAAAGTGACTAGCCAATCACTGGTGGTGCTCTCTATACGAGACCACTGCCCGCGCTACCCTACACAGGAACCTCCTGAAAGGTCCTGGGACTGCAACCACATAGCGCTGAAGTCAGATAGGAATATCGTCTATAGTCGTCTCTGGTATGTCCGCCGTGAGACGCTCTAGGTCCTGTTCCAACTCGGCTAAGGTCTCTGCGGCCGCATCCTGTGGGGCCGGTGCTGGTGCAACTGGTACTCTTCTCTCGAATGGCCGGAGATTGGCCAAACGCTGTGGACCTACATCTGTGTTTTGAAAATTGTCACTGTCAGTTTTGAGATGATATAAAAAACAAACAAAAAAGTAAATAATTTAAAAACTTGTGAAAAATGAAGTACCTCTGTCGTCCCATTGTTCTCCCTATGGAAGAACCATGTCCGGATCACCGCGAAAATCTACTCCGGCATAAGGAAAATCCTGGATCGCAAAGACCTGGTCCTCCAACCAGTGAAAGTAACCCGCAGGAAATCAGACAACTCCCGCTCCCTCATCAGGATGGCAGGTCATCACCGCAACCCATCGCATCAACTTTGGCTCCCGAGGAGGCCCAGCTGCAACAGTGAGATGCTGTGGGATCAGCATCGGAACCCTCTCTAGGGCAAAGCTCACAACTAGAGGCCCATACCCAAAGGTCTTTAATTGCCCGTTCTTTGCCCTAGTCAGTTGGCCCTTCATATTGGCCAACACAGCGTCACACCAATTGAAAATGGTGCCTCGGTAGCAATCTATCGCCATCCGCATTTGGGACCCGGTGGCAATATGCAAAGCGGCTGCGCCGCAGAGTCTGGTAACTGTAAAGGCAATTACCATAAGTTCAGGTAGGGATATGTATTTGATTTCTATCCCTTTCTCCTGGTGCTGATTGTTGCACCACTCTAGCCGGAGGCTAGCAAGGGATTGGCCACCCGGCCTAGTCCCGGACAGAGTCAGTTGCTCGCCCCTATTTGGCAAACCAGTGAGAAAATATATGTCTGAGGGCTTTATCTCGAGCTGGTGCCCTCCGATGTAGAAGCATTGATCCTGAACGTTCCACCTTTCCACCAACCATTCTAAGAATCGCACCTGGGCCCTCATGCCAGGTATGGCCCAGTATTTGTAGAGACCGCATGCCTTCAAAGCATCAATGGAAGGTTGATGATCTATTGCAGCCAAATCGACATATTCGTGTTCTCTTTCGCGCCAATCAAGCATGGTGGGCAATCTACACACCAGAAAACATTCATTAGAATTCATTAAATCAAAAATTAATGGTTTAGTTTTGAGATTTGGGGTTTTAAATTCACTTTGCGCGGAGTATGCACCCCGCTTTCAGAAAACAGAGCGTGGGGACGCAACTGTTCTGAAGGTAGGCTGCGTACTCCTGCCATTTTCCCATTAACGAAAATGTCGGGGTACGCACGTCGCCCATGGGGCACCTGCGTACCCCGAAAAGCGGATCCTAATACCCCAAATCCCCCAAAAAATCAAACTAGGGCTTAAAATGAAATTCTAAACGGATGAAAACAAAGAGGAGGATGTTGTGAAATACCTGAAAGAGACGGCACTCGATTCCGACGGTCGGATTCTCCGCAATGTCCACGGGAAGTTTCTTGCCAAAAGCCCTTTTCTCTCCCTCAACAGTAAAATGGTAAAAATGACATGGTAAAAGGTCTTTTTATAGGTTTTTTGGATAAATGAATGCTAATTTTGTTTATTTTTCACCATGGAAGGATATTTCTCAATGCATTTTTTGCTTATCTTAAAACAGGTATGAGTAATGTGTCCTTTTTGTGCAGGACAAAAGGACTTTCAGGGAAAATTATCATTTTTCACGAACCAAAACATCAGAGTCATCTTTTAAGCCCTTTTCTGACTCCTAAAACATGAAAAGATTGCCGAGTGTTTCTTTTACACTTGTTAAAACGGAATTAAAAGACGGTCCCCTTATAGCTCTTTTCTGACCGTAAAAACAGGAAAAGATTGCCAGGTTTTTGTCGTTTCAAACTCGATACTGGAAATAAAACGACGTGTCCTTGATCGCTTTTTACTTTTCAGGTCAAAGGCACTAATCATGAAAGTACTCCTTGGTCGCAAGACTAAGCGGTTCTCTCAAGTGTTATTTTATACTTTTTCGGGCTTGGGAGACACAACTTTACGAAAAAGTTCAACCTGGAGTCTTCTTAAGTTTTTTCAGACTCTCTAAAAATGAAAAACGCCGAGTTTCTCCTATACTGGACTCGTTAAAATTTCACAGTAAAGGACCTGTTCGATTACAAACAGGAACGAACCACTCCTTCTTAGGGTTCGAATCAAAACTAAGTTGGACTCATCCGAAGGATGAGCTTATAATCAAGCATATGTTATCCTCCTCAAGCTTGTAAAAAATAAAGAGGTACTTGCCAGAAATGGTGGGGGAAAAGAGAGAAAAATGAGCCCATTTGTTATCCTTTGTCTCAGAAGAAGCCTTATTACCACTCTTGAACACGACACTTTTCATGCACCTGGGTTGGGAAATCCTTTGCCTCACAGTTGATCAAACCACATTGAAAGTCTTTAGCCGAGTATTAACTTTGGGTCAAATGTCACCAAGCCATCTGTCGTGTCGTTATGTGTTCAAGAGGTCTCTGCAATAAACATTCATCTGCAAAATACTCGTCATCCATTTTGACCATCCCTGAGTCAGTCCTTACAGCTACATTTCTTCAACTTGATCTATGATTTCGTGTTGTGGGCTTGCCTGCAACGGGTCGCTTTCTATCTACATCAGCACATTATCTAGAAAGATGACCTAGGAATCGTCAGTACCTTGAAGTCTGCATGCATCAATGGCAGGTTTCTCGCCTTTGACGACAGTTTACATCATTGACTTTCGATCGAAGGATTCCGTGAAATGTTCGACATCAACTCATTCATTCACATCTCATGGATTGTACTGGGTACTTTGAGAACCATTGAAATCACTGGTGGTCTCTCTCACGCTTGTTAACAGTTTACATCATTGACTGGTAATCAAGTGGTTTCTACCATGTTCGACATCAACTCATTTATTCGCATGGATAGAATCGTACCTATTCGGGAAGTAGAAATGAAGACCCTGGATCTAGTTTCCACCATCCAGGCTGCGAGGAGTTTTGTATTCATTATACAGTAGACTAATCATAAACAGATGGCTGCGTCCATACTGTGTCTACAAAAGTCTATGATTATGATGTACTGTAGAATCATTCCTGTATCAGAACAGTAGATAGTCAATTAGTTAAAGTTTTCAATCTGAGTATGGGAATTCCTATCTCAGCGATGATATGATCTTATATATGTATTTTGTGTTGAATACTTGCAGGTTCCGACTGGGCTCTCCACAAGATAATCCTTGAAATGATAAAGTACTTCACCCTTCCTAGATGATATGAAACCCTTATCTACTACAGGCTTCGCACTTTAGGGGGCAATCTGTTACACTAAAACTTGTCACCATGACTATTTGCAGTTAGTATGGCTTCATCAACTGTCATACTATCCTCCTTGGCAAGCCTCATACCTCTGCTCTCCATGTCAAACTCCAAGAAAGAGAGAAAGTCATTAAAAATCTATATATCTCTGGGTACGCAGTTTCTCTTAGCCTTACCTGCGTGTACGCACCCCAAGTTCACAATACCTGCGTACTTGTACGCTCTGTCTATAAAGCAATGGGTGCGTACTCCTGTAAAGGTCAAAAGGCGCAAGTTTCACTCCAAAAAAGTTACTTGTGGTCATTTCTAGAGCATTCTAGAAGCTTGTTTGACGTGTATGAAGCGCCTCCAGATGGTTCATGTATCCCTACCAAAGAGGAACTTATCCCATCAAGAGGGGAGCTATCCCATCCAAAGAGGGGCTTATCCCATTGATGTTGGACCTGAATAACTTCTTCTAGAGCACTATAAATACAGGCATTGGGCCAAAGGGAGGGGGAGGTTGAAAGCTGAACATTCCTAAGGGTAGATGCTGCTGGAATTAGGACTCCCTTGTAAAGCTTGAGAGGAGAGATTCCCATCCTTTCCTAGCCTTATTTGAGAGTGGGTGAGCTGATAAAAGTAAAGGAAAACTCTTGCTGGACCCTAGGAGGGACTTGCACAACACCAAGGCTCAGGTTGTAATGGTTCCTTTTGTTTCCTCTTAATACAAATGAACTCATTTTTCTCAACAGATTGTTATTCATGATTTGTTTCATATACTCCTTGGTCTGTATGATGGATATGTATTGTTTTATGAGTTTATCAGGTGCTATTTAATCTTTTGGCTTGTTAGTGAATGCAGGTTTCGAAGAGAAGGAGGAGCTCATCGGGATCGGCGAGGTTGGACTACAACAAAGCGTTGGACTAAAGGTATGTTAAGATCCCCTGATTACTTGTATTCTCAATGCATGTTTAGAGAAAGGTAGTGTTTATTTGTCTTGTTTGTCACTAGAAAGCTTTTGCTTCTAGGGAGGTCAGTTGTGTCCGCACTGTCGACTCTTTCCGCATGACAACCCACTTTCACCAGCTTGCCCAGGGTAAAAATGAGCTGAGGGTCACTATGATAAGACTCAACCTCCCAGGTGACTTTAAGGAAATGGAGTCAACATCTTAAGACCTTACTGAATTCCCTCAGGTGTTGTAGGATCTCCAAGAGTAACCCAACCCCTCCAGGTGTCCAACCCTTGAGACAACTCACTTTTTCCCTAACCTAGAGCCCCAATTTCTCCCTTTCTAAGGCCTCCATGCGACTATGGGTTCCTAGTCGCACTCATAAGCTTGCATCCAAGCGACTATGGAATTTTCTAGTCACTTCTATGCCAACGACTCTAATATCTATGCCACTTTTCAAGGCCGTGATTCAGGTCTCTGCCTAGAACTCAATGAAACCTCCATAGTTGATAAATGACATAAGAACAATGCTTGTTAACCAAAAACTGAAACCAGGACTTGACCTAACCATCCGCAACCGTGATTGACATTCTGTCAAATACTTGGTAGATATGCAACCTACAAGTCATGAATGCAAGTCTGAACATAAGGGACTGAAAATTTGTCTGAGGTTTAACAAGAAGGGTCATTGCCTTCTCACATTAGCTAGCATAACAACAATTAGGTCTTGCATTCATTATTCATTCAATTGTAAGTAAAAACATGAAAAGAGCCATGACTAAGACCTTTCATAAAACCATGCTTATAACCAGCATATAATAAGTTAAATAACAATAAGAGAACAACCATTAAAGCCATATAATAACTAATACATTTCCTCATCAAAAGCAAGAGAAACTTAGCTTTTATTGAACATAGGAAAATACCGACCGGGTTCGGGACTTCCACGTTCCACTCAACCATAGATTGGCTGAACCAATTCCCTCGTGCCATATTTTGAGCACAAATGTGGGATCTCATGGGATAAACCAATCCAAACACAACCAAGGGAATCCAGAGGTTAAACCACCTCCACCCTCTCCATATCATGATCTCAACTAACCCGATGTCGAGATCACAAAACCAAGCCGAGCTTGGATGCCTCATATTTTATTCACCAATACCTTGAGGAATTTTCTTGTCTCCACCCTCAGGCTTTACTGTGTATCCCACCATTATCGGTCTAGTGACACCTATGCCTTTGGGAATTTTCCTGAGACCACCTCACCCGAATCCAAAATCTTCTGACAATCCAAAGCTCAAAACCAAGAACAATCCCATCACACCATGGATATCTAGAAATGGAAAGGCTAGGCTAAAATCCACTGTCGAAACCCAACAAAATCCATGCCAATGACAACAAAAGAACCAAATACCAACATGCACATACCATGCATGTCAAAACGAGCTAGGAAATCATACATCCACCCTATTACCTGCAAGTACTCCCGCTGAAGTTGCTTGATCATTGCCTTCCTTTGCTTTCTTTGTCCTTCTTTTCCTTTTCCTTTTCTTTCCTTTCCTTTCCTTTTTCTTTCATTTTCTTTCAATTCCTTTCCTTTTCCTTTCCTTTTCTTTCTTGCTTGACTTATTTCTCCTCTTGGTGCTCTTCTCCTCTCTAAGACAAATTCTAACACTAAACTGACAAAAGGCTACCAACTGATGTTCTCAGGTCTTTTTATTGATGAGGCCTCTAATTTCTTCAATTTTCCATTATTTTGCTTCATTTTCCTCCTCACATGCAACCTATGACCTTTCACCTTCATTTTCTTCTAATTTCCATTATTTTCATAAATAATGTGCCAAAAATACCTTTTTGCCTTTCCAAATCCTTAGTCATTGCCTTTGCCAATTTCCTTTAGCCATAAACATAACAAGTGATGCCCACTAGGATGTTTTCCCAACATTCAACTTGGAATAAGTGTCTCTTGCATGTGGTCTTATTTTACCTTTATTAACTTTTATTACATGAACTTTTAACCCGGGGTTGTTACAAAATGACACTATAGCCTCATACTTTATGAGAATTTATCAATTGAGAGATAAAATTCAAGCAATTGATGAAATCATTTTTGAAAATAAACTAGTGACTACATCACTTAATGGTTTACCTCATGGGACTTATTTGCATCAGGAATATGTATCAGAATAGAAGCTCCAAAGTTTGATGAACTATGGATTGCATGTACTCAACAAGAATCAAGGCTCATGTCAAGAGGGAAGATTCGGAGATTCGGAGAAGGTGAATCTCAAGCATATGAAACACGTTTCAAGAAGGGTGGAGGAAGAAAAAAGTTTGGTTTAAAAAGAAGAAATGAAGGAAGAATATTTGCTCCTCAAGGAAAGAGAGATATGTCAAAAATCCAATGCTATCATTGTCACAAATTTGGTCACTATAGACATGAATGTCCTGAAAGATCAAACGATAAAAAAAGAAAAGGAAAGCAACATGTCACCTCAATAAACTTTTAGGAACTCCCAAAGAGACCCCAAAATGAAGAATTAGGTGAGAAATATTTCTTTTATTTCTCTGTTGTTATAGGTTTTATTGCAGATAACAATGATTTATGGCTAGTAGATAGTGGTGCCTCAAGGAACATGACAAGATATCATGAAAACCTCACAAGCTTAATGGAAAGAAGATTATCTCAAAAGGTAAAGCTTGGAGACAACAAGAATTATGCAGTGAAATGAATTGGGAAGAATTATATTGAGCTGGAATCAAGTGAAGACGTTCATTTAAGCAACATACTATATGTACCAAGTTTGAAAAATAATTTGGTTTCTATTTCATGTTTGGAAGATAAGGGAGATAGAGTAGCATATGTTGATGGAAAAGTACTTGTATGGCCAAAGGGCTTTAGTATAAATTCTGCTAGAGTAATTGGAATTCGTGAAGGAATGTTATATAAACTCTTGAAACAACCTACTCAAGCATTTTTCCATCATGATATTAATCCATGTGAGATTTGGCATAAAGATACACTCACCTTCACTATAGAGCTTTGCTTTCTTTAAAACAAATGGTTTCAAGTGTTCCATAATTGTAGGTGGAGCATGAAGAAGTATGTAAAGGTTGTGTGCTTGAAAAGAATGTCAAGGATCCTTTTTCCAAGCAGCAAAAGAAGATCTAAGGAAATTTTAGATCTAGTCCATTTTGATGTATGCGGTCCAATGTCAGTGAAATCTCTTGGAGGCTCTTTATGTTATGTAACCTTTTTTAATGATTACTCTTGCAAGACATGGATTTACTTCATGAAGACAAAGGATGAAGTCTTTAATTTTTTTAAGCTATGGTCAATCTTCATAATTTATACTATAGCCCTTGTAAGGTCTAAAGAATTTGTAAGACATGTTCTTCATGTCATTTTGATTGTTTAGCCCTTAAAATAATTTGTATAAGACATGTTATTCATGTCAGATTTATTATAGAAAAATTCAAAATTTAAAATTTGAATTTTGGCTCCAAACTAGTCAATTCGACCCTCCTTCAAGTCAATTCGGTCCTAGTGAAGAGACATAGTCATTCACGAAGGCATGACAATATATAAAGGAATTTTACCTCCTCCACAAGGCATCATTCGACCTCACATAAGAAAGAAAACTTTTGGGCATCCAAGCGAAGGAATGTTGGGTTGTGTTATATTCTTTCCACGTAGTTAACAGGGGGTTTGAGGGGCACCCGTAACCCCACTTTATGGGGTCCGGGGCAGCACCCCAGAAAATTTTGGTTTTGGACCCTAAGTTAGGTTGGGCGGACCCACCTATGGTTTTATGCATGATTTTTGCACATGTTTTTTGGACGTGATGGTTTTGGGTCCATGGTATTGGACGTGATGGTTTTCAGTCCATGGTATTGGATGCTTCGGCATGTATAAATATGTATTATAACATTGAAAGGAACATAATGAAAAATCAAGCTGGTAGTCCCAGTTTTGGGATCCAGGGGAAAATCTCTGTGTATATGTGTTCTGATCTCACATTATTTATTTTCTGTGTTTTAGAATTCATATGCAGGTAATTTCTGTACGGGGTTAAAACCTACATTTGGTATCAGAGCAGTTTTTGCTTCAAAGGGACGCCTTTGTTGTTGAGGGGTTTCGCTCGGGCCTATGGTAGACCCTGTTCAGTGGGAAATCTACGAGATCGATTCTAGCGGTGAAAGAAGATGGCGAGTAGTGGAAAGATAGAGATCGAGAAATTTAGTGGTCAGAGTTTTGAGTTGTGGAAACTCAAGATGGAGGATCTGTTTGTGGATAAAGACCAGTGGATCGCAGCAGATCCGGGTACTAAACCAACTGTAGTGTCCAATGAAGAATGGAAGAAGTTGGATAGGAAGGCAAAGAGCACAATACGATTGTGTGTCTCAGATTAAATATTGCTGAATGTATCAGGGGAAGCTACGGCAAAGGCTTTGTGGGACAAGTTAGGGACTTTGTACCAATCTAAGTCTCTGGCGAATAAACTATTCCTGTGGAAAAAGCTATATAACCTGAGGATGAAAGATGAAGAATCGTTGACAAAGCATTTGAATGCATTTAATACTATGGTAAGTCAGTTAGCATCTGTTGATATTAAAATTTCAGATGAAGATAAGTGCATCAGTTTCTTGTGTTCTCTACCAGATTCGTGGGATAGTCTGGTTATTGCAATAGGTAGCAATGCAACTGCCTTGCACTTTGATGAAATAGTCTCATCCTTGCTGACGGAGGAGATGAGACGGAAAAATATGGAGAGCCAAAATGGTGATGCCTTGTCTGTACGAGGACGGTCCCAGAACAGAAACAAAAATAAGTCATCGAGTGGGAGATCTAAATCTAGAGGGAGATCTAAATCTCCAGGAAAACCTGTAAAGGTGGTGTGATGGAAATGCAAAAAGGAAGGCCACTTCAAAAGGCACTGTAAATCTAAAGCTCTTGACAAAGGAAAGGGATTTGATGAGGCTCCTTTTGCAGAGGCGAAACCACCTCAGATGAAGGTGGGGATGTGTACTTGGATTCTTCAAGTACACATGTAGATCTTGAGGCATGGTTGATTGAATCAGGTGCATCCTTTCACTTCACTCCCCATAGAGAGTGGTTCTGTGAGTATGAGAAATATGATGGTGGTGATGTCTTCTTGGGGGATGACGGGAAGGCTAGAATCATTGGTCGCGGAAAAGTAAAGTTGAAGGTGCAAGGTGGAAGGGTTAGAACACTTCCGGGTGTTCTACATATTCCTGCATTGGCCAGAAATCTGATTTCTGTAAGCAAGATGGATGATGCAAGTGTAAAAACAGTGTTTGAGAAGGATACTTGCAAGATGATTCGGGAAGCACTGGTATTGATGCGAGGAGTTCGGATTGGAACTCTGTACAAGCTGCAAGGTAGCACTGTTATTGATGGGTGCAATAGTTCTGTGGTTCCTGAAAGTAGAGTAGAAAATCTAGTGGTCTCTGGAGAGAAGACCATGTTGTGGCATCAAAGGCTTGGACATATTGGATAAAAGGGTCTTCGGATACTTCATGGTAAAGGCATGGTAGAAGGTATGAGTAATAGCTCTCTGGATTTTGATTTCTGTGAAAATTGTGTATATGGGAAGCAGAATCGAGTGAGTTTCCCCTCTGGTAGTAAGAGGGCGAAACAGATATTAGAACTTGTGCACAGTGATGTGTTTGGACCTGTGAAGGTTCCATCACTGGGTAAGTCTGTATACTATGTATCATTTATAGATGACTTCTCAAGGAATACATGGATATATTTCCTTAAGAAGAATTCTGAAGTCTTTAACAGGTTTAAAGAATTTAAGGCTCTGGTGGAAAACCAGACAGAGAAGAAGATAAAGGTGCTGAGGACAGATAACGGTGGAGATTTTTGCAGTAAGGAATTTGAAGAATTTTATAAGAAGTGTGGTATAGCACGGCAGAAGACTACTCCATATACACCTCAGCAAAATGGAGTTGCAGAAAGAATGAATAAGATGTTGATGGAATGGGCAAGAAGCATGCTCAGTGGTGCCGGGTTAGGACAAGAATTCTGGGCAGAGGCGGTGGGTACTGCATGTTACCTGGTCAACAGGTCACCTTCATCAGCGTTGGAGGATAAGACTCCACAAGTGGTATGGACTGGTAAGAAACCCTCTCTTTCACATCTGAGGGTATTTGGATGTGATTCATATGTACATGTTCCAAAGGAGAAATGAACCAAGCTGGATAGTAAATCTGAAAAGTGCATCTTTATTGGGTATAAGGATGGTTTAAAGGGTTATAAGCTTTGGAACCCAGTCACACGGAACGTTGTGTATAGTCGAGATGTGGTGTTCAGAGAGGTGAAAGATGTTATTAAACATGAAGTCCAACGAAAGGAACCTGAGAAGATAGAATTTGAGCTAAAGGAGGAAGAATCAAAGTCTACAGCAGAGGAGGAATCAAAAGATAAAGAGCCACAAACTCCGGCTATGAAAAGATCAGTTCGAGAAAGAAGGCAGCCTGAAAGGTATAGTCCATCTGTTTTCTATTCAAATTTTGCTTTATCTATTACTGACGATGATCCCAGAACTGTGAAGGGAGCAGTAGATTCAGAGGATGGAAAACTCTGGAAAGAGACCATGGTTGATGAAATGGAATCTTTGCACAAAAATGAGGCTTGGGATCTGGTGGAGTTTCTAGCTAGAAGGAAACCGATTGGTAGCAAATGGGTGTTCAAAAAGAATACAAATGCAGAAGGAAAAGTGGAGAAATACAAAGCTCGGTTGGTAGCAAAAGGTTATTCCCAGGTGCCGGGAATTGATTTTGGTGATATTTTTTCTCTTGTTGCCAAGGTAACTTCTATTAGATTATTTTTATCTGTAGCTGCTGCTTTTGATTTTGAGGTAGAACAGATGGATGTGAAGACAACATTTCTTCACGGGGATCTGGAAGAGGAAATCTACATGAAGCAACCTGAAGGCTTTGTAGTGAAGGGTAAGAAAGAACTAGTATGCAAGTTAAAGAAGTCTCTGTATGGGTTAAAACAGTCACCAAGGATGTGGTAACAGAAATTTGATACATTTATACGAGGATTTGGCTTCACCAGAAGCAAAGTAGATCACTGTGTGTATTTTAAATTAATTGGTGACCGTGTTATTTATCTGGTCTTGTATGTGGATGATATGTTGCTGGTTGGAAATGACAAAGAAATTATCCAGGATTTGAAGACCCAATTGCCCTCCAAATTCGACATGAAAGATCTTGGTGCTGTAAACTATATTTTGGGCATGGAAATTAAAAGAGATCGGGCAAAGAGGAAGCTCTAGTTAAACCAGAGGAAGTATGTCGAGACAATACTGCAGAGGTTAATATGCAGGATAGTAAACCGGTGAAGGTTCCTATTCCTGTAGGTGTGAGGTTATCTACTGAACAATGTCCAAAGACACAAGAAGAGGAATAGGACATGTCCCGTGTTCCATATGCAAGTGCAGTCGGTAGCCTGATGTATGCAATGATCTGTACTAGACTAGACATTGCACATGCAGTGGGAGTATTGAGCAGGTTTATGTCAAAACTAGGAAAGGAGCATTGGACAACAATGAAGAGGATTTTCAGGTATTTGTGTGGCACTAGTGATTATGGTCTGTGCTACCAAGGAAGACCAGGATTGGACAGAGTGTTGAATATTCGTGGCTTTGTTGATGCAGACTGGGTTGGAGATCTGGATCAGAGAAGATCTACAAGTGGGTATGTGTTTAACCTATTTGGAGGTGCAGTCAGTTGGATGAGTAAGAAACAATCTATAGTGGCACTGTCAACTACAAAGGCAGAATACATGGCAGCCACTCATGCAAGCAAGGAAGCAGTTTGGTTGCAGAGATTGTGTTCAAGTATGGGGTTAGTACAGGAAGCTATAAGGATAGACTGTGACAGCCAAAGTGAAATTTTCTTGGCAAAGAACCCCGCATATCATTCAAAGACAAAGCACATTGATGTTCAGTATCACTTTGTGAGGTATATGATAGAATAGAAAAAGGCGTTGCTAGTAAAGGTGGAAACTTTTAAGAATACTGCAGATGCATTGACAAAATCTATGAGCTCTGAGAAGTTCTCTTGGTGTAGAGAGACAATGGGTATTTCAGGGCGGAAAAATGACTAAGCTCTCTTGTGGCCCCCTGTGGAAAGAAAACAACAAAAGGGAGAATGTTGGGTTGTGTTATATTCTTTCCACGTAGTTAATAGGGGGTTTGAGGGGCACTCGTAACCCCACTTTATGGGGTTCGGGGCAGCGCCCCGGAAAATTTTGGTTTTGGATCCTATGTTAGGTTGGGCAGACCCACCTATGGTTTTGTGCATGATTTTCACACATGTTTTTTGGACGCGATGGTTTTCGGTCCATGGTATTGGATGCTTCGGCATGTATAAATATGTATTATAACATTGAAAGGAACATAATGAAAAATCAAGCTGGTAGTCCCGGTTTTGCGATCCAGGGGAAAATCTTTGTGTATATGTGTTTGATGTGTTCTGCTCTCGCATTATTTATTTTCTGTGTTTTAGAATTCGTATGCAGAATTCGTATGCAGGTAATTTCTGTATGGGGTTAAAACCTACAAGGAAAAGAAGGATAAGAAGGAAAAAAAGAAGGATGAAGATCATCTTTCTCTCTCTCTATAACTCACATCTCTCTCATAGCTCGCACATGTGTTTCTGGGCAGTTTTTCTAGGTAGCATATTCTGGGCAGATTGGGAGGCCAAATTTCTGGGTTTTTAGATAGTTTCTGGGAGGCTGATTTCGACCTAGGGAAAATCAAATCAGGCTAAGTTGCAGGGTAGACTAAAGGCTTTACTTGAGGGTTGTTGATCGGTTTTGACCATTTTCATTATTATCAGGTTGTTGAAATAATTATCAATATTTCATAAATTAATGCTAGTACCTTTGACACTTAAAAACTCAACGTCGATGGCCTTTTCACTTTGGAGTACCTTAACAAAACACCCTGTCACTATCTACTCTATACCCTATAAACTTTAATTTTTATAATTTTAAATTATAATTAAAAAATAAATTATAATTTTTATTTTATTATTCTTTAATACAAAATATAAATAATTAAATATATAACATATATTTATACAATAAAATACAAATTTTTTAATTTATATTAATTTTTAACCGTGAGTCAAAATAAAAATATTTATTAACAATATTTTGAGATCAATATTTATCACTCTAACACATTTATGCCAAATTTCAAAATATGCTCATCTCTTTGTGTTACACCAAATTCAAAGTATGCTCATTTTTTTCACAAAGATTTTCACCACATTCTTGTCGAATTTCAAAGAATGCTCATCTCTTTGTGTTACACCAAATTCAAAGTATGCTCATTTTTTTCACAAAGATTTTCACCACATTCTTGTCGAATTTCAAAGATAGTCATATCATTCACAAAGATTTTAGAGTTGATATTAGTCACATTAACATGACTTCACACCGAAAAGAGACCTAACTGATCACAGTGAACCATGATTGTGTGTCATTGCAATATGTTTTAACACATAAGAAAGACTAGTTCGAATGTATTACAAGAGTAATGTTTGTTAGATATCATTTTTTGGGATTTAACTGCGTTAAGAAAGTCATTCATCTATGACCATTTTATAAAATATTACAAGAGTAATATTTGTTGTTTTAATATTTCTTTTTTCACTACTGGTTCACGGATACCCATGGTTAGTGGGTCCGCTACGTCCAGGATCGAACAACGCTAGGGTGGACCCCACCAGAAGGGGGTCACACCCCTCGGCCTATTGACTGACCTGACCCCAAGAGCTTTCGGGTTTCGACCCTGTGACCTCCCATTGGCGAGGCCCCGGCTTGACCAATTGAGCTAACCCTTGGGACTATTTATTGTTTTAACATATTAATGTTTAAAAATAATTTAATTAATTAATTTGATTAAATTTAAAATTTGACTCATCATTATAATTCATATTAAAAATAAAATAAAATAATATGTATTCATATGAGTAAATATTAAGTAATTAATGTAAAAAATAAGATAAATAATATTAAAAATAAAACATCTCTCAATTATTGATAAAAATTGATTACAGAATAAAATTGCTATAAATATATTAAATTGTGAGAAAAAATTTGAAATAGAGGAAAATGTTATTTGAATAAAATTCATTTTATTAAAAATATTGTTATATTTAATATATATATATATATATATATATATAATATAATATAATATAATATAATATAATATAATATTTTAAAAATAAATAATAATGGAGATTAATTCTAACTAAAATATGAAAAATATATTTTTATAAAATTATTTTAATGAGCTCAAACAATAAAATCAATATTATTAAAATAGAAAGATGAAACATGCCAATTTACAATTCCTAAAACATTAAAAGTTTAAAGAATTTGTCATGACATTAAAAAAGTTAATGATTAAAGATAAAAAAATATTTTGTTTTAAAACATAATTAAAGGAAAAAAATACTCTATTTTAAAATATAATGAATATAAATATATTAAATGTTTATTTCAAAATTATTATTTTTCTTTGGATTTTTTCGAAATAAATTGTATAAGTGTTTACTATGTCTAATATTTTGGATTGACAATCGACTCATTATCTTTTTGCTTTCTAGTCTATGAGGATGAGTGGAGCGTCCACCCAAAATGTCGAACAAGATAAACACCTTGCTTGAGACTTTCAAATATGAACTCTGTAGAGGTTTTCCCTGTCTGATGTTTTGAGTGGACACTCCACCCATCTTTAGGGACTGGAAAGTGGATAGATATTAAGTGTGAATTTGGGATGGAGGGTCAACAAAATTTAAAGGTTGAAGAAATGCAAACCGGGATAAATGAATAAATAAATGAGAAATTAGACGAAAAATAAATTATTGATCGGTAAAAGTTATTGAAACATGGTATAGATATTTAAATTTAAATTTAATTCTTGATAAATTAACTCAAAGTTTGATATATATATATATATATATATATTTCATTAATTTCATTTTTAATAAATAAAAGGATTTCTATTTTTTTTAATTACTATTAAATGGTTAATAGTTTAGCTAAATTATAATAAATAAAGTGAATGGTAGAAGACAAAAGAGAAAGTTTTATAAATAAATTTATTTATAATAACCTAAAAATATATATTTAGGTTAGTAGCCTAAATTATATAGAGAGAGAGAAAGTCAAGGTTAGAATGATTTTAATATAAGAAGAATTTTTAATTAATAATATTTATAGTATTAATAGCTAAAATTATTTAGGAATATATTTTTATTTGGAGATGGAAAAAATGTTAAAAAACCATCCTTATAAATGAAATAATATATATATATATATAGCGGGTTTAAAAAGGAGGGGGGGGCGAAGAAACTAAGGAAAAGAAAGGAGGGAAGGTGAGGGGGGGAGGAGGGAGAGGAGGTTAAGAAGAAGAAAGTTGATGGATTACAAGCTTCCAGAAGTAGCTAAGCATATAGCCCTCTTCCCTATTGAAATTATTGGGATGCTTTTCAATTTCTCAAGCTTCCCTAATGATAAGAGAGTTAAGAAAATGGAAACAAGCTGATCCGAATTGGATCTATGAAAAATAATCAAAGTGCCATGACTGTATCAAATCAGGACGGACTTCGAATTTATGGATAAAGAGCAATCAGGAAAACCTCTGGATGGTGGCAGTTTGCAGCCAACAAGGAACGATGAGGACCTCGGTCAAAGCGCGTTGACTGAGGCCCATGGAGACTACACAGGAGGCAAAACTGGCACTTGGGAAGCCTAGATCGGGAAACGGAGGCCATTTCTAATGCGTGATTAGCGCTAATCGCGCATCGCTAGGCAAAACCCCTTGAGAAGGAAAGGCCCCGAGCGCTCAGTCACATGGGAAGCCGGGAAACCGTGGGGAAAGCGCTAAAGCGAAAGGCAGGACCCGCACTCCAAAACCAGCAGTATATCGGAGGCATCCTCGGGCGGTAAGTGGATTTGGTGAAAAATGATGATTCCATACATTGCGCGACGCGTGTCCGGCAGATGAGAGAGAAAACCGCCTCTCATCGCGCGCTAACGGTCGAGCAAGTCAACCGCGTGAAATGAGCGAATGTCGTAGGATCTGGGGGCTCCAAATTTGATGATGGAGATTGCGCTCGATGGAGGAACCAGATTTGATAGGGGATTAAACCGTGGCATAGAGAAGTTTGACGTCTGATTTGACCGCTGAGTTGGCGGATGATTCATTCCACACTGTAACTGAAAAACCGAACCGTTGAGGAAGAGCTGGCGCAGTTCGTGAGAGGACAAGTGGTCACTCCCTATGAAATGTTGGCGAAGATGCAGAGGCAGGGAACTCCAAGCGAATAGCAGCAGGCGAACCGAAGGGGTGGAAGAGGAAGCAAGCAGTCATGAGACAGATTGTCTTTAGCCATGAACAACCAGAGAGCAGAACAGAAGAAGAAGAAGAAGAAAGGAAGAGAATGAAGACAGAGAAAGAAAGAGAGAAGACAGTAAAGCAAGAAGCAGGAAACAGAGAGCCGAGTTGACCATAGGCAACATCGAGTAGACAGAAAGCTTGAGAGGTTCAAGCAATCCCTAAGAGGATCTGTCGGGAATTGAGCACCACATTAGGCTCCTCCCATTAAAGACTAGAGAGGTCAAGATTGGGTAAGGAAAAGAGTCTGTGCACTCTAGTGGCTTGGGGAATCCAAGAACCACCCTACCAACATCATCTGTTTCAGGAGACTCAAATTGAGCTCCTCATTGTAAACCTCTGCTTCAAAGACACAATAAAAGAAAGCCACCACTGAAAGCTAGACGGGAGATGTAGCCCTGGAAAATAGGGTGAACTCCTTATTAATTGTTGTGTTCTTGCATTTGCTTACTGTGTTTTCCTTACTGTTTTCCATTTTCCAGTGTCTATGTATTTTTCAATATGATCGATCCGTTGCCTAAAATAACATAGACACACACCAGCACATGAGTCTGTAATACCTTCATACAATAATTATTTAACTGAGGTCACACACGAGTGATTTTCAGATCAAGTGGTATCAGAGCAAAAGGTTGTTAAGGTTAGACAAGCTTGTGTTGGTTTAGCTGTTGAATGCTAACTAGATCAAAGCTCAAGTTAGGAGAAGGAGAGTTGGTTGAAACTAATCCTGAAATTGGGAGAGTCTATCCTCAGAAGACAATGTCAGAAGAAGGTTCTGTAGGGCCAGACCCTCAATTCATAGATAGTTTCCTAGCCATAAGGTCCATGGTAGAAGAAATGTATAAGGACTTTAGAAAACACAAGGATGAAGATGCATCAGGCTCCAAACAAGACAAAGGAGAAGATGAGTCCTTCTTCCATGACCACTCAAAAGGAAAAGGGAAAGAAGAACACTTTCTCACACCTCCTAATAGCCCTGAACATAAAAAGAAAGCATCTTTGATCAAACTAGATGTTAAATTTGATTTGCCTATATATGATGGAGAGTTGAATGCAGAAAAGCTGGACAATTGGATTAGACAAATTGATGTTTATTGCAGAGTGCAGAGTATTGAATCAGACAAGAGCAAGATTCAGCTGGCAAGCCTACGCCTTGGAGGCACTGCCTTGGTTTGGTGGGAAGGCAGGACCCAAGCTGACCTAAAGAGACATGGTAAGACTATCTCTGTCTAGAGTGAATTTGTTTTTGCAATCAAAAAATAGTTCTATCCATTGGCCTACATGCAACAAGCCATGATGAGTTGGCAAACTCTTCGACAGTTGAAAGGGAAAAGTGTGCAAGGGTGCACTCAAGAATTTAGAAAGAGAGCATTGATTCTAGGAATCTCATTAGACTCACCTGAGACTCTGTTGAAGTACATTGGTGGTCTACACAGCTACATGAGGCACACTATCCTCATGTTTAATCCCACTAGTATAGATGAGGTATCTGTACAAGCTACTCATCTAGAAGCTAGAGGAAAGAATGGAAGTCCAGAAGTTGGGGGATCATCCCAACCCACTACAAGCAAGAGTAAGGAGAAAAGAAAGCAAAAATGGAAAGCAAGGAAGGCTAACACTGCACAGAAGAGCAAGGCTTCATGCACTCACTATAAAAAGGATGGGCATGATGATGAACACTGTTGGATTCTGCATCCAGAGCTGAGACCTAAGAAGTTTGAGGGCAAGAAGAAGAAGATCGCTGCAACTATTCAGAAGGATTTGGGGTCAGACTCAGGAGATGAAACAACTATTGTAGCCACAGGTATAAAAGGTAAGAATTCTGAAGCATCTACTAGTAATTCTGCACAATCTATTATTGATGAAGAAAATGAGAGAAAAAGACATGAGCTTTTCCATATTCGAGTTATTTCCAAACATCAAAAGGTTGATACTTTGTTTGATAGTGGCTCACAAGTAAATTTAATTTCTGAAGCAATTGTAAATAAGTTGGGATTAGTAACTACACCTCACAAGAAACCATACCCATTAGGATGGTTGAATGATAAACCACAACTACAAGTGACTAGACAGTGCAAACTCAAGTTTTCTTTTGGGTCAGCATTTGTAGATGAGGTTGAGTTAGACATAATTCCTTTGGATATATGTGGAATTGTTTTAGGAAGTTCTTACTTGTATGACAAAAATTTTCTTTTCTATAGAGCTGAGAACAAGTATCTACTTGTTAAAGATGGAATCAAATACTTTATAAGAGCTCAGAAGCTCAAGAATAATTATACTCTCATAAACTCAGGGCAGATGAAACGAATGATAAATTCATGTAAACAATTCTTACTAATGGTTGTAAAGGAAAAGAAACCTGATAAAACCAATGTATTTGAAGGTTGTAATGTTGAACAGCAAGCTGATTTAGAAAAGGTTGTTTGAGAGTATGATATCTTGTTTCAAGAACCTAAAGGTCTGCCACCCAAAAAGGAAATATTGCATGATATTATTTTGCAGCAAGATGCTCCATTGCCTAACGTTGGAAAGTACAGGTTGTCTGCTTTAGAGAATGCTGAAATCAAGAAGCAGGTGTAGGAGTTGCTCAAAAAAGGGTTCATTAGACCTAGCACATCACCATGGGGGTCGCCAATCGTTTCGGTGAGAAAGAAAGATGGCTCGTGGAGAATGTGCATTGATTATCGAGCACTGAATAAGATAACAATCAAAAATTGTTATCCCCTTCCTCGCATAGATGATCTTTTAGATCAATTGAAAGAAGTTGTTTATTTTTCCAAGTTAGACTTGCACAGTGGATACCATAACGTCAGAGTTGCAGAACAAGATGCATGGAAGACTGCTTTCAAAACGAAGCAGGGATTGTATGAGTGGTTGGTTATGCCTTTTGGCTTAACTAATGCTCCTGCTATTTTCATGAGATTAATGAATGATGTACTCAGACCTTTTCTTGATGATTTTGTTATTGTGTATTTGGATGACATTCTGATATTTAGCAAAACATGGGAAGAACACTTAAAGCATGTTAAGCAGATACCAGATGTTTTTAAAAGAGAAAAACTTTATGTTAAACTCTCAAAATGTGAATTTGGCAAAACATCTTTGAATTATTTGGGTCATATAGTAGGGGGTGGTGAACTGAAGATAGATCTCTCTAAGGTGGCAGTCATTGTAAATTGGCCTAAACCCAAATCTACTACAGAAGTTAGAAGCTTCTTAGGGGCAGCACAATATTGGAGAAAGTTCATTTCTAACTTTTCCTTAATTTCAGCTCCCTTACATGCTTTAACAGGATTAAACAAGGTGTTTCAGTGGGGAGGCAAACAGCAGAAAGCCTTCGACACCTTGAAAGAAAAGATTAGTACAGCACCTGTACTAGCACTGCCTGATTTTCGAAGACCATTTGATATCCAAACAGATGCCAGTGACTATGCCATGGGAGAAGTGTTGACACAGCACGGTAAACCCATATGTTATCATTCTGAGACATTTAATTCTGCAGTAGTTAACTATCCTACATATGATAAAGAATTGTATGCATTAGTACAGAGTGTGAAAAAGTGGAAACATTACTTAATGGGCAAAGGGACAGTAATACATACTGATCATCAACCACTTCAATATCTACACTCCCAAACTAAGTTGCAGCAATCAAGACACTATAGATGGATGGGGTTTCTACAACAGTTTCATTTAGTCATCAGATATAAAAAAGGCATACATAATAAAGTTGCAGACATGTTGTCTAGACCTATTATAAATGCGTCTACTATACTTAAGCATAATTCTGTGTTACATGAGAGTTACATTGAACAATATGCTTAGGATATAGACTTTAAAGATGTATGTGCAACTTTAAGTCAAGGCAAAAGAGTAGAAGAATTGGACTATCATGTAAAGGACCAACTCTTATACCATTGTGGGAAGTTATGCATTCCACAAACTGAAAGAGCACAACTGCAAAGATTTTGTTATTGGCCAAAAATGAATGAGACAGTTTCTAGATATGTAAGAGGGTGTACTATGTGTGCTAAAAGCAAGCCCAGCAATAGAAAACTAGGCTTGTACACTCCATTACCAGTTCCTTCTCACCCTTGGGAGAGTGTTTCCATGGATTTTGTCAGAGGACTGCCTAAATCTAGGAAAGGTCATGATTATCTGTAGGTTGTTGTGGATAGGTTCAGCAAAATGTGTATTTTGATACCTTGTAATAAACAAATTACAGCTGAACAAACTGCAAAACTGTTCTTTGAACATGTATGGGTTCATTTTGGATTACCCACTTCCATTGTATCTGATTGAGAGACCCAATTTGTGGGGAAGTTTTGGTCAAGTCTGTGGGAACTAATGGACACCAAACTGAAGAAAAGCACAGATTTTCATCCACAAACTGATGGCCAGACAGAAGTAGTTAACTGGACAGTGATCCAGTTACTCAGGGGATATTGTAGCAAACATCCTAAGCTTTGGGATGAACATTTGTGTTATGTGCAGCATGCTTACAACAAAGAAAAACATTCTTCTACACAAATATCTCCTTTTGAGACCTGTTTTGGTTTCACACCAAGGTCTCCTTTGGATTTTGTCTTTGGTAAAGACACCACAGGTGAGGGACACAGTGATGCGGGCAGGGCAACTAGGTTCATTGAACAGATCCAAGAGATCCACCAAGCAGTACAGGAACAGCTGGAAAAGAGCCAAGCCAAATACAAGGCGAGGCATGACAAGCATCGAATGGAGCATAGTTTCCAAGTTGGTGACCAAGTCTCGCTGTACATCAGTAAGGACAGTATGCAAGGAGAAGGTAAAAATCTAAAGCCTATCAGATATGGACCTTTTAGGATACTTGAGAAAATTGGTGAGAATGTTTTTCGCCTAGATCTACCAGCTTACATGCACATCTACTCAGTCGTGAATGCAGATTGCTTGAGATTGTTTGAACCTTCACTAATTGAGGACCCCAGAGAGCAGAGTCGATTGCCTTCTATTGATGACCTGTTACCTGAATATCTTACTGAATTGCAGGAAGACACAGTACTGGACAGGAAGGTGAGGACGACACACATGGGAGATGTTGAGTACCTTAGAATTGGGCTCAAGGGTTCAAAGTCGAGCAGTGCAAAGTGGATAGAGATTAGGCAAGTGAGACAATTGTACCCTCACTTAGTCGATGCTTGAAAACCAACTTTTGGTGGTCCAAAATCTTTTCAGTGGGAAGGTCGTGATCCGAATTGGATCCGTGAAAAATAATCAAAGTGCCATGACTATATCAAATCAAGACAAACTTCGAATTTATGGATAAAGAGCGATCAGGAAAACCTCTGGACAGTGGCAGTTTGCAGCCAGCAAGGAACGACGAGGACCTCGGTCAAAGCGTGCTGACCGAGGCCCATGGAGACTACGCAGGAGGCAAAACTGGCACTTGGGAAGCCCAGATTGGGAAACGGAGGCCATTTCTGATTCGCGATTAGCAAAACCCCTTGAGAAGGAAAGGCCCCGAGTGCTCAGTCGCATGGGAAGCCGGGAAACTGTGGGGAAAGCGCTAAAGTGAAAGGCAGGACCCACGCTCCAAAACCTGCGGTATATCGAAAGCATCCTAGGGTGGTAAGTGGATTTGGCGAAAACGAGTGATTCCATACATTGCGTGATGCGTGTCCGGCAGATGAGGGAGAAAACCGCCTCTCATTGCGTGCTAACGGTCGAGCAAGTCAATCACGCGAAATGAGCGAATGTCAAAGGATCTAGGGGCTCCAGATCTGACGGTGGAGATTGTGCCCGATGGAGGAACCAGATTTGGCAGGGGATTAAGCCGCGGCATAGAGAATTTTGACGTCCGGTTTGACCGCTGAGTTGGCGGATGATTCATTCCACAATGTAACTGAAAAACCGAACCGTTGAGGAAGAGCTGGCACAATTCGTGAGAGGACAAGTGGCCACTCCCTGTGAGACGTTGGTGAAGACGCAGAGGTAGGGAACTCCAAGCGAACAGCAGCAGGCGAACCGAAGGGGTGGAAGAGGAAGCGAGAAGTCATGAGACAGATTGGCTTTTAGCCATGAACAACCAGAGAGCATAACAAAAGAAGAAGAAGAAGGAAGGAAGAGAACGAAGACAGAGAAAGCGAGAGAGAAGACAGTAAAGCAAGAAGCAGGAAATAGAGAGCCGAGCTTACCATAGGCAGCATCGAGCAGAAAGAAAGCTTGAGAGGTTCAAGCAATCCCTGAGAGGATCTGTCGGGAATTGAGCACCACATTGGGCTCCTCCCATTAAAGACCAGAGAGGTCAAGATTGGGTAAGGAAAAGAGTCTGTGCACTCTAGTGGCTTGGGGAATCCAAGAACCACCCTACCAACATCATCTATTTCAGGAGACTCAAATTGAGCTCCTCATTGTAAACCTCTGCTTCAAAGACACAATAAAAGAAGGCCACCATTGAAAGCTGGACCGGATATGTAGCCCTAGAGAATAGGGTGAACTCCTTATTAATTGTTGTGTTCTTGCATTTGCTTACTGTGTTTTCCTTACTGTTTTCCATTTTCCAGTGTCTGTGTATTTTGCAATCTGATCGATCCGTTGCCTAAAATAACATAGACACACACTAGCACATGAGTCTGTAATACCTTCATACAATAATTATTTAACTGAGGTCACACACGAGTGATTTTGAGATCAGAAGCTAGGGGGTGAACCTGATCAAAGAAAATGAGGTGCTCGATGTTATAAGAATGCTCAGTTATGACAAATTGAGCCACTATTTGGTTGATGTTGTCTGCAATGTACTCCTTGAGGCGGGGAGAGATTGAATGACCAATTTGGCCAATGTAAGATTTCCCACATGAACAAGGGATTTGGTAGACACCTAATCCTTGCATGGGGTTTGATTTATGTTTGGCTTATCGGAGTAATTGCCTAAGGGATCTAAGGGGTTTGGTGATGATCCTGGTGTTATTTTTGGATAAATTCTTGGAAATGACGTTAATGTTTCCTTTTATGTAAGGGAGAGAGACTTGGTTTACATGCAGGGTGGGATCAGAGGGGTTGGATTTAGGATGAGAGGTGGCAAGGAAAGCCTTATGAATTTGAGAGGCCGAGTAGCCATTAGCTTTGAAAGCTTGGATTAGGTGGGATTTTTCCAAGGGAAGGAACTAGGGAGCCGAGATTTTAAGGGCACGAGAGATAAGGCTCTTCAGAACACCAGACTTTTGGGAAGGGTGGTGGTGAGAGCGGGCATGGAGGTAACATTCTATATGGGTTTTTGGTGGGCTCCAGTATTGCAGCAATAATGCTGCAACTCCTGGGACTCCCTTCTTTACTTTTATCAACCAGGTAGTTCGTAATAAACTTGGAAGCGACGGTGTTGTATGCACAAGTACTAGCTCTTGTCGCAGCTGTCACTTGGTCAGCTAGAAAAAGTCCACTAGGAGCTTAAGCCAACTTCTATGAGCTCTGAGAAGAAGATTTTTAACTGATGGAAGAAAGCTAACTCAAAGAAGGCTGATCTACTTGCAGAAGGAAACTGGAAAGCTGAAAGGAAACGTAAACCCTAGCAAACCCTAATTTTACCAGCTAACCCTATTGATGCAAGAAAGAGGATGCAAGCTACTGAAAGAGATTTCATTGACTTCTAGATAGGTAAATACATGTATCTAAGCTACTTCTACAGTAACATCTGAAACAAACATCTTTTTGTATTTTTGAATAAGTTATCAGAATTATCATGCATGCGATTTAACTGTTTTTTACTGTGCAGAGGTGGATTGGCGAGAGGAAATGCTTGGAGGAGGTCGGGAAGGTTCGGAGAGGGCCTAAGGGGTCCCTAACACCCTTCCAGAGAGTTTCACAGAGTTTGGCTATCAAGAAACCTCATTTGTGAGCTTCTACAGGAAGTCTGCAGGGGATCTACAGGATGTTCTGGGATTTCTACAGGATGTCTGTAATTTTATACAGGTTGTTCAGAAATGGGATTTTGGAGGATGGATGGAGAGGGAAAGGTGTAGGAGGGAGTATGGAGGTAGGATAATGGTTTGAGGTGGTCCAGGACTTGGTGGATGGAGTTGAGGAAAGATGTAGATGGCTGGATTTGTTCAAGGAGGACTGAAGCAATGTTGCACAAAAATTAGGGTTATGTGAGAAAATGAAAAACGTGAGGCAAGAGTCCATGTCAGGGGATGGAGCAGATGGGATTGATGAAGTATGGGAAAATATAGAAGTGGTACAGGTGCTCTGAAAGTTTTTTTTCCAACTGAACCAACGAAGACTTGTAAAATCTGAGACCTAGTTACGTTGACCTAATCTGATCTAGCTAACAGTAAAGAGAATGAACAGAAGTTTTACTCGCAAGGAAACCATGTATATTAACTATGCAACGAAGCATTCAAGAATCTGAACATGTAACCAACTTCTGCAAATGAAAATCAAACACTAATGATTGCATGGCAAAGCAAAGTCAGTGTTTTTATGGGCAGCAAGGTCACCTTGATCCCAGCTCCTGATCCCACTGAGGGAGAGGTGAAATCAGAGGTGTTTGATGGCCCTTTTCTGAAGCTTTTCCCTGTCAATAACCTATAAACTCAATCTGAACATCAAAAGTCTTTCTAATCATCAATAGTGACCTAGTTAATCAGCAAGATTTAATCTACTTAAGAGAAATGATTTTGCAAATACATAAAGAACAAATAACAATACATAAAGGAGGCCTTGGCACTCGAGTTGGGCCCAACCCCAAGAGCTGTCGGCTCCTATAAAGAACTCAGATCTGATGCCAAGTAAAGTTGCTTCTCATTACTAAAAAATAGTCATCACAAGAAAGTTATACAGCAGTAGCTACAAGAAAACAAGCTGAGAAAATGATAGCACTATAGTGCAATTACCAACAGTTCCAAAAGTAAACTACAAAGGCTGAGGCCTTCCTATTTATACACTACGAGGGGTCTAGCAGCCCTCCTAAATTCAAGGGACTCGGCTGTTCCAACTGCTAGTAAACAGTCACTCTTCCCAAAGTTGCTCGGTTGCCTTTAGAATTCGTTTTGGTGGCCTGTTGAGCTCAGAGTTGAGGGTGGAGATTTCGAGGAAGGCCCATTTAATGCCAGAGACAACCTCCCTACGAATCCTCACCTCAAGCTTGGCTGTCACCTGACCCATAATTGCTTGGTTTTGCTCCAAAATTTGTCCAAAAAACCTGAAATAACCACGTATTAGCCTCCTTGGTAGAGTGACCACCCTTATTCATTCAAATAACATAAACATACTAAAAAACATGCATAATCTATGAAAAATGGAGGATTGAACAAGGACAATTAGGCAAAATGAGCCCAATAAGTTACCCAATTCGGGGCTCATCATCACCCCCCTGCTAAATGGGTTGCTCATCCTCTGAGCAACTAGTCCAGCTCATCATCCTTTATGGCTTTGATCGCCTCCCTCACGTCCCAGGCCTCTGCGGTGATATCTTCTTCCCGGTCGTGGAATCCTGCTTTCCTTTCCACTTCCTCCCATTGTCTACCTTCCTCCTCTTCCTTAACTCCTTCTAGCAATCCCAAAAGCAAAGGAGGACTGAATTTCAGGCCAATCCAATTGGCCTGCAAATTCTGCATCAACCGTTTGTAGAGAGGTACCCTGGTGGGAAAGTGGTATTCCTTGATCTTCAAGCTGTGAGGCAGGGTGTTCCACCGCCTTTTGCAGGCATGCAGGCAGTTTTCTCCCAACATTCTCTCCATGTCCTAAAAGTGGGCAATAGCTTGAGCCTGTTGCTCAATGTATTCTGGTAGATCCTGAGGGCTGTTGGCCAAGTGTTGGTGGGCGCTTATCACTGCCGAGGGGTCATTCGGCTCTACTCTGATCATCAGTGGCTCACTGAGTTCTCTGCCTATGATGCTGCGGACCTCTGCTGCTCTCTTCTCCTCATGACTCATCCAAGAGGCCATGGCCATAAGTTGGACATCTCCTATCATAGTGTTGGGATCCCATGCATTCATGTTCGAAAGGGCGAAGTTGTGCAAGTAGAACTCTGATAATTTGGCCCTATCCTCTGATGAACTACTGCCACATAGAGCTGCAAACTGATGATAATTTTGGAATGGGGTGATGCCCCTTTGGGCCAAGGTATTGATCTGAAACTATAACCACTGATCCTTTAGGTATAGGGTGTAGGATTTGGCAGGATGCCTACACTGCAGAGCTTCCATTGCCCAGCTGGCCATGCAGGCCAGTTGGGCCTCCTTTTCTTGTACCTGTTGTTTCAGAGACTGTATCTCCAAGCCTGCTTGCAATTCTTTTTCCTGTAGCTGTCGATTCAGTGTCTCAATTTCAGCCTGCATCCCTTCCCTTCTCTGTTGTTCATCAGGGGTATCTTTGGCTGTTGTGGGCTCCTCCTGTTGCTGTTGTTCTCCCAAGATGTGAGGCTTGTCTTCCTTCCTCTGTCCCTGTAACTGTAGCTGCTGTCTAAGCAGCTCATTTTCTTCCTGTAGCTTGACCCGCTGGCTGCTCTCCACATGTCGTACCATACCCAATTCCCTTCTTGCCTCTTTGGGTTATTCCTCCAGAGGACCTATATCTGCCACACCCTTGGACTTAGAAATCTTCATCCAAGTGTGGGTCCTCACTCTCTCTTCTTCTAGTGCAAGGAAAAGTGGCACTGTGAATTTTTGAGGAATGATCTTTCCGGCCTCTAAGAAGTTATAGTAGGAGCCCAAGCTGGGCTGGGGGCTAGGTTCCACAATGTTCTCCACCTTTTCTTCCTCCTGTGGTGATTTAGCTGCCTCACCTTCCATTTCCTCGGTCTCCTTTAGCCTAGCCAGTGGTTCCTGTAGAATAGTCTCAGCATCCTGTAGAGAGGTCTTTGTGTCCAACATTTTCATTCTTTCTCTCCAGGTGGATGTCTTCGGGCTCCCTCGTTCATAAGTGATGGATGCCTTTGAGGGAGACCTCTCCTTTTGTGTAGCTGGGGTGTCTACAATCGTGATTGGTTCTTTTGACGGTGGTTGGGGTCTGCCAGTCTTTATCCTCACGCTCCTTCTTGCCTTAAAATACAGGGAAGGCTCCCTCTTTCGCTTCCCCTTCTGCTTGGGAGATGTGCTTAGGGTGGCCAGCACAGCTGCTGCCTCCCTGGCTAAAATCTCAGGCGATTTTTCCTTCTGTTGCCCTGTTTCCAGACTTCCTGTAGAAAGTCCTGTGCTAACTGTTTTCTGTCTTCCTGTAGAAACAGTTTTTTGGCTTCCTGTAGAAACGGTCTTCACTGCTTTGGCCTGCTTGGCTGGGGGTTCCTTCTCCTTTAATTTTGCTATGGTTGCCTTGGGTGTGCCCTCACTTGCTTGGACTTTTTCAGTCCTTTCTGCCCTGATTTGCAACCGTTTCTCCCTTGGCGTTTGTGCCTTTATTCCACCCACAGTTTTGGGCTCAGCACTCAGCAACTTGGCCTTTCTCTTATTTCTCTTCTTGCTCTTTCTGTGGTGGTATGTCCTGGGTTTCCTTACCCTTGGCTTTCCCTTCTGCCTTAATGTGCTCCCTTTCCTCACTGTTGGATGAAGTGAGTTCCTCGGCCAGAATTCGGATATCATCATCCTTGGACATATTACAGAAAATCTCCCAGGAGAGAGGGACAGTATAGGTATGGAGGGAATCTTCTACTAGAAGCTTGATAAGCCCATGATGGGCCAGCTGGTCCGGTGTCCCTTCCTTCATTTTTGTGCCACACTCAATTAATGATTGTAGGAGGAAATAGGGGATGCTTAACTTTTGTTCTGTGGGTAAATCCATCTTATGTCTGAGTTCAATTAGTAACCGGAAGTGATAACCGTATACAATATTGAACCGCCCCTGACAGGTAATGTATTTCATGATCTGAAGGCTGACCTCGCTCCAAAATGGATGTAGGCCGGCTCTCCGAACCCCATTCTTATCCTCTAAAAACTGTTCCTCTGGTAGGAAGAATTCCTTTTTGGATTTTTGGCCCAATGCCCTCTCCTCTTTGCTCCAGGGTATCCCCAATGGCAGATCAGTGACTCGACTAATGAGTTGTGGGGTAAGTTTTAAGGTCAACCCTCTGAAATTTACAGTGGCTAGTAACTTGGATTTAGGCTGCAGGGAAATTAAGAACTCTTCTGTTACCTCATCATCATGACCTTGAATTCTATCACAAAAGGTCATCCAATTGGCACGGGTAAATAGGTCTACCACCTCGAGAGTTTCTTGCAATTTCCTGGAATCCGAGGGTTCATTTTGATAAACCCTCTTGGCATGGTGAGAATGCTCTATTTTGGCTTGTGCTCTGATCAGAAGGGGAATTTATGTATATGGTTTCCTCCCTAGAACTTTGAAGACAGTATCCCTCAGGTGTTTATATTCTAGTTTGCACCAATTCCCTGGTTATAATGTTGTTGTTGCCCACAACTCGACTGTCAAAAGGGAATTAGGCTCTCACAGACAGAGTGCAGATCTTAATTTTCATCCTCAACCACATAGAAGTCACATTCTTTATGCACAGGTTAGCCCTTACAGTGGTTTATAGTTTCTACAGAAAGAATTTGTTAACAAGAATCGTGGAGGAGAATGTGACGCAGAACCAACTGAAAAAATTCTGTGTATCACACAGGCAAACTACTATTCTTGACCCATAGGCAGATTTGCTTCTAATTCTCCTACTCCAGACAGTTTAATTCACCACCTTTCGAAATGTCATGCATGGGAATGTTGTTTTCGGGCCTACCTCTCTTCGAAACTCTAATTTCGACGCAGAAAGTCCAGGTTTTTCTGCTTCGGGAGGCTATGCCGCATTTCCTGTAGAGCTCCTTCATGTAGAGAGCTTTGTCGGCTTCTGGAGGGCGTCAAGGCACTTCTAAACGAGCCTGCGATGCGAGAGGATTTTGAAACGGGCCGAGAAGCTCGGGCTAACGAATTGCAGAGGAGGAGGACGCTACTTTGGTGAAAAACGGTTGCAAGTGTAAATGACAATGGTTAATGTGAGTTCTCTGGCCGAACAATTTTGAATTACGACGCAATTCATGGTGAGGGGGTGAGGTGTCCAGGCCGATCCGTTAGCCAACGTCACGGCCATCATTCTTCGGCGTGTCTCTGACCGCCATTTCCTTTCTCTGCCATTACCCGCCATCATCACTGCCAATCCATCGATTCTCCCCGACTGGAAACTTCCCACATGTCGGCTCCACATTCCTTTGGTGGATTCGAGCATAACCGAGCTCGTTCAAATCCCACGAGGCCATTTGACTGACTGTGGGTGGCCAGTTGACTGGCCACCGAATTCGTTCAATCCGCACCATTTCACAGACGTGCAGTTTTTAGAGTATTGTCGATGCAATTTGACGAATAAGGTTAGACACTTACCTGTGTGGCCGTGGACGTGTTTTGCAGGCTTTTTAACATGGAACGATGGCTTTGCTCACTGCTGCTTCATGCACAGGCGCTGGAACTCCTTCTTTCATTGGCTGATGCTGTATGTAAGGCTTCGTGACCCGATCCTCTGGTCGTGAACGCTGCATGCATGGCTCTGTCTTTTCTCAGCTGTCGAGGACGTGTTCACGTCCAAGCGGAGCTTGTTGCATGTCTCTTGCATCGATTTCAGCTGCTATTGACTCCATAGTATGTGCTCCAGATGGATCAGCTGCTACAGGATTCCTGTAGGACATCCTATCGCTGCTTCTCCTCCTGGGATGCATGTTGAACGAGCAAGGTTGTATTCGCGGATGAAGGGTCCTGATGGAGCTTTGACAGGTAGAGTGTGCGAGCCTTTGTGTGCTTGATTTGTCCCTTGGGAAAAAAAAAAAAAAAATCAATCTGAGCAAAACAGGACTCTTTGCATGACTGTGCAGGAATAAAGGACCAGATTTTTGTAATGGCGGTGGAAAGAGATGAAACCAGTGATGGATGGAAGAGAGAGGTAGTTGCAGGCCTCATCAACAGACTTCGAGCTTTAAATCCCTTTCCAGAATCGATTTTGGCCTGCCCGAAGGCTCTATAGGATGTTTCCTGTAGAAATGCGGAACTTCCTATAGAAAGCCCCAAAACTTCCTGTAGAAAGCTCAAAACTTCCTGTAGGAGGTTGAATCTCGACCCGAATGTGTTCAAATCCTGGAAAAAGTGAGTGGCCATGGAGGGGGTGTCTGTGAGGATGTTTGGTAGCTTGGTACGGACCCCTGTCCTCGTTTTGCGCGACCTTCTTTATCTGCACCATATTCCCTGCAACCTGCAATAATTCCAGAGATTAGACCTGTTTCTTTTTCTTCTTCTCTTTTTTCTTTTTCTTTTTTCTTTTTTCTTTTTTCTTTTTTCTTTTTGAGAGACAACAGGGGCGCCTCCATGAGGTTTTCACCCCCACTATCTGCCCTGGGCGCCTCAGAGAGGTTTTCGCCCAAGGATCTTTTTTATTCCATTTCTTTATTTTCTGAGAGACAGTTGGGGCACCTCCATGAGGTTTTCACCCTCACTGTCTGCCCTGGGCGTCTCAGAGAGGTTTTCACCCAAGGATCTTTTTATTCCCCCCTTTTTTTTTCTTTTTTTTTTGATGATCAAGGTGTGGCCGGAATACAGGCAGAACCCTTCTCTACTACTAGCACTGATTTTTCCACAGTTTCAATGAACTCCTCCCTCGAAAGGGGTTTCTTGTAGATTTTCAATCGGTGCCCATTGACAAGCATGGGGATGGCTTCTTCATCAATGGTCCTGATAAGGACTGAACCATTTTCATTGCATTTCTCCATTGTATATGGTCCTAACCATCTTGTCCTTAGCTTTCCTTTGAAATCCTTGTATCTTGATTCATACAGCAGCGCCCAATCTCCCGGCTGGAATTGCTTTTCATTAAGGTGTCGGTCATGCCATATCTTCCTCTGGAGTTGAACTACTTCTGAGTGGAGGAGGGCCTGCATTCTGTGTTCATCTAATCCATTCAGCTGCAATAATCTTTCACATTGGGCATGGTTGAGATCTAGGTCCAGCTGAGCTACCACCCTCAATGTATTGTACTTGAACTCTATGGACAGCAAATCTTTCTTCCCGTAGACCAGCTCATAAGGTGTGAAACCTGTTGTAGTCTTCAAAGTGGTGTTGTAGGCCCAGATGGACTCAACCAGGTGATCTGCCCAATCCTTTCTGCTGCTGCTCACAACCTTAGTCAAAATCCCTTCCAATGCTCTATTAGTGACTTCCACCTGCCCATTTGCTTGGGGATGATATGGGGTGGAAGTCATGTGCTTGATCTTGTGATGAGCAAGCAAATCTTCAATCAGGTTGGAGGTGAACTGGCTTCCATGATCGGTGACTAACTCTCTTGGGTAGCCAAACTTGTAGAAGATATTTTCCCTTAAAAACTCGGCCACCTTTTCTTTTGTTGCTGCTTTGATTGCCTTTGTTTCTGCTCACTTTGTCAAATAGTCGGTACACACAATGATGTAAGACCTCTGCTTTGAAGGAGGGTTGATAGGACCCACAAAGTCCATGCCCCACTTCTCAAATGGCTCGAAGGTCACTTGAGGTTGGAGAGGCATTTCATCCCTTCAAGTCGGTTTCCCCATCCTCTGACATCGGTCACACTAGCTGATGTATCTTCTGACATCTTGATGAAGAGTAGGCCAATAGTAGCCTGCCTGTAGAATTTTGAAGGCAGTCCTTTTTGCTGCAAAGTGGCCTCCACAAGGTCCGTCATGACAGGTTAGGAGGATGTCAAAGACTTCCTCCTCCCTAACACAACACCTCAAGATCTGATCTAGGCCAAGTTTAAACAGGTTGCCTCTGATCCAAGTGAACGGGGCACTCTTCCTTACGATTCTTCTCTTCTCCTTTGAGGATAGATGCGAAGGGAACTGTGCTGAGACCAAGTAATTTGCTATATCAGCAAACCACGGAGAGAGTACTGAGATAGAAAACAGATGTTCATCTGGCATCTAGTCATCCACTGTTCCTTCTTCACCTACAAGCAAATCCAATCTAGACAAGAAGTCAGCAACAACATTTTCCTTACCTGGCTTGTCGACAATAGTCAAATCAAATTGTTGCAACAAAAGTAACCATCTAATGATACGAGCATTGACATCAAGCTTATTCATTAAATATCTAATCGCAGCATGATCAGTGTGTACAAATGTTTGATAACCAGTGATGTAGTGTCTGAACTTGTTTAGGGAATGGACTACAGCCAAGAACTCTTTCTCGGTTACAGTATAGTTCATTTCTGCCTTGGACAGGTTTTTGCTGACGAAGTATATGGCATATGGGAGTTTCTCCTCAACTTGTCCTAAGGCTGCCCCTATGGCTTTGTTCGATGCATCAGTGTGGATGTGGAAAGGTAGGGCCCAGTTTAGACCTCTCAAGATCGGGGCGGACACTAGCTTATCTTTCAACTCATCCAGTGCCCCTTGACAGTTGTCAGTCCATTTAAACTCAACATCTTTCCATAAGAGGCCAAACAATGGTGAGGCTAGCTTACTGAAGTCTTTAATGAATCTTTGATAATATCCTACTAAGCCAAGGAAACTCTGAACATCTCTTACCTTTTGAGGAGGTGGGACCTTTTGCATGATAGCAATCTTATTAGGATCCACCTGTAATCCTTGCCGAGAAATGGTATGACCTAGCACGGTCCCTTCAGTCATCAGGATTCACATTTTTCAGGACTGAGGGACATGTTCATCTCAATGCACTTGGTTAGAACTTTTCCTAGATTAGTCAATGCTTCTTGGAAGTTGGACCCATAAGGAGTAAAGTCATCCATATAGATTTCTATCGAATCATGGACCAACTCAGAAAAGATGCTCAATACTGCTCTCTGGAAAGTGGCAGGAGCATTGCATAGCCCAAAGGGAAGGACTCGGTAGGTAAAGGTACCCCATGGACAAGTGAAGGTGGTTTTATCTTGGTCCTCTGGGCTTACTTGGATCTGATTATACCCGTTGAACCCATCTAGGAAAGAGAAGAACTTCTTCCCTGCCAGTCCATCCAACACTTGATCTATGAAAGGCAAAGGGAAATGGTATTTCTTGGTGGCTTTATTAAGTTCTCGGTAATCTACGCAGATTCTCCACTTCCCGTTCTTCTTGGGCACAAGCACTAGAGGTGAGACCCACTCACTATCGGAGATAGGGTAGATGAATCCTGCATCCAACAATTTTTGCAATTCTTCTTTGACAATGTCTTTAAGGGTTGGATTCATTCTCCTCTGAGGCTGCCTGACTGGTTTACAATCTTCTTTAATGTAAATGTGATGGGTACAGACCGAAGGATGGACTCCTTTCATCTCCTTATAGCTCCAAGCGAAAGCATCTAAATGATTGTTCAGTAAGCTACACAGCTCCTTCTCCTGGGAAGGAGATAGGGAGGAACTGATCTTTAAAGTTCTTTCGGGACCAAACTCCACATTCTTAACTCTGGGAGAGGCCGGATCAGTCACACAGAGGTCCACTAAGGTGTTGGCTTGGGTATCTTCCACCAATTCCTCTAAGGACAATGCACTGGGAGGTGGATTTTGAATCAAAGTCTCAATCAAATCATCCTTGGTTTGAGGGCCTTCCCTAGCGGTTTGTATTGTGCACAATGGTGCAGAGTAGACCTCATCCTCATCTCCTTCTTCCAACCAAAGTGGTAAGTCATGTTCTAGCAGAGGTTGGGCAGGAGGATATAGGACTAGCTGCTTGGACATAAGCCCATTCTTGATGGTCATGCTTCCAGCTCGGCAACTGATGTAAGCATCCGCAGTGGCTAACCAAGGCCTTCCCAAAATGATGGGGTATCCAGTGAGCTTTGCCTTTGGCTGAAGGACCAAGAAGTCTGCAGGGTACAACCAAGAGTCAACAGAGACCAAGACATCTTCCACAATCCCATCGGGAGTCACGGTAGAGCGATCTGCCAACTGCAGGACTGTCGAGGTCTTCCTTAAGGAACTCTGAAGGTTGAGTTTAAGCATGGTGTCCCTGGTCATCACATTAATGGCAGCCCCTAGATCAATCAAGGTATGGGGGATTATGGTGCCATTGATGTGGACATCAACTACAGGACTCCCAGGGTCCAAATACTTTAGACAGATTACTTGCCCCAACATTAGATCGAACAGTTGTCTGATGACATTGATAGTCGAGGCATCTCTCTTTCGCCTACCTGAGTGCCTGAAACACTTCTCCTTAATCAATTTGTTGTATATCGGTACATCTTTGATGGCCTGGAGAAGTGGTATTTTCACACACAACTGTTTAAGTTCTCCCAGAAGTTCAGTCTCCTCTGGGTTTGGTTGTGTGGTTACTGTTAGTCGCTCAGGAAAGGGTGGAATGGCTTTGGGTTCACTTTCCTGTTTCTCTTCCTCGTCCTCTGGGGGAGGAGGTTGGCGATCTGGAAGGGTCTTCCCGGATCGCAAGTTGATCTCCTGGATCTCCACAACATAGGTAGGACATGTTGTCTCCCTAGTGTATACCTGTTGGGCCTGTCGGTTGTTGGGGTTCGGGTTCGGTTGAGCAGGCATTTGGGGTTGTCTTGGAGGAGCAGGAGGTAATGGTTGTGGCTGAGCCGGTGGTGGAGGTAGAATGGCGGGAGGAGAGTTGTATTGGGGCCTCCACCCCGGTTGAGGTGCATTCCACTAAGGTTGTGGCTGGACATGTGAGTGAAACGAATTAGCAGTGGGTTGAGTATGGTATTGAGGTGGATAAGACCACGGAGGAGGTGTAGACCAGGAAGGATGAGCAGGGGGACCCCAAGAAGGCATGTGCGCAGATTGGTTGGGGCTATAATAAGCTTGGGATGTCCCTTGCATCCCCTGTTGGTAAGGTCTGGGCCCATGCGGCCTCCTTTGGTTGAGGAAGTAGAGAGGTTCAGTGGTTGCCTCAGTACCTTGGTACATGGCTTTAAATCCGGGAAAGGTTGGGCATTGGTTTGTGGGGTGGTTTTCCTCACAAACGAAACATACCTCTACTGAGTGCAATGGACACTCATTCTTAGGGTGCTTCCTTGTACATCTAGGACAAAAAATGGCCAAAGCCCTCTCAGCTTCCTCTTTCTTTTGTTGGATTCGAAAAGTATCAAGTTGCATGGCAATGGTCTGTCTCATCTCACTTTTGAGGTCTTCCATCTGATTAGCAAACTCATGCTTAGAGAAGGTAGTACTAGCTGAAAGTGGATTCCCCCTACCTCTTTTCCGGGCTGCCCTAGAGTGGTTTCTAAACACAGTCTTTATATCCTCATAAGGTAGTTGGTAGATGTCTCCTCCAGCTAGCATGTGAAGGGTATCTAGAAGGTCTTCAGGGACTCCTCGGAGCAGAACCAGCTTTAGAGATTCAGGGTCAAGTGTGCACCTGGCCTGTTTATAGCTGAGTTGGAACCTTTCCTCGTAGTCTTCTAAAGACTCATCATTTCCCATGGTCATCTGAAAGATTTCTCCCTTTGTTTCCTTTGACCTGCAGTAATCCCAGTATTTGTTGTTAAAGGCTTGCTGCATCTGAGCCCAAGTAGTGATACTGTTTCCAGGTAACCCCATGAACCAGCGTAATGCTGCATCCTTGGGGGTAGAGGGAAAGAGTTTCAACTTTTGCTCGTCTTCTGCATAGTCATAAGTTCGACAAAGGACAACAAACTCAAACAGGAAGGTATCAGGGTCTTCAATGGTCAATCCATGGAAATGAGGTAAGGCTGAGGTACTTATGTTCTTCATTTTCATGTCCCCATTGGTCTCTCGGATGGGGAAGGTACCTTCTATTCTCTCGTCATCATCTCTATTGTTTCTGTTTTCAGCCATGGTCTCAAAAGGAATGTTTTCTTTCTCTTCTTCTGTTATAGGATCTTCGTATATCTCAGGAGGTTCACCTATAGGTTCTTCTAGGTCACTGCCACCAAAGAAGAGAGAAGGATGACTCAGTGAAGTGCTGGGGGTGTTGGGTAGGAATTTTCTGGTATTATCTCTGTTCCTACGAGGCATGAAAAGATTTTTGGTTGCTTTTACTTTTTTTCTGCTTGTACCTGCAAAACTGAAACAGATGGAATTGCAACTAACTAAAATCTATCTTGTGGAAATGAAAATGCGGAATTGAAATGAAAGCAGGAAAGGACTAATCTATTTTGCTGAAATCAGATTGCGAGAATGAAATGCTAGACTACACTTGCAGAATTGAAATTGCGGAATTGAAAGGCTAATCTATGAAAGCAAGAAATGTCTAATTTACTTTTGCAGAAATGAAATTGCAGAATGGAAATGAAATAAACTACTTAGCAAAAGGTTGTAGTAGAAAATAGAAGAAAAGCAGCAATCACAAATACTCTGACGCATCCCCGACAACGGCGCCAAAAAGAGTGGTGGGCTCCAGTATTGCAGCAATAATGCTGCAACTCTTGGGACTCCCTTCTTTACTTTTATCAACCCGGTAGTTCGTAACAAACTTGGAAGCGACGGTGTTGTATGCACAAGTACTAGCTCTTGCCGCAGTTGTCACTTGGTCAGCTAGCACAAGTCCACTAGGAGCTTAAGCCAACTTCTATGAGCTCTAAGAAGAAGCTTTTTAACTAATGGACGAAAGCTAACTCAAAGAAGGCTGATCTACTTGCAGAAGGAAACTGGAAAGCTAAAAGGAAACGTAAACCCTAGCAAACCCTAATTTTACCAGCTAGCCCTACTGATGCAAGAAAGAGGATGCAAGCTACTGAAAGAGATGCCATTGACTTCTAGGAAGGTAAATACATGTATCTAAGCTACTTCTACAGTAACATCTGAAACAAACATCTTTTTTTATTTTTGAATAAGTTATTAGAATTATCATGCATGCGATTTAACTGTTTTTTACTGTGCAAAGGTGGATTGGCGAGAGGAAATGCTTGGAGGAGGTCAGGAAGGTTCAGAGAGGGCCTAAGGGGTCCCTAACACCCTTCCAGAGAGTTTCACAGAGTTTGGCTATCAAGAAACCTCATTCGTGAGCTTCTACAGGAAGTCTGCAGGGGTTCTACAGGATGTTCTGGGATTTCTACAGGATGTCTGTAATTTTCTACAGGTTGTTCAGAAATGGGATTTTGGAGGATGGATGGAGAGGGAAAGGTGCAGGAGGGAGTATGGAGGTAGGATAAGGTTTGAGGTGGTCCAGGATTTGGTGGATGGAGTTGAGGAAAGATGTAAATGGCTGGATTTGTTCAAGGAGGACTGAAGCAATGTTGCACAAAAACTAGGATTATGTGAGCAAATGACAAACGTGAGGCAAGAGTCCGTGTCAGGGGATGGAGCAGATGGGATTGATGAATTATGGGTAGATAGAGAAGTGGTACAGGTGCTCTGTAAGTTATTTTTCCAACTGAACCAACGAAGACTTGTAAAATCTGAGACCTAGTTATGTTGACCTAATCTGATCTAGCTAACAGTAAAGAGAATGAACAGAAGTTTTACTCGCAAGGAAACCATGTATATTAACTATGCAACGAAGCATTCAAGAATCTGAACATGTAACCAACTTCTGCAAATGACAATCAAACACTAATGATTGCATGACAAAGCAAAGTCAGTGTTTTTGTGGGTAGCAAGGTCACCTTGATCCCAGCTCCTGATCCCACTGAGGGAGAGGTGAAATCAGAGGTTTTTGATGGCCCTTTTCTGAAGCTTTTCCCTCTCAATAACCTATAAACTCAATCTGAACATCAAAAGTCTTTCTAATCATCAACAGTGACCTTGTTAATCAGCAAGATTTAATCTACTTAAGAGAAATGATTTTGCAAATACATAAAGAAAAAATAACAATACATAAAGGAGGCCTTGGCACTCAGGTTGGGCCCAACCCCAAGAGCTGTCGGCTCCTATAAAGAACTCAGATATGATGCCAAGTAAACCTGCTTCTCATTACTCAAAAATAATCATCACAAGAAAGTTATACAGCAGTAGCTACAAGAAAACAAGCTGAGAAAATGATAGCACTATAGTGAAAATACCAACAGTTCCAAAAGTAAACTACGAAGGTTGAGGCCTTCCTATTTATACACTACGAGGGGTCTAGCAGCCCTCCTAAATTCAAGGAACTCGGCTGTTCCAACTGCTAGTAAACAGTCACTCTTCCCAAAGTTGCTTAGCTGCCTTTAGAATTCGTTTTGGTGGCCTGTTGAGCTCGGAGTTGAGGGTGGAGATTTCGAGGAAGGCCCATTTAATTCCAGAGACAACCTCCTTACGAATCCTCACCTCAAGCTTGGCTGTCACCTGACCCATAATTGCTTGGTTTTGCTCCAAAATTTGTCCAAAAAATCTGAAATAACCACATATTAGCCTCCTTGGTAGAGTGACCACCCTTATTCGTTCAAATAACATAAACATACTAAAAAATATGCATAATCTATGAAAAATGGAGGATTGAACAAGGACAATTAGGCAAAATGAGCCCAATAAGTTACCCAATTCGGGGCTCATCAGTTTTCTTTCGATAAACTTGGTGAGAAAGGTTACCATCAGGCAGATGGGAAACAATAACATCAAGGAAAGGAAGAGAATTATTGGATTCTATTTCCATAGTGAATTGAATAAGGGGAATAATGCTATCGAGATGGTCAAGAAAGACATAGAGGGTTTGACGACCATGTTGCCAAATGACGTAAGTGTCATCAACGAATATACACCAACATTTAGGCTTGAGATGCCAAGAGTTTAGGGCTCTGGTTTCAAAGTGTTCCATGAAGATATTAGCCACAACTAGGGATAGGGAAGAACCCATAGTTGTTACTTCAGTTTTCTCATATAATATGCCATTGTATGAAAAGAAGGTGGAAGAGAGGCAAATTTTGATAAGGTTGAGGGTTTCTTCATTTACTAGATTAGAGATCATGCTTAAAGCTTCAGGGAAAAGAATTTTTGTGAACAAGGAGACCACATCAAAACTAACCATAATGTCATTTTCTTCAAGGCAAAATTTTTTGGATTTATGAATGAAGTCATCATAATCTTTGATATAAGAGGGGGTGGAGCCTACAAATTGTTGAAGCTTTGTGGCTAAATACCGACTAAGCACATGGGTGGGGGCTCCTATGGCACTAACTATAGGTCTAAGAGGGACTCTGGTTTATGAATTTTGGGAATACCATAGATTTTAGGGGTTTGGGGGGCATAGGGGATGAGGAGTTGTTGAATAGAAGAATCAATGGATGAGGATTTTATGGCTTCAGTGACACGTTGTATGATGGAATTAATGGGATTTTTGGAAAGAATTTTGTAAGAGGAGGAGGAGAGGAGATCACGAAGTTTGGAATCATAATCTTGAGAATTCATTACTATAGTGGCATTGCCTTTATCAACTTTAAGAATAAGGATGTCAAGGTTGTCATTGAGGCGCTTAATGGATATGGCTTCTTCCTTGGTAATATTAGGCTTGGGAGGCTTGGTGTGACGAATAACCCTACAACAATCTTGCCGGATTTCTTCAGCAATTGGAGCGGGGAGGTTTTGAGTGACTAATTCAATAGAGAAAATAATATCTTCTTTGAGGATACGATGAACGGCTAGGGAAAAAATGAAACCTTTTTCAAGGGGGAGATGGGTGGAGGAATCAAGTTCAAGGAATGAGAGATTGAAAATAGAGGAAGGTCGAGAAAAGGAGGAGGAAGATCAGGAGGGGGAATTTTCAAATGGAAGGTTATTATTTTTAAGATGAGGGAAATTGTTATTATTATTAATGGATTTATTATTATTAGTTATTTTATTATTGTTAGGATTATTATCATTAAAGATATTTTTAATGGATAAATTATCATTAATTAATTTATTAATATTAATTTCATTAAGAGAAAAGTTTGTGGGGGGGGATTTATGTTAGGATTACCATTCTCAGAGTTATTATTAGAGTTATCTTCATTATACTTATTATTGGGGGGAATTTATAATAATTGAGAAATTATTATTATTAGATACATTGTTAATATGGAAATTATTATTAGAAGAGATTTTATTAACCAATTGAAGAGCAAGCGAATTAGGATTGATTTGGTTAAAGGAAACAGTTAGAGAAGGATCATTATTAGAAGAATGGAAATAATTGAATCTAGTGTTATTTAGAATAGAGGAACTGTTAATTCGAAATGATGGAGATTTGTTTACATAAGAAGAAACTTGATTCAAATTACAAGACGATGACGAAATATTATTAGAGGGGGGATTATGGTATTACTAGATCACGTGATTAGATTAGGGTTAGTATTCAGAGGACTGGAGTCGCAAAAATAAATTGGAGAAGTGATTTCCATTTGATCCAAAGCATGGTTGGTTAACATGTCAAACGACAAGGAATTGGATATCGACCAGTTTGTGTGAGATGGAAATCCTTGAATGGATTGAGAAGGCAATGAAGGATGTGGGTATAAATTAGGAAGGAAGTTAGATGAGGCTTGCTCAAATAGGGAACGAGAACAAAAATCAACAGATTCCGCTACAGTATCCGCTACAAGAGGGAGGACGCATGATTGGAAAGGTGTATAAGCAATGGAGCAACTAACATGGAAGGGTTCAAACCCCTTAGAACCCTTAGGCAATTATTCCAATCAACTAAAGATAAATCAAACCCCATGCAATGATCAGGTGTCTACCAAATCCCTTGTTCATGTGGGAAGTCTTACATTGGCCAAATTGATTGTTCAATCTATGTCCACGTCAAGAAGCACATTGCAGACAACAGTGGCCAAAGAGTGGCTAAATTTGCCATAGCTTAGCACTCTTATAATACCAAGCACCTCATTTTCTTTAATCAGGCTTGCCCCTTAGCTTGTATCCCTTTTCATAACTCTTGTATCATCAGGGAATCTTTATAAACTGAAAAGCATCCCAATAATTTCAATCAGGAAGATGGCTATATGCTTAGCCACTCCAGGAAGCCTATAATCCATCAACTTTCTTCTTCTTAAACCCCCTCTCCCTCTCCCCTCCCACTCGCCTTCTCTCCTTTATTTTCCTTAGTTTCTTTTTTCCCCCTTTCTTTAAACCCCCTTTTAAAAAAATAAAAATTATTATTGATGAATTTTTAATCTTTCTTCCATCTCCAAATAAAAATATATTCCTAAATAATTTTATCTATTAATCCTATAAATAATATTAATTAAAAATTCTTCTTATATTAAAATCATTTTGAGCCTTGACTCAATACTTTTATATATATATATATATATATATATATATATATTCTTCTTATATTAAAATCATTTTGAGCCTTGACTCAAAAGTATATATATATTCTTCTTATATTAAAATCATTTTGAGCCTTGACTCACAACTATATATATATATATATATATATAATTTAGGCTATTAATCTAAATATATATTTTTAAGTTATTATAAATAAATTTATTTATAAAACTTTCCCTTTTGTCCCCTACCATTTAGTCTATTTATTATAATTTAGCTAAACTATTAACAATTTAATAATAATTATTTTTTTTGGAAAATCTTTTATTTGTTATACATGTCGTAGGCATGGTATTATGCATTCAATTTTTCTTTGACTATATATTAATGTGTCTTTGAGCAAAAAAAATTGCGGCTTATCCAAAGTTTAACATTGAGAATTCAATTTTTGTTATTTTTTATTACTATTTAAATTTATTTATTTGTAAAGTGATTGGTTGAGGTCTGATTATGGGTGTTGTTTAGGGAGTTGTATTTAGTGTGACTTTTCAGACTTTCCGGTGCCAGAATCTGACGGAAAATTTTGAGGTGAAATCTTGATTTGTGTTATTTAAACTAGTTTTTTCACTATATATATGGATTCAGCACCCTGAAAAACCCATAGGGCACTTCGATTGTGCAAGGGTTACCCATCAAGCTTGTGATTTCAATAAATTTCTGCGGAAAAACCCACATGAAAAACTTCCAAAAAGTCTCACTAAAGAAAACTCGGTTGTTTAGTAACTTCCATTTTTCTGTTAGTTACTAATCTTTTTGTTTCCAGTTTTATTTCTTTTTTATTCAACTTTTTTTTTTTTTTTTTGTTATTTTTCTATTATCTTCATTTTCATGAATTATAGTTTTTCTCTATATTTTCAATTTAAGTTCACAAATTTAAAAAACAAAAAAAAAAACAAAACAAAACAAAAAAACAAAAACAAAAAAAAAACAAAACAAAACAAAACAAAAAACAAAGAAAAAACAAAAAAAAAAAAACAAACAAACAAACAAAAAAACAAACAAACAAAAAAAACAAACAAACAAACAAACATATCTATATATATATATATATATTTAGTTTATTACTTTTTAATTTGAGTTTTATTTCTATCTTTTTCCATGGTTTTCTTTTTCTATTTTCAATTCCAATTCCATTAATCATAGCTTTTTTCTTGTTAATTTTTTATTTGACTTTTTTTTTACCCTAGGAACAACAACTATTTCTCTTTCCTATTTTCGATTCCACTCGAAAAGCTACCATGCATCCTCCCCTTCTTTGCAGCGATGTTGTTATTTCCTTTTCCCTTTGCTGCTTAGTTTTTGTTTCAACTTATGCTTTGTTGTTGTTTCCGATATGAAGAAAACAAAATCTGAATTAAATCAGTGTAAAACACGTAATCAAGAGGGATTGACAACTTGAACAATGAAGAAGATGACTAAATATTTTGAATTCATTCGCACACCATTGCACAGTCCATTGCAGATTTCTGTAATACACAATGGACGTATTAATAAATGAAACCTTTTTTTGGATTCCCACACCTTTCCAGCGCTTGGGTCGCGATATTATTTATGGCAGGATGCCGAGTTAAGTTGGAAAGCCTTCGAGGACAAGTGCCCCCACAAACTTGCTCATCTCTCAATAAATTGCTATTATTTATGCTATAAATGAAGATTAGTTATTATGGGCTTGGAGTAATTTTAATGATAATTATTATTATTATTGAATGTAGGAAGGGAGATTGGATAATAATTATTATTATTGATTGTAGGAAGGGAGATTGGATGAGAATGGTTGGTAATGGCCTCTAAGTCCAAGGCTCCAAGGCTCCAGTGTAAAAATTATTTCCATCACCATAGTCTTATTTTAGAAGTATTTTTGAAGAGGAATTATTTAAATCATGTATACTCTTTTATTTATATTAATGTCTAGGTTTCTTTTTAAATATCATTATTTATTTATGGAGTTGAGTATATTGGTATTTTATTTCCTAATCCATTTCACTCAATAAAAGTTGTTCATATTAATATATGATTTTCTATTACATTTCACCCATTAAAATTTATTTGTTGTATATAATGTTCCTTGTTTAATATTATAGTATAGTATAAGATAAGTATGTGTTGCAAAAAATATGTTTTTCTTTATACTTATTATATTAAAATTAAATAATGGAAATTATATTTTGAGAGATAATAATAAAATTTTGGTTTCATATTTGTTGTCTTCGCTGCCACAAACACGCTTACATTCATCTCTATATCAATTATATACATTGTCAATGAACATTGTAGGAGACAAATTTTCATGCAAAACAAGTTTCCTGGAATTACATCTCATTCAATTGAAACTAAGTTTCTCCATATCAATTTGAAAAAAACACTTTCAAAGAAATAAAGTTATAAAATTTCATTACAAGCAATGAGCAAGGGTATTCTCCAAAAGGCACCATTTTAGCACAACATTTTCACTTTCATATCTATTTTTTCTTCAAGACAGGCACCATTTTAGCACAACATTTTCACTTTCATATCTATTTTTTCTTCAAGACTTTAATTAATCAGCTCGTAGCCTATCAGTAGTATAAACTCCATTTTAACTATATTTAAAGTAAGTGACAAATACTAGCTACTACATAGCACTTGTTAAAAATGAAATTATGAAAAGAATATATATATATTAATCTATCTTCAAACTTCGACTTAATTTATCAAGAATTAAATTAAAATTTAAATCTCTATACCATGTTTCAAAAACTTTTACCAGTCAATAATTTATTTTTTGTCTAGTTTCTCATTCATTTGTTCATTTTTGAATTTCTTTGACCTTTATATTTTGTTGACCCTCCATCCCTTGATCGTTCATAATTTTTAAATTTTTGCATAATTATTAATATTTTTAATATTTTCGCTCCATCGCTATGCCATTCTTTCATTATTTAAAAGGTTGCTCACCTCTCACGCTTAATATTTATCTACTTTCTAGTTCTTGAAGATGGGTGGAGTGAAACGCGGGATAGAGAAAACCTCTATACAGTTCATATTTGAAAGTTTTAAGCAATATGAATAAATGTCAAAAGATAAACACCTACACAATTTATTTCCCAAAGATTCAAACAAGATAAACAACTATGGAAATCGCCACTCTCAAATTACTTTTTTTTTTTTTGCTAAAGCAAGAGTCGTACCTTCTATTTCATTAAAACTAAAAACAAAATACATAAAATACAACAGTCCCAAAGGAACTGTGGGCCAAAGAAAAATCAAACCACTAAAGGCCTAGATCACCGAGCTCAAGGCTTAAAAGCCGAGCCAAGGTCCCACAAACCAAACTACAAAACCCACAAAAAACAAACAAGAACCTAGACCGTTCGATCCCCCCTTAGAGATCTGATAGCCGAGGCTCAAATCGAGGTGAGAACATGCCTCCACTTTAAAAAAGATTCGGACCCGATGAGGAAATAGGGACCATTCTAAAAGGATTTCGCGTCTGAATGGGGGGATAACCCTCGAGCATGTCGTCCGCCCGAAAACCACTAATTCCCATCATGAAGCGCAACAAGCACAGAAGATAACGCTCACCCGGACCTGCATACTTTTCCTTGATCATCGAATCGCCTCGCCAGATCCAACGGTGGAGGATGATATCGCAAGACCAAAAAGCATGGAGAATGACCGCGTGATAAACGCCCTGGACCCACCAACATGCTCGCTTAATCTTGACCGTGGAATCTTCGTGCTTGATCCAACGGCTGTGGAACATATCGCACACGCCAAGAGCACCGAGAATTACCGCGCGATGAGGGCGGTATTCCTTCCTGTCCCTTGGCCACGTGTTGCTTTGTGAATGGAATCGCTCCCAACTCCGAAAAACCACTTTCAGCTTGAAGGCCCTGCGATAAACCCGAAACCACCCTGCGAGTGGTATTGCCACCACAGAAAGAAAAACAGGGGTTTTTGAGTCTGCGCGATAAATTCCCTGGACCCACCAACATGCTCGCTTAATCTTGACCATAGATTCATCGAGCTTGATCCAACGGCTGTGGAACATATCGCTCATGCCAAAAGCACCGAGAATTACCGCGCGATGAGGGCGGTATTCCTTCCCGTACTTTGGCCACGTGTTGCTTTGTGAGTGGAATCGCTCCCAACTCCAAAAAACCACTTTTAGCTTGAAGGCCCTGCGATGATTCAGAAACCACTTAGCAAGCGGTTTTGCCACCACAGAAAGAAAAACTGGGGTTTTGAGTCTGCCGAGAAAGCCAGGAATCCGGCCCCTCGCCCCAACCCATCTCCTCGGGCGACTGAACCAAAGGAAGCTGAAAATTCCTCCGTTCTGCCATCTATCCAAGAAACAACGTCTGCCTAGCAAACTCCCCCAGCGCCTTCTATGATTGTTCTTGCCAGGGTTGATGAGGCCGACAGTGACCTGCATCCCAAAATTAACCTCACTTTGGAAATAACACTTCATAAATAAACCAAAACACTTCATCAATAGACCAAATCAATTAGACCCCATCTCTGTGGCTCTGTTGCGAAACACCATTCTGTCCTCATCTGCCTGATCTTGACATAGCGCCTTTAATCTATTCTGAGGCATCTCTTGCCAACTCAGCTCAACCTTGCTTTTGGTGCAGAGCACCCCTTGATTGGCCAGGATGTCCGCCAATTTATTTGCCATCCTTAGCACATGGGTAAAACTCACGGTACATAAGCCCAGGAGGTGAAGCTGAATCCATTGAAAGACCTGGAGCAACCTCCAGTGTTTTGAGACTTTTTCTGGCTCATGCCATAGCTGATTCTCTTGACCGAGTTAATGATTAACTCAGAATCAGCTTCAAAAATTATATTCTAGAGATTATTCTCCTTCAAGAATTCTAAACAATGCTCAAGAGCCATTAATTCTGCCATATTATTCGTGGCTCTTCCCAAATGGCAGTGGAAAATAAAAAGGATGCAACCATTTTCATCCCTTAACACCCCTCCAAAGCCAGCAATACCCGGGTTGCCCTTTGAGGCCCCATCAATGTTGTATTTCAAAAAACCCTGCGGGGGGGGATGCCAGTAATCCTGCTTAGTGTCCTGTGTCATTACCTTCCTATCCAAGCCCTGTGGTATAAGTCCTTGCATACCCAACTGAAGAAGTATCTGCATTTCAGCTTCTGAAGGTGGATTCTTTGGGGAAGTTCTCACAATAGTACCTACCGTCTCCTTAAGTTGTCTTAAGATCTGCTCAAAAATGTGTTGGGAGGAACTTTTTACATTTTTGAAGATTTTGTTGTTCCTTTCTTTCCAGACATTCCATATTATGAAGCTTAGCGTTACAGCCCAAGCTGAGCAAAGAAATTCCTTCTTACATTTTTGAAGATTATGTTGTTCCTTTCTTTCCAGACATTCCATATTATGAAGCTTGGCGTTAAAGCCCAAGCTGAGCAAAGAAATTCATAATCAGAGAAGTTTCGTCTCCAGTTATTTAGGGTGTTGATAATGCTCCCTTTGTCCCTGTCTGTCTGTCGAAAAATAGTGGCAAAAGCATCCCACAAACTAGAGGTGAAAATACAACTATTGAGAAGGTGCTCCATTGTTTCCTCCTAGGCCTCACAGAGCTGGCATCTGGAAGGACCCAGAACACCCCTCTTCCGAATGTTTTCCCAAGTCATAATTTTCTTATGATGAACCAGCCACATGAAGAGTTTGATTTTCATCTATCCTTGATGCCTCCATAGGATCTGCCAAACCCTGTCCGATACATTGGAGTCCAGTTTAAGGAGTTTGCTTTTTTCCTCCTTAAGATTGAAGGTACCTTCATTATTGTTACCACATCTAAGTTGGTCATGCCCCCCTGTCACTAAAATTTTCCTTTGGTCCAACATATTCAAAAGTGCCTCAGCTTTTGCTTTCAAGGGGCTATCATCCCTGTAACCTATATTCTTCCAGGTTCTCCATTTTCCTTCACTATTGGTTTGGTCCCAAAAATCTTTTACCCTAAATAACCCTTTGGCATCAGTTTCTTTCTTGAGGTCCAGAAAGTCCTCTCTTAACAGTGTAGGTTCTTGTTGCCATTTATCCTCCCAAAACAAAGCAAGATCTCCCTCTCTGATTTCCCAGAAGCTATTTTTTTGTACTAAGCCTCTATTCTCCCAGGCCTTATTCCATATGTGTGAGCCTTTTATGATGCCATTCATCCTTATGTGATCATTATCTTGCCAAGTGCTGGCATATTTTTCTTTCCAAATACTAGCCCACTGAGCTTTTGGATCTTTTACCCAATGCCACCATAATTTGGCCCCTAAAACTTTGCTTAGTGCCTCCGGATCATCCAATCCAAGACCCCCATGGTTTTTAGGTTTGCAAATCTTATCCCAGGCTACCAAGGCCCATTTATTTCTCTGCTCCCCCTTACCCCAAATAAAGTCTCTTTGAATGGTTCTAAAATGTTGCAAAACTCCTTTTGGAGCTGGAAGAGCTGATAGCATGAAGACAGGGATAGATTAAAGAACAGCTTTTGTAAGCACTAACCGACCAGCCAAGTTTAAAGATCTAATAATCCATTCCCTGATTTTATCCTGCATCTTATTAATCATCGGCTCACAAATGCTCTTGTGAAAAGGTTTGTCCGTTAGAGGAACTCCCAAGTATTTAGAGGGAAGGACATCCCTTTGAAAGCCCAGAATTCTGGAGATATTTCTCTGAATAGCAATATTGGTATTAAAGAAAAAAATCTTAGACTTGGAGAGATTAACTTCCATACCTGTAGCCATGGCAAAGTCACACAGGATTTGTTTATAAGCTAGAGCTTCTTTGACCGTGGGGATTCCCTGCAACATGGTGTCATCAACAAATTGTTGATGGGTCAAAGCTTGTCCAGTCTCAGACAGTTGGAGCCCCTTGATGTTGCCAACTTCTTTCGCATGCTTGATTGACCGACCAAGTCCTTCCATCATGAGGATAAAGAGAAATGGAGAGAGCAGATCTCCCTGCCTGAGACCTCTTGAAGGATTGAAAGTCATGGAAGGAGAACCATTAACCAGAATTGAAAAGCTAGAAGAAGTCACCAGGGCCATGATCCATCTTACCCAGTTATGATCAAACCCAAAAGCTATAAGGACCTTCCTGATATAGGTCCAATTCAACTTATCGTAAGCTTTGGCTAGGTCCAATTGCATGACCATGCCAGCTTTCCTGTTGCTTAACAATGAGTGTACCACCTCATGCACTTGAATGATGTTATTGAGAATTTGTCTGCCCTCCACATAACCAGATTGCTCCACAGAAACTAGAGTAGGAAGAAGTGGTTTGAGTCTATTGGCAACAACCTTGGATATTATCTTGTACACCACATTACACAAAGCTATGGGTCTAAACCTGTCTGGAGTCTGAGCATTGTCTTGTTTGGGGATCAAGGAGGTGAAGGAAGTATTGAGCACCTTCAAAACGATTCTATTCATTCTGGAGTCCTCCACCACATTCAAAATGTCTTGTTTAACAATGCTCTAGCAAGCCTTAAAGAAATCCACATTGAAACCATTAGGGCCTCGCGCTTTACTATTCTGCATTTCTTTGATGACCTCACTAACCTCCTCTTCAGTCACTAGCCTATTAAGATTGAAGTTATCCTCTCTTGTTACAAGCCTAGGTATATGCCTTGTTAAGTCCTTGATAGAATGATCTCTGTCTGAAATGGTTTCCTTTGTTATACTTCGAAAGTGCTGGACTAACGCAACTTCTATCTCTTCATGGGTATTAAGAAGATGACCTCCCTCGTCCTTGATCGAAGAGATCCTATTATGAGATCTATTCGCCATGTTGTATCTGTGGAAAAATCGAGTGTTTCGCTCCCCTTCTCTTAGCCAATGAACTCTAGATTTTTGTCTCCAAAATATTTCCTCTTGTTTACATAAATTCTCCCAGTCTTGATGATGTTTGGTAACTTGATCATTCCTGACTTTATCAAAGCCATCCGTGATAAGGGCTTGATTGAGTTCCTGCATTTTGTCTTCAACAGCGCTTTTCGCTTCAAAAATATTGCCAAATTCATTCTTGTTCCAGTCTTTAAGTCTGAGCTTGATATGCTTTAGTCTTTTGTGTAACAGAAACATTCTTGTACCCTGAATATGCAGATCTTCTGTCCACCATTTTGCAATGTTGCTGATGAAATCTAGGTGGGTGAGCTAGATGTTCTCAAATCTAAAAAGGTCTATTCTTGGGGGTACAAATGCCCTGCACCTCAAGTTGTACTGGCCAATGGTCTGAGCCTCCAAAGGTGAGAATTCTCGCTATCATTTCCTTGTTGGTTAGCATAAGGTCCTCTGAGATTATGAATATGTCTAACTTTGAGGCTACTTGAGACTCTCCTCCTCTTTTATTGTTCCAAGTAAAGAGGCCATTACTCATATCAGTGTCAACTAGCTTCATATTATCTATAAAAGTTTGAAATGCAATGGAGTCTTTGCTTAAAGTTCTGGTTCCTCCTTTTTTCTCTGAAAGTGATTTGATCATGTTGAAGTCCCCACCTATGATCCATGGTACTCCTACATGTCTATCTCTTAAATCCACAAGAGAATCTAGAAACCTGAGTTTATCATCCATTCTTTGAGGGCCATAAGCATTTGTGACCAAATAAGTCTCCCTATCTCCCACAGGTTGAATAACCACTGATAAATAATTCCTAGATGCCTCAGCATCTATTATGCCAAGGTTTTGGGGGTTCCAAAGAGTGAGTATGCCTCCTGTTGTATTATCTGCTTTAACTTCTATAAACTCAAATCTATTGAGCCATTTGCTCTGAATTTCTTTTATTTTTTGAATGGAACATTTAGTTTCCTGGATAAAGATCATATCTGGAGCTTCTTGTTTCATTCTATTGCTAAGTATTCTTTGTTTTCTTTTACTACCTAGACCTCTGATATTCCAAGATGTGAACTTCATTATTAAAGATTTGTAAAGGAGTAATTGGTTAGGTCTTTCATCTTACCTGAATCTATCATTAGCTTTCCACATTCCATCAATAACTCGTTCTGCTTTTTTCTGCCTCTTTTCTTTCCTGGGTTTCTAGGAGCTAACCCTGGTGTGGTTTTCATTGTTTTCACACCTTCGTTGCTCTGCCTTTCATTGTTTCTTTGCCCTTGTTACCCTTTAGCCTGTGTTTTCCATAGGAACAGCTGTTGTACTCTATTGAACTTTTATTGAGGTAATGAGTCTACCCCTTCCATGGTTCCCTGTTTCAAGAACCCTTCCGGATCTAGGTGTTCTCTATCAAGAATCTCCTGCAGTTCATGATCCTCCATATCCATCTCACTCTGGGTCATTTCTTGGTCCATCTCAAGTTCTCCATCGCTCAGCATAGTCTCTTTCTATTTATTACTATCCTGTGTTTGTTCCCTATCTTCTTCTTTCTCCTTCTCCCCTGGGCTTCCTTCCATTACCTGATCTACTTTTGTTATCTCTTCCTCTTCTTCGAGAACTTGGAACCTGTTCAGACTGGCCTGTTGCCCTCCTGTTTACTATTGCTTTTGCCCCCTTTTGCCCCCTTTTCCTCTATATCCCACTTTGTGAAAGTTTTCAGTATCTTTCATTGTGGTTGCTTTACTTCTGTTCTCTGTTTTACTGAGAGGGAAGTCTCTAAATAGGTGCCCATGCTCATGGCACCTGCGACATCTGAAGGGAATATGTTCATAATCTACTATTTGCACCCATTCTTCATCAAAAACTTCCAAGATGACCTCATCCAGTAGAGCTCTAGAGAGATCCATCTCCACACATATTCGTGCGAAGGAAGTGTATTTTCCCCTTCTAGTGGCCTCAGAGGCTTTGACAAAATGCCCTAGTTTATTTCCTATGGCAGATAACGATTCCATTTGCCAGTAATCAAGAGGTAGGGAGTAGAGTCTTACCCAGATCGGGACCGAAGTGAAAATCTCTCGCTCCGGGACAAAATTCATCATCCATGGCCGCATGTAGAGGCCTGCTGCAGCGTAGAAGTAGGGTCCTCCTTCAAACACCCTGTCTTTGTCCTCAATATTTGTAAAGACCACAGTGAAGAAACCCTTTGACCCAAGATGTAGGTCTATGCTTCCTTTTGGTTTCCAGTGGTGTTTAATCCATGCTTGTAAAGCCTTTTCAGTGGGCCATAATCCCATGAATTTGCAAATGATAACATAGGTCCACATGTGGTCCCTGTGTGCCTGCAGAGCAAGATCATTTAAAACTACTCTGAGAGTAACCTCAGCCTTGGGTTTGCATGGCCCCTTTTGCGCCTTGTTTTCTACTCCCTGTTTTTTGTCTTCTTCCTCATTATCTTTTGTGTTGTTTTCCTCCCTTGGTTTGGTTAAATCTTGATCCTCTTCCATGTTCCTTTTCCCTTCTCCTAAAGGACCTCTGATAGATTCTACTGGTTTCTTACCTCGACTGGCAACTGCCTGCCTGTAGGAGGGAGTGGAGCTCCCCCCTTTGCGCGCCTGCATGGAGCTCAGAAACCTGCAACCCTATCTCTTCGTCCATGTCCTCCCCTCATCAAGCTCCGTCTCTCCTTCGTCCCGCAACAAGAAGCACTCTCAAATTACTTATTATTCTACTAATTTTTCTTATTTATCAAATTATTATACTTTAAAAATAATTTTATTGTTTTTAAATAAAATTAGTTAGTTTTTTTCCAAAAAAATAATAATATAATTTTAAGAAAATTAAATAATTCCTTACCCCTTTAAATAAAGTTCAGGTAAATCAAAATAAACGTTAATAACTCCCCCCAAAATAAATGTTAATAACTCCCACCCCCAAAATAAACCTTAACGACTTATATAATACTATCGTATGTTTATTAATAAAAATAAATATAATTAAATATTTAGATTTGATGGTTTCAAGGTCTGGAGAAGACTTTGGGAGTTTGTTTAATTATATTTGTTTTCATTAGGTGCGGTCTACAATATGAGCTATCTCACCCTCTCATTTGGCTTCATGAATAATCTAGTTATAAGCCACTCAGGAAGATTTAGAGCCTAGTTACATTAACTTCTAGTGCTTCTCCAAATCTGGGTGATGCCATGAGGCCTCCTATGTTGTTGTTGCTGATAGCATTGGCATGGAGTGCTCAAGTACAAGGCAATTACTTTGATCACAAATACAACAAAGGAGATCGTGCCGCTCTATGCAAACAAGGTTGGACCCTTTCAGAATCCAAGGTACTTATCCTCAAGCCATTACTCTCTGTAATCCCAGAACATTTCTTCGATTTCTTGTTTTAGGATTTTCGGGCTATTCACGTTTGAGATCTATTATCAATCTATCCATGTGCGCTTCTGACTCATACTTGTAAGAGCAGAGTATTGCAGAGGGTATTGATTGTTTCTTAGTAAATGGGCATCATGAACTTGTGAGATAATCGATATTGGTCTCACAGGTATATGTTTCTTTGGTATGTGTTGGTGTCGGGGTCTAAATCTCCATGGAGATTGATCTGGTGATTCCCACTTAAAAGCCATTAGGTTATCTAGATTCTAAGGTTTTCTGTTGGAATTCGGTCATATTTTTTGTTTTCCTGTGGGGGTTCCACAAGGTTTTCTCATTTGGCTTTAATATATTAACTAGCACAAACCCATCTAAACCCTGGTTCAATATGCACCTTGAAGTTATGGACCTCGAGGTTACACTAGATCCTCGAGGGTCACAACCCCGAGGCATCTTTCAAACCCAAATTGAAATGTGGGTTTGCACCAGTGTCTGCCTTCAATGCATTGGATGTACTATTATGCACACGGCCTCACCACACACATGAATACTGGATGGATCAACCCCACTACCATCCCCATTCAGGTTGTGTGCCTCATTTTTCTTGGAGAATTAAGTAGCACAGATCCATTTAAACCCAGGTCTGAAATGCACTTCAAGGTTTCATATCCCAAGTTCCAAGATTTAATTTTTCATCCTGTTGTGACTTGAGCTATGTATTGTCAAGATTTACAATCTCAAGGTGGATATTGGACACAAGTTTAGATGTGTTTGTGTTATTGTCCATATTCATTTCACCCAATCCATTGTATACATTCAATATACTAGTACACACACAGAGTTAATGGGACAGCCCCATTCCCAGCTCGAATGTAAAATGCACCTTGCTTCTCCTGGTGCAATTATCCACTAGCACAAATCTATCTAAATCTAGGTTGGTTGTGCATATCATGGTTACATATCTCATCCTCCAATATTTTTTATGCATTGTTAATTTGTGTGAACTTGAGATATGCATCCTTAAGCTTTTGGCACCTAGAGGTGCATGTGAGACCCAAGTTTTGATGGGTCTCTACTGGTGTCTGTATTGAATACACTCAATGCACCCTCTAGATTGAATGGACTGTTACTCAGTAGCACACACAACACAAATGAAAAGTTCCAACTGGAAATATCCTTCTTTCTCCACCTGCAATATAGACCAAGCAATAACATGATCAACATCCTTTACATATCTTTTAAGCAATGAAACATGAAAAAAAACATGGACTTTCAATATTAGAGGTAGTGCAAGTCTATAGGCCACTTGTCCAATCCTCTCAAGGATCTCAAAAGGCCTGCAATACCGTGATGCCAACTTGGAACATGACCTGATCCTCAAGGAGCTCTTCTTGGGCTTGATGTGAAAATACACATGATCCCCAACCTGAAACTCCTTAAATGCCCTATGTTCATTTGCATAAATTTTATACATGTCCTGTGCTACCTTTAGTTCTTCTTTATAACTTTCATTTCTTGTTCCATGTCTTCCAACATGTCCATTCCAATAAGTACCCTGTTCACTGGATCATTTCAGCTGATGAGAGTGTTACAACTCCTCCCATATAGTGCCTCAAACAGACTCATCCTCAGTGACTCTTGATAACCGTTGTTGTATGCAAACTCAACCAATGGAAGGTGCTCCTACCATCTCCTCTGTTGATGCATGACATACATCCTCAACGTATCCTCAAGTATCCTATTGACCCTCTTTGTCTATCCATTTGTCTATGGATGATAAGTTATGTTGAAGGCCAACTCTATCTCCAATCCTATGAACAACTCCTTCCAAAACTTGGAAGTGAACTTGGCATCCTTGTCTGACACAATATTCTTCGAAACACCATGCAATCTCACGATCTCCCTTATGAATACATGTACTACCTCACTAGCTGAATAAGTATCCTTCAATAGAATGAAGTGAGATAACTTGCTCAACTTGTCCACCACAACCATGATAGAATCGCGATGCCTTGATGTCCTCAGAAGACCTGTAATGAAATCCATGGAAATGATCTCCCATTTCCATCCCAAAATCAGAATAAGCTAAAGCAACCCACCTAGATGCTTACACTATGCTTTAATCTATTGACAATTCAAACATCTCGCCACAAACTCTGCCACTTCCTTATTCAGATTTGACCAATAGTAGAACTTCTTCATAGTTGTCAACGTCTTCTGATGTCCTGGGTGAACTGAATATGGTTTAACATGAAACTCCCTCAAGATAAGCTTCTTGATTTCACTGTCATTCGACACATAAATCTTGTCCCTAAATCTCACCAAGCCATCTGCCGTGAGACGATAATCTACATCTTGATCACCTGTACCCTGCTATATCCTGTGCATAAGCTCCCTGTACCTATCATCATGTTGTCATGCATGTAAGATCTGATCCTATAGATCTGTCCCATATGAGATCACTGCTACAACATGGTTCAATTGTACTTTCCTGTTGAGAGCATCTGCAACCATGTACTCCTTTCCCTTAATGTACCTGATCTCAAAGTCAAGCTCACTAAGGGTTGCCAACCAACTAGCTTTCCTGGCATTCAGATTCGACTGGTCAAAAAAATATCTCAACCCACTGTGATTGCTCATCAACACAAACCTCCTGCCAAGAAGATAATGTCTCAATATCTTCAAGGCATGAATAATAGCCGCCAGCTCAAGATCATGAATCATGTAGTTCCGCTCGTGCTCATTCAGTTTCCTGCACTCATAGCATATCACTTGCCCCTCTTGCATAAGGACTCCACCAAGTCCTCTCTTGCAAGCATTTGTACACACTATGAATTATTTATCTAGATCTTTTCAATCTTTAACACTTGATCATTTGTCAACAACTGCTTCAACTGCTCAAAATTGGCTACACACTCCTATGTCCATTCAAACTTCTTACCTTTTCTCTGCAATGATGTAATAGGATATGCAATGCATGAAAATTTCTTGATGAACCTCCTTTAGTAACCTGCTAACCACATGAATGATATGACTTCTCCACATTTCTAGGAGATGCCCACTCCATGATAGCCTTTATCTTTTCCGGGTCTACTGCTATGCCATTCTTGGAAACAACATGTCCCAAGCAATGTACTTATATCTGAAAGAAACTACACTTACTAAGCTTAGCATACAACTCATGCTCTCTTAGCAATCTCAACATTGCTGCTAAATGCTTGGCATGCTATTCCTCATTCTTAGAATATACCAAGATGTCATCAATGAATACAATAACAAACTTGTCTACATAGGGACGCAACACACTATTCATCAAACACATAAAAGTCGTTGGAGCATTAGTCAAACCGAATGAAACTACAACAAACTCATAATGCCCATACCTGGTCCTGAAGGAAATCTTGTAGATGGTATCCTAATCGCAAATCAATCTTTGAGAACATTGTTTCCCCCTTCAATTGATCAAACAAGTCGTCAATCCTCGGTAATGGGTACATGTTCTTGATCGTGACCTTGTTTAGCTGCTTGTAATCAATGCACAATCTAAGAGTACCATCCTTCTTCTTCACGAACAATATTGGTGCACCCCAAGGCGATACAATTAGCCTAATGTATCCCTTATCAAGAATTTCATTCAACTGCAACTTCAACTCTACTAACTCTAGAGTGCTCATCCTGTAAGGTGTCTTTAATGATGGCGCTGCCCCTGGTACCAACTCAATAGAAAATTCTACTTCCCTGTGCGGAGGCAACTCTAGAATCTCTGCTAGAAAAACATCCTAAAACTATTGCAATATAAGGCACCTCTTGAAGATGTTTGCATCCTCAACATCCTTATCCTTGTCACTGGAAATATGAACTGCAAACATCACTCACTCTTTCCTACAATTGCGCATAGCCTGCATATATGTTACCATCCTCGTCAATGTAGGCTTCTTCTTTCCTTGCAAGATTATCTTTTCCTTATTATCATCCAGGCACTCAATTGCCTTGTCATAACAATCTACTTTGGGTCTGTGAAGATATAACCAGTCCATACCCAAAATCATACTATATGATCCCAATGGTAGTACATTCAAATGTGTTGATGTAGGCATACCGTTCAACTCAAATTCACAAGCTCTTACCCAATGATGAAATCTCTTCTTCATACTTGTAGCCAACTGCACCAACCAAGACTCTACATGCACTTCTTTTCTTAAGCCACACTTATCCACCAGGTCAGGATTAACATAACTATAATTAGATCTAGGATAAATCAAAATATAAATAACTTGATCACAAAGATTACCATCCATCTCAATGATAGATTCTTAGTGATATGCCTGCCTGTTGTCCATAACCGCATAAATCCGAGGAATACTATGACCAACATCCCCGACTATCTGTGCCTCCTGAGAACTATAGATATGAGGCCTACCTCCCTAGTACAATGAATAATCCTTCTTATGATGATCATTTCCACATATTCAACACTGCAACGGTGCTCTACCATCACCTTTACTGATCTAGGTGGGTCTCTAAAAAGTACTAGTGGCATTGTAAGAAGGCTCAAAACTCAAAGTGGAAAAATTTTGATAAACTTGGTGTCGGATTGAAGTGCTCATCATCCTGATTCCAACGATGTAAATGACACTCGAATCTGAGCTCATATGAAGAAGTTAGAGCAAGTCAAAGTTCAGGATTGACTTGGACAGATAGCAGGAGAAGGTGACGTGGCATAATTCTTTAGCAAATCAGGAAGCGCCAAGTGGCAAGCCACAATTGGTCCTGCATTTCACAATCATGGGCCGGAAGAGGTCGATGGTAAAGAATCAGCCCTAGCAGGATCAGGGTTGCAATGCGATCACACATCGCAAAGGGGAAGAGTTACAAAATCGGCCCTCGGCAGTCAGGGATGCGATTGTGATATCGTAATCACATATCGCACACGCCGCATTCACAAACCATAAGACCCATCAGTTCCCACCAATTGCGATTTGCAATGGTTTTCAGATCCGATATATTATACACTGTGTTTAATAGTTCGTCGGGTCCGCCGTTATCGCAGGTCGCTTGTCGCAAAGGTCTAGACTGTCCGCCAATTGAAAACGTTGATTGCAATTTGTGATGAGAATATCTGTGTTAATGGATTATTGTCACCGATGTTAAAACCATTGGGTTAAGGGATTAATGTGTGGTTAAGAGGTTTATGCTATGTTTAAACATGTTGTTACTACATACTATTCCAAGCCCGAGATCCTCTGGTGGAAACGAACCGTTGTTAAACTTTTCCTCTGTTGGAACTGCCCGAGATTGAGGAATCGACCGATCAAGGTTATATAATGGACGGTTCGCATAGGGAGAAAGAAGGAGACTAGCACGATAGTTCAGAACACATTGCATGCAACAGTAACCTGACCTGGCAACAGGCTGGAACCTCACCTTGAGTAGTAGGGAGGTTCCAAGAGGGTGCAGAAGCTTCATTTCTCCGAATTGGGTGTTCGGATAGGTGATTCTACACACTTTTTCACCAGGATTTCAGTGTTACTATCTATTTCTGACACTGGGCCCTCCATTCTTCATCCATCTTCCAGCTTGGAGGTGTAAGAATTGTAAATGAATGTTTCTTATACTTTATCTTTTTTTATGCCACTTAATGAGAAAAGGCCTCCCCACTATTGAGCAGGGCCCGGAGATGTAGTCCAAATTGGTTGAACTCCGTAATCAAATCTTTGTGTCATGGTTTCATGCTTATCTTGTTATTTCTGCATTATTTTATGTGCTTTTAAGTTCCATGGTTAGTAAGCTTTGTTACATATAATTCTGATGCATCTATAAGTAAAAGATCTGGGATCAGGTCTTTGTTGATTTGAATTGCATGAGTATATGCTAACCTGGAACAAGATGCGAAAAGGCGAAGGAAATCTTGATTCCTTTGATCTCGAAGTAGGACGTGCACAATGAAGAAGAAACATGGCAAATTAAGAAGCTCATTGGGAAGAGGAACCAAATTTCCGCAAGGTATTCTACAATATGGCAAAGAAAGTGGACAAGTTGTTTTCAGAGTATGAGAAGGCACTTGGGCACGAGAAGAAAGATGTTGATGACAATAGATCAACAAATCATGAAGGTGGTGGAGAAGAGCTTCCTCCCTCTCCTTCTTCAGGTGATAGTTCTCATCACTCTAATCGTGATTTCAAACACACATCTAAGAAACCATTCTTCAAACTAGATGTAAAGTTTGACCTACCCATGTATAATGGAGAGTGTAGTGCAAAAAAACTTAATAATTGGATAATATATATAGAGGTTTATTGCTGGATTCAGCATCAAAGAAGATGAGGCAAAGGTCCAGTTAGCATCTCTTCGGCTGAGTGGCACTACTCTTGTTTGGGGGGAGAGAAAGTTGCAGAAGGGCTTGAAAGACCAATTTTACCCTTTGGGTTATAAGCAAAAGGCACTAATGGAATGGCAATATCTAAGGCAAGGTAAAGGCCAAAATGTGTAAATCTTCACTGAAGAATTTCGGAAACAAGCGTTGAATTTGGGCATCTCATTAGATTCACCGAAGTTGTAACTAAGTATGTTGGTGCATTACATAGTTACATAAGACACTCATTGTTATTGTTCGAGCCTACTATGATTGATAAGGCCATCGTAAAGGTGATTCATCTTGAAAGCCAAGGCAAGAATGACAGAGATGATTAAGCCAAGAAAACATCGTTCAACCCTCAACATGGAAAATTCCAGAAGAAAGGCAAGGGGAAGGATAAGAAGACTATCGCAACCAAGAAAGGGGACAGAGCAACGCCATCTTGCACTCATTGCAAGAGAGAAGGTCATGACAAGGACCACTATTTGAAGATACATCCAAAGATGAGGCCAAAGAGATTCAATAGAAAGAGCAAGTAGGAGACAGTGGAAACAGCGCAGCAGGACCTTGGATCAGATTTCGGCGACGAGACATTGATCACAGTTGTGGGTGAAAGAGGTACTCTTTTTGTATGTAATAATTCTGATTCGATTGCAAGTACTAGTTATTTGAATGAGGCTATAAGTAATGAGCGAAAGAGAATTGAATTATTCCACATTAGGGTTATTACAAAACACACAAAGGTGGAAACTCTTTTTGATTTAGGTTCCCAAGAAAATTTAACCTCAAAGTCCTTAGTGAAAAAGTTAGGCCTCGAAACTAAGCCTCATCCAAGTCCATACCCGCTTGGTTGGGTAAGCGATAAAGCAAAATTACAAGTAACCAAGCAGTGTAGGGCCAAATTTGTTATTGCTTCCAAATTAGTTGATGAGGTAGAGTTAGATGTTGTGCCTTTGGATATCTGTGGAATTATCTTGGGAAGTCCGTATCTATATGACAGAAAGGCATTTTTCTTTCGACATGAAAATAAATACCACCTCATGAAGGACGGGGTAGAATATATAGTCAAAGCTCATCATACAAAAGTTAGTGCTAGCCTTGTAAGTGCAGGACAAATTAAACGATTGGTTAATTCCAGTAAAGGGTGCCTGCTCATGGTGGTGAGAGCGTAAGAGGCTGAGACGGATGACGCTTTCAAAGGTTGTGATCCTGATCATAAGAAAGAATTGTTAGAAATTATTTTTGACTATGATGGATTGTTTCAGGAACCAAGAGGATTGCCCCCAAAACAGGAAATCCAACATGAGATCCGTTTACAACATGATGCTCCTTTACCGAATATTGGCATGTACATGATGACTTCTATTGGGATGGGGGAGGATCAAGAAACAGGTGAAGGAATTGCTAATTCAAGGGGTCATCAGACCGAGTTCTTCTTTGTGTAGCTCACCGATTGTGATGGTGCCAAAGAAAGACGACACATGGAGAATGTGCGTAGACTACAAGGCGCTAAAAAAAATTACGGGGAAGATTCGATACCCTCTCCCCTCGAATTGATGAATTATTAGATCAATTGAAAAATGTTGTCTATTTTACAAAATTAGATTTGCGTAGTGGATATCACTAGGTTAGAGTTGCGGAACAAGACATTTGGAAGACTGCATTCAAAACCAAGCAGGGGTTGTTCGAATGGATGGTGATGTCATTCATACTGTGCAATGCTCCGACCACATTTATGAGGGTAAGGAATGATCTGTTTAGGCATTTTCTTGATAATTTTGTGCTTGTATATCTGGACAATACTCTTGTTTATAGTAGGACATGGGATGAACATGTATGTCATGTGAAGAAAGTGCTTGATGTTCTGAAAAAATGTATGTAAAGCTATCAAAGTGTGAGTTTGGGAAGACCTCTCTGGTTTTTTTAGGTCACATAGTTGGTAATGGGCAATTGAAAATAAATCCCTCTAAAGTACATACGATTATGGAATGGCTTGAGCCCATAAATGTTACAGAGGTCTGAAGCTTTTTGGGTGCGGTTTAGTATTGGAGAAGGTTCATTGTGAACTTCTTTGTTATCACAACCCCCTTACATTCATTGACAAGTGTGAAGCAAGCCTTTCAGTGGGGAGGAAAGCAACAGAAATCCTTTGACACGCTGAAAGAGAAGATCAGCACAACACCAGTGCTAGCCTTACTAGACCTTCAACAGCCTTTTGAGATTGAAACAGATGTCAGCGGATATGCCATGGGCGTTGTATTGATGCAGCAAAGGAAGCATGTATGTTACCATTCAGAGACTTTCTCCCAGGCTGTTGTGAATTATCCCATGTACGACAGGGAGTTGTATGCCTTGGTTCAGAGTGTAAAGAAGTGGAAACACTACCTGATTGGCAAGGAGACCATCATCCATACGAATCATCAACCCTTGCAGTACCTTCAGTCACAGACCAAGCTTCAACAATCCCGTCATTTCAAATGGATGGGATTCCTCTAGCAGTTTCATCTGGTAATAAAATACAAGAAGGGTGCCAGCAACAAAGTAGCAAATATGCTTTCTCGCCCTCCTATTTCTGCATCTATAGTTTTTCAAAATGCTTCTTTATCATTAGAAAGTTATGCTGAACAATATGCTAACGATGATGATTTTAAAGAGATTTATGCAAAACTGACTTGTGGATCACAGGTGGACAATTATTATTTGTAGGGAAAACTATTGTATCACCTTGGCAAACTATGCATACCCATTGATGAAAGGGTACATGTAATCCGAGAGGCTCATACCTCTCTTGTGTCTGGTCATTTTTGGGTTGAAAAAACATTATGTCATTTACAGAGGTTTTGTTTTTGGCCTCATATGAAAAACATTGTGACTCGTTTTGTAAAGGGTTGTGTGTTGTGTTCTGTTTCAAAGCCCTCTAATAGAAAACTTGGGCTCTACACACCACTCCCTATTCCGAGTCAACCATGGGAAAGTGTGTCCATCGATTTTGTAGGTGGTTTGCCTATGTCTAGGAAAGGTCTCGACTATTTGTATGTCGTCATGGATCGTTTAGTAAAATGTGTATTTTAATGCCTTGTAAAAAGAAGGTCACTGCTGAGAGGCTGCTTATCTTTTCTTTCAGCATGTCTGGGTCCATTTTGGGTTGCCCACATATATTGTGTCAGATCGAGACTCTCATTTTCTTGGAAAGTTATAGACTAGCTTATGGAGAATGATGGACACTAAGATGAAAATAAGTACGACATTTCATCCACAGATCGATGGGCAGATAGAGATCGTCAACTGCATTGTGGTACACTTGTTATGAGGCTATTGTGGAAAACATCCCAAGTTGTGGGATGAAAAGCTTCCTTATGTGCAACATGCATATAATCGCGTAGCACATTCATCCACACAGAGCTCACCATTTGAGACATGTTTTGGTTATCTACCAAGGGATCCCTTAGACATGGTCTTTGGGAAAGATGAGGATGGCAATGGATGAGATGATAGGGACAAAGCATGGAAGTTTATTCAACGGATACAGGTGATTCATCAGGCAGTACAGGAGCAATTGGAGAAGAGTCAGGCTCGGTATAAAGATAGACATGATAAGCACCAAGTTGACCATCAGTTTCAAGTTGGGGACAAGGTATGGCTCCACATCAGCAAGGATAGAATGAAGGGAGAAGGGAAGAAATTGAGACCCATTCGATATGGTCCCTTCACCATATTGGCAAAGATTGGAGACAATGCTTTTCGTCTTGACTTGCCCGCTTATATGCAAATGTACTCAGTAGTGAATGTTGAAAACCTGAAGCTTTATGAACCTCCATTGATTATGGATACCGAAGAGGTTGCACAGATTCCTACAATGGATGATTTTGCACTAGAGTATCTAGACAAGTTTCCCGAAGATATCATACTCGACAGGAAAACCAGAACTTCACGATGGGGAGATGTGGAGTACATTTGTGTGGGCTTCAAAGGAATGCATTTGAGTAAATCTCAGTGGATGGAGAAAGAAAAAGTGAGGGAGCAATTTGATCACTTGCCAATTGACTAAAAGGGATTTTGGCAGTCCAAAAGCTCTTATTGGGGAGGATTGATCCAGGTGGATCTCTAAAAAGAAGGCTCAAAACTCAAAGTGGCAGAATCTAGATAAACATAGCATTGGATCAAAGTGCTGTCATCCTGATTCCAACGATGCGAATGGCACTCGAATCCAAGCTCATATGAAGAAGTTAGAGCAATTCAAAGTTCAGGTTTGACTTGGACAGGTGGCAGGAGAAGGTAACGTGGCAAAATTCTTCGAAAAATGGGGAAGCGCCAAGTGGCAGGCTGACATTGGTCCCGCATTTCGAAATCGCAAATCGGAAGAGGTCGACAATAAAAAATCAGCCCTGGTAGGATCAGGGTTGCAATGCGATCGCACATTGCAAAGGGGAAGAGTTACATAATCAACCCCTGGTAGTCAGGGATGCGATTGTGATATCGCAATCGCATATCGCACATGCCAAATTCACAAACCTTAAGACCTGTCGGTTCCTGCCAATTACGGTTTGCAGCGGTTTTCAGATCTGATATATTATAAACTATGTTTAATAGCCCATTGGGCCCGCCGTTATCGCAAGTCGCTTGTCGCAAAGGTCTAGACTATCCGCCGATTGAAAATGCTGATTGCGATTTGTGATGAGCTATATGCGTCAATGGATTATTGCCGCCGATGTTAAAACCATCGGGTTAAGGGATTAACGTGCAGTTAAGAGGTTTATGCTATGTTTAAATAGGTTATTACCACGTACTATTCTAGGCCCAAGATCCTCTGGTGGAAATGAACCGTTGCTAAACTTGTCCTTTGTTGGAACTGCCCGAAATTGAGGAATTGACCGATCAAGGTAATATAATTGATCCAGATCTTGGTGGGGGGGGCAAGATCTAAAAGATTGAAATGGATTTTGGGGGAGAGACCCCCAAGGTCTGAAAAATTGAAACGCTAGAAGAAAAAGAGGAGAATGCCCAATAAACAAAACCACAAAGAAAGTTTTTATTAAAACGGAAAATAACTGTAAAAGCTACATTATGGCGGACAAACTGTCATTTTACAAAATGCGACTTGTTACTTATAGTGTTTTTCAGTTACAATATGACGGGTAAAATTCCATGGGTGAATGAATACCATGGTTGGATGTCATAATACCATGGGCAAATACCATGGGTGAATGAATACCATGGGTGGATAAATACAATGGGTGGATGCCACTTACAATACCATGGGTAAATTCCATGGGTGGATGAATACCATGTGTTGATGCCATTTTCCATTCGGATCATTCCCCCCTCCTTAAGAAGAAATTGTCCCCATTACGTGAAGTTCCCTCCTGTGAAGCCTTTGTTGAATATGAAGAGCCAATGAAGAGAAGGATTTTATGTGGTTAACCCATAACCATGATGAACGAAGATCTGAGGATAGAAATACCCTGTAATGCTTGTGACCAACTGTGATACTGACGGTGTGCGACCTAACCAATGGACTTCTATGAAGTGTGGGTTTGTGGATGACCCATAACCATGATGAACGAAGATTTGGGGATAAAGATACCCTGTAATTGTTGCGACCAACTGTGATACTGACAGTGTGCGGCCTAGCAAATGGAATTCAATGAAGTGTGGGTTTGTGGATGATCCATAACCATGACAAACAAAGATCCAAGGATAGAGATACCCTGTAATTCTTGTGACCAACTATGATACTAACAGTGTGTTGCCTAGCAAATGGACTTCGATGACAAGGATTTTGTGTGGTTGACCCATAACCATGATGTTGGTTGTTGATGAAGTAGCAAGGTCCCTACATAGCCTAGGGTGGGAGGGCACATCTCAAAGAACCCAAGTCAAATGTTGCTATTGATCCAGGTGGTTGTTGGTGGCCACCCACCTATCCCATTTGGACCCCCACAACTGTCTCTTTCAGCTTTTTCAGTTTCCTAAATTGTAGCACAGTTTACTATTTTTAGCAGTTTTTCGGGTCCTAAACTTCCGGAGCCATTTTGAGGCCCTAAACGACGTTTTTTGGGAAATCTGGAGCAACATGGGTCCATGGACCCATCTTGCCTCCCAAAGTGGTAGGGCTCAGATAGATCTTTCTAACGAGCTATTGTACGCGTCAAACGAAGATCGTATGCCAAAGTTACGACCCCGGGAAATTGATGTACCAATTTACCCAAACGGGGCCCACAATTTGGCGTTTCATCTTCTAGGGTTAGGTTGCGGGATGTGAAAGGTTTTCCATTGTTTCTCAACAATAAATAGGCCTTCGAGCCTCATTGTAACACAGTTCAGAGGCATGTAGCCACCACATCTCTTCTCAGAGATAAGCTACCATCGCCCTGGCTGGTTTATTTTGATTTCTGGTTGTCAGCATATTTCAGTATTTTCCATTAATGAAATGAAGTATTATTTCCGCTGCATATCTGTGTTTATGGTTATCTCTATAATTTGTTGCGTTCCTGTTTAAGTCCGGATCAGTGGTATCAGAGCGGTCTGCTTTTTTCTCTGTTTTCTTTGCATGTCCCCAACGAGGTCGGGATATAAGGAGTTAGGGCTTGAACTGGTCGAACCTTTGCAAGACCTTAGGGCTTGAACTGGTCGAACCTTTGCAAGACCAACCTCGCAAATCCCGACGACCTCTCATGGCAGATGAGAAGAAAGACGAGGGAGCAGGGGATCCTATCAAAATCCTGCTCGAAGAAGCCCTCGAGCGACAACGGAACGCGATGATGGACAGCTTTGCCCAGATCCTTCAACGGCTACCCAAAAGTGACGCATCGGCTTCTAGCAGCTACTCTGGAAACGCCACGCCCAAGTTAATTTTGAAATCCCCATATTCGAGGGTCAGATAGACGCAGATGCCATAGATAAATGGTTATATCTGCTAAAGGGTTATTTTTCTGTTCATGAATTTTTGAGTCGGGAAAAGATTGTTTTCGCTCTTCTCAAAGCAGCCCCCCACGTCAAGGACTGGTGGGAAACCTACTGCGAGCAAAAGGATGAAAGTACAGGCTCACTATTTTCAGCCGCACCCACTTGGAATGACTTTCGGGATGCCATCAAGGAGCAGTACTACCCTGTCAAAAGCTATGAGGACAAATACATCAAATGGTCCACACTACGGCAGGGACGAGACCTAGATGTGCTGGAGTTCACAAACATTTTTCATACCCTTCGCACACAGTTGGGTATCAAAGATTCTGAGCTACATCTAGTACTCAAATACCGCGACTGCCTACACATATACATCCAGGAAGAGATGGAGTTCTTGAACATCTCCTCACTCGGCACAGCATACCGATACACTGTCAAAATCAAGCAAAAGTTCAAACAGAAGAAGCGAGACTTTGGATTTGCAAATCCGAAGCCCAAAGGACAAAGCCAAGGCGGGATGACCCAAGACAACCCGTCGAAGCCACAAGAAAAGAACAACACCACGAAGCCGAAGAAGGACACAGGAAAGTGGTGTGAGTTCCACAAGAGTCCCACTCATAACACAAGTGAGTGTCGGACCAAGCAGTCACTGGTGGCCGAGTTGAAGGCTTCTGAATCAGATGCATGTTCCGACCCTGAGCCAGAACCCGACAAGGGGAATGGAAAAGGGAAGCAAATCATTGATGCGGATCCCAGCGCCACTATTGCCACCGCCAAGATCCAGAAAAATGAGCCCGAAAATCCAGAGGAAGGGGAGCGTCTTTTCCACTCACAGATGTGGGTGAAGGGTTCGCCGCTGCAATTCATTGTCGACAGTGGCAGCCAAAAGAACCTTATTTCAGCAGAGGTCGTGAAGCGGTTGGGCCTACCGACTACACCACACCCCCAGCCGTACAGTATCGGATGGCTTCATGAAGGACGAGATCTCAAAGTTCGCCAGCAGTGCCGCCTTCCCTACAGCATCAAGCCCTTCACAGACAAGGTATTGTGTGATGTTACACCTCTGGATGTTTGTGATGTATTATTAGGCCAACCATACATGTGGAGGCGACATGCTGTCTATGAGTCAAGGCCTCGTGATGTCATTATTTCTTTGAATAATTCATTATATAGGATACCGGAGGTAGCCCCACCTACCGCCACATCTTTGATCACCGCTAAGAAAGGCAGCAAGCTCATCTCCCAGACGAGGAAATTCATTTGTCTGGTTCACTCCCAAAGTAAGGGGAAGATTGTCATCACATCCATGACCCCCCCGAAGGGTTCCTCCATGCAGCAGCAGCAGCAAAGGGATACAGTCATGACAAGACACAGGAACAACTTCTCCTCACCCACAGGGGTACCACACAAGTTTCAGGTGGGCGACAAAGTTTGGTTACATCTGCAGAGAGAACGCCTTACCAGAACCCATCAGAAACTCAGGCGACTCTGACATGGTCCTTACACCAGTACCAAGGCTACGAGCAACAATGCTTTGAAGCACAACATTCCTCCATTCCTTGGCTTGCACCGAGTGTTCAATGTGGACCGTCGTCGACCATGCTTCCCACCATTTCCGGACACATCAAAGATTGCAGAACAACTCACCAGAGACCCAGCTCAGCAGAAGCTTCCTCATCTCAGGGAGGAACTCAATGCAATGGGGACCATTGCTTCCTAAGGGGGGAGGAATGATCCAGGTGGTTGTTGGTGGCCACCCACCTATCCCATTTAGACCCCCACAATTGTCTCTTTGAGCTTTTTCAGTTTCCTAAATTGTAGCACAGTTTACTATTTTTAGCAGTTTTTTGGGTCCTGAACTTCCGGAGCCGTTTTGAGGCCCTAAACGACGTTTTTTGGGAAATCTTGGGCAACATGGGTCCGTGGACGAACCCATGTTGCCTCCTAAAGTGGTAGTGCTCAGATAGATCTTTCTAACGAGCTATTGTACGCGTCAAACGAAGATCGTATGCCAAAGTTATGACCCCGGGAAATTGATGTACCAATTTACCCAAACGGGGCCCACAATTTGGCGTTTCATCTTCTAGGGTTAGGTTTCGAGATGTGAAAGGTTTTCCATTGTTTCTCAACAATAAATAGGCCTTCAAGCCTCATTGTAACACAGTTCATAGGCATGTAGCCACCACATCTCTTCTCAGAGATACGCTACCATCGCCCTAGCTGGTTTATTTCGATTTCTGGTTGTAAGCATATTTCAGTATTTTCCATTAATGAAATGAAGTATTATTTCCGTTGCATATTTGTGTTTATGGTTATCTCTGTAATTTGTTGCGTTCCTGTTTAAGTTCGGATCAGCTATGTTGAAACCGATGAATGTGAAGCAGGTGCCTACTAAAGCAGGGTGGGAGGGTACGTCTCCAAAGGGAACCTGCTCTGAATGTTGCTCTAGAATTAAAATGGACATAACTCGGTCAATATAACTCAGAATATTTATTATAACCTATTTTTGGAAACAGAAGGATGATTTTGCATCTTCACATGTGCTAGAAATCCTTATCTGGACACTCTAGAATCTCAGATTCGCGCTGCAACTTTTCTGCCATCACAAAAGTTTTGAAAAATAACTGATTTTAAATCAGCGATATCTCCCACATCCGAACTCTGATTCGACCCATTTTTTTTTTAAATTGAGAGATTTTTCGAGAGAAGCTCAGATCTACAATCACTTTTCTGAAATTCTGCACCAAAATTTCAAAAAAAAAAAAAAAGAGTCATTGTCCACGAATTGTCATCAGAAACATTTCTATAACATAGCTAATTTTAAATCAACGATATCTCCCTCATCCGGACTCTGATTTATCCGATTTATTTTTTGAATTTGGGTATTTTTTCGCAAGGAATCCAGATATGTTATTTTTTTTTGTAAATTTTACACCAAAAATTTCAAATATGATCTGCAAATTTGCCACCCAAAAACATTCCTGCAAAAAAAAAAAAAAAAAATCTTCTCACTTGGCCCAAAAAAATGCTCTATGGAGGACGTAGCACATGCCTGAAGTTTGTTGAATATTGCTACAAAATTTGAAACTGAAATATCTATTAAGCCCTCATTACCATGGAATATAACCTACTCTGATACCATTGATCCAGATCTTGGGGGGAGGCCCCCAAGAAATAAAAAATTGAAATGGATTTTGGGGGAGAGGCCCCCAAGATCTGGAAAATTGAAATGCCAGAATAAAAATAGGAGAATGCCCAATAATAAAAAACACGAAGATTTTTTTTTATTAAAACGGAGAATAACTGTAAAAGCTACATTGTGGCAGGTAAACTGTCCTTTTACAAAATGCGACTTATTACTTATAGTATTTTTCGATTACAATACCACGGGTAAATCCATGGTTGAATGAACACCATGGGTGGATGTCACAATACCATGGGAAAATACCATGGGTGAATGAATACCATGGTTGGATGTCACTTACAATACTAAGGGTGGATACCACTTATAATACCATGGGTAAATTCCATGGGTGGATGAATACTATGGGTTGATGCCATTTTCCATTCGGATCAATAATGGACGGCCCGCACAGGGAAAAAGCAGGAGACTGGCACAATAGTTCAGAACACATTGCGTGCAGCAGTAACCCGACTTGGCAGCAGGCTGGAACCTTGCCTTGAGTCGTAGGGAGGTTCCAAGAGGGTGCAGAAGCTTCATTTCTCTGAATTGGGTGTTTGAATAGGTGATTTTACACGATTTTTCTCTAGGATTTCAGTGGCACTGTCTGTTTCTGACGCTGGCCTATCCATTCTTTATCCATATTCCATCTTGGAGGTATAAGGATTGTAATGAATGTTGCTTGTACTTTATCTCTTTTTTATGCCACTTAATGAGAAAAGGCCTCCCCACTATTGAGCAGGGCCCAGAAACGTAGTCCAAATTGGATGAACTCCATAATCAAATCTTTGTGTCATGGTTTCATGCTTATCTTGTTACTTGCACATTATTTTATGTGCTTTTAAGTTCCATGGTTAATAAGCTCTGTTATATGTAATTTGGATGCATCTATAAGTAAAAGATCTTGGATCATTTAGTTTGCTACTCTTCAGGTTACAACACATGTCCCTTTCTCAACTGCATTGAACTTCTTGTAAGGAGCAACATTTTCTTTCTCACCTGCATCTTGAGATCTTTACGCTTTGACTACTCATAATAATGCTTCAGTTTCCGGATGGCTTCCTCTAATGATCTAGGCTCATCAAACTCAATCTGATCTCTATATGTTGTTGGAAATCCATTGATGAATCTCTAAATCTTAGCCTTCTCCTCCTTGATATATGGCACATACCTCAACAACTCCAAGAATCTGCTAGTATACTCATCATCTATCATAGAACCCATCTATATCTCATAAAACTCCTTAGCTTTGTCATCATAGTACCTCTCTGATAAGTACTTCTTCTTGAAGATCCTCTCGAAATCATCCCAAATCAAGTCTTCCTCCCGAATTCCCTTGAAATTCTTCACATCTTCCCACCAGATATATGCTTTCCCTTTAAGACTAAAGGTGGCTATCTTGGCTTTCATATTCTCTAAATAACTATGCAATCTGAAGAATTTCTTCATTCCGAGCAACCATGTCTTTGCATCTTTTGGCTTCTTCATCTCTCCATCAAATGTAGGGGGCTTTATTTTCTTGAACTCCTTAAGTAAATACTCCCTCTTCCTATAAGGATGATGATTGTAATGACTATGATGATGTCTCATGGATGAAGAACTAGAATGATGCACATACATATCAGTCTTCTTGTCAGGTGTATCTAGTGATCTACCACCTCTGACTCTGTCCCCTCTATCCAATTTGTATCCGGACCGAGATCTTCTACCATAGGCTCCATTTGTTGTCTCTTCCTCCTCTTGACTAATTCTCGACTGTCCCTGTTTCTGGAATTCTGACAAGCTCTGAAGGTTCGTTGCATTAACCTCTACCTAGTTCTCTTGAGCCCTTGGAAGTTTTTCTTGAGCCGCAACCAACCTGTCATTCTCTGTTTTGCAACTTTTGATCTCTGCCCTCAAGCTTCTCAATGTATCTACTATACCAGAAGAATACTTTTAACATAGTTACCAATCAAACAAAACTATTACCTCAAAATGGGTACTCTAGACCAAAAACCCCCAAAAAACATGGAAAAACAAGTTGAAAACTAAAAGTGTTGATGTTGGAATAACATTTTTTTTAGGGTACATTTTCAACATTGGTAGTAAAAATCAAAATTTTTTGTGCAAAAGACACCCTGAAAACTAAAAGTGTTGATGCTGAATAATGTCTTTTTTTTTTAGGGTAAACTCTCAACATTTTTTAATAATGACGTTAAAAATAAAATATCATGACTCCGCAAAACTTTAAATTTCCAACAATTTTCGAGTATGACATTATAGATAAAATTTCACGTCTTTGAAAAACCTTAAAATTCCAACAATTTTCAGGCATAGTGCTAAAGAAAAAAAATACTTATAATTGTTTTCAACCATAGCATCAAAGATAAAAAAATCATGACTTAGAAAAACATTAAAATCTTGACAATTTTTTAACCACAAAGATTATGACTACAAAAAAATCTTAAGTTTTCAAAATATTTCAAGCATGACATTATGGAAAAATTTTGACTAAAAAAACATTAAAAATGAACTCTTGAATGAAAGAGTTATTATACAAAAAGTAATTTATTTTTTAAATGCTAAATGTATAGCGATTTTAAAATCTTAGCCTAAGACAACTTAATACATTGCAACAAAAAATTAAAAATCAACCATCAAATTGACACGCAGTGTAGGTGAACTCGACCCATTGTAATGAAAACTTAAAAACCAACCATGAAATTGACACATTGTGGAAGAAGACTCCATTCATTATAACGAAAATTTTAAAATCAACTATCAAACTACACATAATGGTATCAGGTAGCTAAACGAGCATTGACATGGACCCTGGAAAAAAATAACAAATATATAAATAAATAAAAATGAAAAATACAAAAGAAAACAAAAATTCAAATATTGAAAAGAAAAAGAAAAAACACACAAAAAATAATACAAAAGAAAAAACAAAAATTCAAATATTGAAAAAAAAAACACACAAAAAATAATACAAAAGAAAACAAAAATTTAAATCTTGAAAAAAATAAAAACAATAAAGAAAACAAAAATTCAAACATTGAAAAAAAATACAAAAGAAAATAAAAATTCAAATATTGAAAAAATAACAATTTTTTTTTTAAATAATAACAAGTAAAAAAAAAAAACATGACATATATATATATATATATATATATATATGAAAAAAAAAAAAAAAAACATGTAAAATTTAAAAAATTTAAACCAAAAAAAAAAATTGGGGAAAATATTTCAAAAATACACATAATTTAAGAAAAAATGATTAAAACTTAACCAAAAAAAAAAAACCATTTAAGTTTAAAAAAAAAAAAAAAAAAAAAAACTCGGATGCGGGTGATTATGATGTAGTTAATGAAGATTAGACAGAAGGACGGTAAGCGTCCAGGTCACATCGCCACCCACGTCCCCTTCCATGCCAATTTATGGCAAGTTACAGTCGACCTGCAGGCACCATTACTCTGGTGCTCAAGTCGAGAAACTCGCAGCAGGCATAAGGCTATGGCCTCCGCAAACCACAATTCATTCATCCCTCCCCTGCTAAATTGCTCATGCCCCCCTCAAGCTGCGGAGCCAAGCTCTCGCACCATCACTGGAAGGCGTTGTTGGATTCTCAGTTGTGTCGATTTGGGAAATGGCTTCCATTTCTCCCAAACACCTCACTGTGTGTTGAATTACGCTCAGAATTCCTCTGCTTTTCTTCTGAATAGCCACTTCAATCCCAGAGATACCTCTGTCTCCCCAACTGCAAACTCTGAAATCAATACAGTCATGGCGTGCACTCGCCATCGAATGCGCAACAGAAGAGGGGGTAGTCGAAGCATTCACCCCCCCCCCCCGCAATGCCCAGCCCTGAACCTGCTTCTCCTTCCTCTTCCCCTTCTACCACTCATTCTCGTGGTCCCTTCTCTGGAAGATACCCTGATACTCGCAGTGGTAGAGGTAGGTCTCAGGCCCATGATGCCCGAAGAGTGAACGCAGATACCCAAACAGCCAATCTCCCCACCCCCCCTCACCCCTCTCACCACACAACCCAATTTCGCTTCCATAGTACGTTGCTTCGTCCAGTTATCATAGCCACTATCACTGTTACCTTCAGTGAGGAAACTAGTCCGCAGGCTGAGCAGGAAGCTCAGACCCACGACCTTGGACCAGAGAAAAGGAACAACGGCGAGCAACAGAAGGCTGTTAAGAGGAACAGGGATGATCGTGAACCAGGCAAGCAGTAGATGGCAGGGCAAATTGGCATTCTGCATGGCGAGGAGCTGGTTGGAAGCAAGCATGCTACAAAGGCAGAGCAGGTGGCACAAAGGTAGTTGGAGGCATCCTGGGCGACACGTCAGGCAAACATGCAGCCGAGGGCAGCTCAACAGGCATACAAGCAGTTAGTGGCATCCCGCGTGGCACGTCAGCAGAGGATGATGACTGGTATGAGTACGCGTGTCGCATTGTAGAAGAGCCCACCCCTGATGACATCCAGGGGGTCCATCCAGACTGATGATCTAGGTGCCAAGTGTCGCTCTGCTGTTCATTGGAGGTTTTTCGAGCTTGTTGTCTGAGGTTTTTTCTTCTGTTTCTCTTTCAAACCTTCTAGCACGTTTTTGATTGCTTTGATCTAGGACCCCTGTGTGGGCCTTTTTAAGTTAAGTCTTGAGACCCCTACGTGGGCTTTTTTCTTGGGTTCACTCGGACTGGTTTCCCCTCGCTGGGTAATTGAGTTTAGTCTTTTGATAATTTTTGACATAACTCTGTTCAACACCGCAGAGGCTGGCGCCTCGCTGTATTTTTATTTTGCTTCTTTTCAATAGAATAGTATTACATAAATATATATATATATATATATATATATATATATATATATATATATATATATATATATATATATATAATTAAATTAAAAAATAAAATAAAATAAAATATTGATGATGATGATTAACGTCCACCAAGACCAATGTGGTCGATCGCACCTCAAGAATAGAGAGTCTAATTGTCATTCTTCAAAATCTTGTTTTTGTGATCAAAGAGCAAGGAAAGAAGCATTCCAAGATCGCTATAGTTGGGTTGGCTTAATAAGTCAAGAAGATTGGAGGTCTGACTGATGATAAGGAATTGAGAGCCGATGTGGGCAAGAGTCGGGCAGTCTAAAAGGAAGTGTTTTTCATGTTCCTCTTTCTTAGTATCACAAATCTGACAAATTCTATTATCCCAAGGAGTTTTTGGGGTGGACCACCACCCAGTCTCACTCTGAAGCTCATGAGAGTTAGTTCTAATCCTAGCGATGTTCATTTTCTTCTTAGTGCTAGTCAACATAGAGAGATAATTCTGGTAATCGAGGATGGGGTTAATCACCTCATTATAGTACCTTAGCTTCATTTTACCTTCTAGCTCCTTAGCATCCTGCATCTTGTCCTTAAAACTGGAGGTAATAGTATCCTTAATACTATCCTTGCTTCCCATGAAGATCTCCTCCTTAATCCCCAAAAAGGTTGAGCCAAGACTAAGCATCCTGATGCCACCCGTGCTTAAGGCGCAAGTGGGGGTTTTAACTAAAGTGAGAAGCAACTTTTGGAAGCCTCTTGGATTCCATATTGTGAAGCTTCTTCTTATACATAAGATATCTAAACATGGCCACACTTTCAATGGGGGACATGCCAACTTCGATCAAGAGGATAGGATAAGGAGTATTTCCCTTGATCTTGAGGTTACAGGTTATGAATTGCTTCTGGATCATCTCAATCTTTCTCCATGACTCCCTAGATATATTGCACCCCCAAATTTTGCATTCGTATAAGATAACCGGGGTGACGAGAATCTCAAAGAGGTACCTTTTTTTATTCCAAATGTAAAGATCGTCTGACTTACAATTGTTTTCAAGCTCATAGTAGGCTTTCCAACCTCCAATAATTCTTTTCTCGATGCTAAAATTCCAGTTGAGTTGATGAGGGGAGTCAATACCCAAATATTTATAAGAAGAAACTTGCTCAAGGTAATGGTTATCATAGACGAAACTACCATGGGTGATATTTTTGGATTTAATGATCATGTCTTTAGTCTTGTCGGTATTAACTGCCATACCCATCTTGGAGTACTAGACATGAAGAGTCCTAAGTTGCTTGTCTAGGTCATCATGGCTCCTTGCAAGAAGAACGATATCATCAGCATAAAGGAGAAGAGTAATGATAATACCAGCGAGCTCGGTGCCTTTGCAACCTGTAGTTTCCAAACACTCCTCTAGCTTATCGATGTAAATACCAAAGAGGGAATTTTAAGGTTACAGCTAAGCCGACACCAAATTGGTCTATGAGACCCCCTTGTTTGTGAGACAAGGGACCCACCTTTATGGAAGTCTACGAAGGCATACATACTCTACCCCCCTCTAGTTTTGAACTTGTGGCCTCTTAGGAGGAAACACATGCTCTTAACCATTAGGGACACTCAAGCCTAAAATATTAAAAAAAAACATTAAAAAAAACAATTTAAAATAAATTAAATTAAATTCAAAAAAAAAAAAAAACCCAAAAAACAGATCCAAGATGGCAGGGGCCGATTCCGGGAATCAGCCCCTGCCACTCTGGGCCTATTGGGTCGCAGGGGTGGGCGAGGAGAGAGTTATGTGCAGCTCCTTCCCCGCCCACCCACGTGGCCCAATAGGCCTGGGGGTAGCAGGGGCCAATTCCCAGAATCGATCCTTGTCACCTCGGACCGGTTAGTGGGGTTAATTTTTTTATTTATTTATTTTAATTTTTAATTTAATTTTTTTAATTTTTTTTATTATGTTTTTTATGTTTTTTTAATTTATTTTTCCTTAAATTATATGTATTTTTGAAATATTTTCCCTTTTTAATTATTTTTTGATATTTATTTTTTTATGTTTTATTTATTTAAATTTTTCATTTTTACAAGTTAATTTTGTTTTTTTTTACATTTTTATAGTTTTTTTTTGTCATGTTTTTTTATTTTATTTTTATGTTTTATTACCAACATGAAAATCACCAACATTTAAAAAAAAATATCCGCACTTAATACATTAGAAAATTTAAAGTGTAAAATATAAACACTTTAAACAAAAAGGGTTGATGTTGCATCAACACTTTTCAAAATCAAAATGCAAATAACTAACAACAAAAAAATGTTTATACTTGATACATAAAAATATATAAAGTGTCAAAAATAAGCCCTCTAAAAAATTGTGTTGATGCTGCATCAACACTTTTCAAACTTAGCATAAAAATAACTAAAAAAAAAAAAATGTTCATACTTGATATATAAGAAAATTTAAAGTTCCAAAAATATGCTTAAAAAAAAATGTATTTTGAATCACCACTTTTCAAAATTGGGTGATTTTTTGCTACCTCAAAAAAACGAGTACTAGGTAATTTTCTCGTTTGATCGATAACTATGTTTTTTCTCCTTGCTACCCAACTGATATGTAGGGAGAGTCACGAGAACTATAGTCTACCATTTTGCTTGTCATCTTAGATTCTCTTCTTCCTGCAAGTATACCATGTCAGATAAACCAAATAGATACCAAATTCAAATCCATACCTCAGTGATGTTCAGGGGAGGCTTATGTCATCTGCAAGATGAGTCCACATTAGCATGTACATGTATAATCATAAACATATCCATGTAATAACATAACATCATAACAACATCATGCATGACCATACCAAATGTATACCATGACTCCATTCATGACAACCATATCCTTAACAACATCAGACTTTACCCAAGGAGAGTGAAACCACGCTCTGAGACCACCTTGTAAACACCTCCTCCCACATTTACCCACTTTCACTAGCTTGCCCAGGGTAAACATGAGCTAAGGGCCACTATGATAAGACTCAACCTCCCAGGTGACTTTAAGGAAATGGAGTCGACATCTTAAGACCTTACTGAATTCCCTCAGGTGTTGTAGGATCTCCAAGAGTAACCCAAATGTAGTATACTTAAGGGGGATAATATGGGGTACAAAGGGAGGTACCCAAGGGAATAATGTAATAATGGGATAGGCCATAGTAATAAATAAGGTGGTTAACCCGTATCATGTAAGGGACCACAAGTAGTTAGCAATAATGTATTAAGCCCATGGTATTAGATAGATGGTATTGAGATAACCATGGTAATGATCCATGGTATTGTATGTATGAGGCCTATATAGAGGCTAGAGACTCCCCATTGAGAGATGTAAAGGATTATTGTATGAACAGGCATATGGCTTGTGGAGTGTTCTCCTTCCTTAAGGAGTGAATGTATGGTGTTGCCCTACCTTAAGGGTTTGATCAATATGAAATAATATTAAATGCTTCTTTATTGATCAAACTCTTAAGGTAGGGCAACACCATACATCTCTCAATGGGGAGTCTTTGTTGACCTAGGTTGTCATTGATGTCAATATGGCAATATTCTGGATACTAGAGGATGACATGAAGCCAAGGGGATGCAGAGCAGATTCATGAAGAGACAGGAGCAAGGCCATCAGGATAGCCAAGCCATAAGCAAAGAGGAGTTACCAAAGGAGGCAGATCAAAGCATATCACAGGATATTAGAGCAAGAGAGGCATTCATATATGCAAGGAGGTCTTTGAAAGACACTGCCAAGCCAGAGGAGCCACACTGGAGCAAGAGGAGCTATAGGAGGAGCCACATATATATAATATATATATATGCCAAAACAGAGCAAGCAGAACAGAGCATATATATATGCCATATATATGCCAAAGAAGAGGAGCAAACGGAGCAAACAGAGCAAACAGAGGAGCCATATATATATATATATATATATATATATATATATATATATATATATATATATATGCCAGAACAGAGCATATATATATGCCAAAGAAGAGGAGCAAACAGGAGCAGACAGAGCCACCAAAGGAGTAGATGGAGACGAGAGGAGCAAACAGAGCCATGGGACGCAACAAACAGAGCTATTGGAGCCACAGAGGAAGCAGACACAACTATCGGGAGCCATATATCCACAGATAACACTATCGGGAGCTATCGGAGGAGCAAAGGAGGCATTAACACTATCGGCAGCCAAAAACTATGCATATATGGCAAATACACTATCGGAGCGGAAGACTTGGTTATATATGCAAATACACCATCGGCAACAAAAACTATGAACAGGCAGAAAGCGGACTTGAATTTTTATGAATGGGAGCGTTAAGTCCTATCAGGTCCAGCACACAATATCGCATCGGGACTTCGGGAGGGAAGTCATACAATGTTAAGCGGCCCCCTTGCGATCGCCGATAGCGATATCGCATTGGACCTAACCCTGTGCGACTTGCGATCGCCAATAGCGATATCGCATCGGACCTCTGCCAAGGGCAACCCCCAATGTGATGAACAGTTGCGGACCTGACGAGAATATCAACTTGGCTTAATATAATATCGTGTACAATGGTGAATCGGCCATCAGCCATCGGCAATGTCATAAGCTCGACTTTTAAAAGACTTCCAGAAGCTGCGATTGTCGATTGCAATAATGTTGTGAAGGAGCGGACCCGACGGGCATATAAAACATGGTTCAATGCAATATCGCATCCGCAAGTGGATCGGCCATCGGCAGAGTCATGGGTGCGATATATAAAGGACCCCCGGGAGTCGCAAATCGCCGATTGCGATTTAAGTTGCGGACCCGATACAGTTTAAATTTCGGGTGAATTAATATTGAAGTCCGCCCTTAAGCCATTTTCCCTGTGTTTCATGTGTAAATGAATTTTTGGTTTACGCGGTGTTTAGAGGCAGAAATACACTACGGAATGCTCCCGATAGTTCAGGAGGCTGAAATAATATCGATGGCAATTGCGATAGGACGTGGTAGGTCCGTTAAACATAAAACTGTGTATTCCCAACATCATTGCCAAAAGGAGCACTGTTACGGTAAACAGGGAAGGTGGGTTCTTCGTGGATCGTTTGGACCTGGCCATTGATTGAATGTGTCCTGTGAATATTGGAACACTCAGATAGATAGAGGAAACAGAAATTCGGGAAGCCGAAGAAGCAAGCAAGTGCAGAGGAAATGACAGTGACCGAGGAGGAAACTGACAGGATAAGCGAGCATTGAGCTACGGAGAAAGGAAGTCTAAGAGGCGATGTAAGCGGAAACGAATGGACGAAGGCATGGGAATGTATAAAACAATAAAAAACAGAGGATTGTGGTTACTGTTGTTGAGGCTTGGTTGTTGAAGGCTGTTGAACGCTGTGGAAAATAAGCTGGAGGAGACAGAGGGAGCGAGAGGATCCAGCAGAACAGAAAGAGGGTCGAAGGGCCTACAGGACAGCAGACAGTTGAAGGGGAGAAGTAGCCAGCAGAGAATATAAGCGTGAATAGAAAGTTGTTCTTTATGCAGAGCCTAGTGCAACTAACAGTAGACAGACTAGAGTTGTGTGAAGACATTATCAGAGAGCATGAAGGCTATTGGAGACTATGCGTGGGCAGTGTGCAGAGTTGTAAAGACTCATTCATAAGAAGACTGGTTGTCATTGATACTATAGTTTGGAGACTACAGTGAAGCTGTAAATAGACAGAACTCAGCAGAGAAGATTTCTGAGAGCAAAACATTACTATCAAATGAATCTTGACAAGATTGGGTCAGGGTCCTTGAGGTTGGTGCCTCAGAAGTGAGAAGGATTGGAGTCCTTAGAGCTGGTGCCTTAGAAGTGAGAAGGATTGGAGTCCTTGGGGTCGGTGCCTCAGAAGCAAGTAGGATTGGAGTCCTTGGGGTTGCCTCAGAAGTAGGAAGGATTGAAGTCCTTGGGAGTTGGTGCTTCTAAGTCCAAGATTGGTGTCTTGGCGAAATAGAGTTGGTGCTCTGGAGGTTGGAGCCTCACCAAAGTATAAGTTGGAGCTTGGCAACTGATTGTAACCATCTATATATTGTATCGATTTTACTGCATAGTTTATATTAATAAATCATTTATTCTTGTTGTTCATCTTGTGTTCTGAATATATATGTTTTAACTGGTAAAACAATAGTGGGAAAAAGAAATACGGATTCACCCCCCTCTCAGTATTTCCAACAGTCTCTAGCCTCTATATAGGCCTCATACATACAATACCATGGGTCATTACCATGGTTCCCTCAATACCATCTATCTAATACCATGGGCTTATTACATTATTGCTAACTACTTGTGGTCCCTTACATAATACGGGCTAACCACCTTATTTATAACTATGGCCCATCCCATTATTACATTATTCCCTTGGGTACCTCCCTCTGTACCCCATATTATTCCCCCTAGGTATACTACATTCCACCCCCCTTAAACATGTTTTGTCCCCGAAACATAAGAAGAACACGATTAATAAGATATACTCAAAAGAGTAGTCCACTGGTACCATCAACGTGCATCTAGCCATCCCAGAGAAAGGTGAACCCTCGATCTAGCTAGTGCCTCGCTTGCTTGAGATGGAAGTTGACCCTAGCGGCTCTTCTGTGTTGATGTGTAGTAGGTGGATCATCACCCCTCTCTATCTGTCATGTAGGGGTTGTTTTCCTTGTGGCTAATTCGTTGCCATCTTGTTGGTTGTTTTCTTGCGGGGTAATGTGGGTGGTGATATGCTGAAGTCTTAACCAATGGTGTATCTTTCTTTAATTCACCATCTAATGGAGCCTGATTGGTATCTGGTACATGTTGTGGTGCCTGTTGTTGTTTCTTATCTTCCATTATTACTTCAACCACTGAGTCCTCATCTGATGTATCAGTACCTGAAACATTTTCTGCTTCAGCCTCGGACACTACCTGTTTTGCTGGTACCTGTTTTGATATTTGTGTTTGGTTGTCGACCATCAAGGGCTCATCATCTGATGTGTCAGTCCCTGGAACATCTTTTCCTTCAACCTCCTTGGAATCTACCTATTTATTAATGGAAATATCCTGTAATGTAATTTTCTTATTTTTATACCAGATCTTTAGGAATTTCTTCTGCACATTAATATTGATAGTACCCACTGATTCCATCCAAGGGTATCCTAAAACAACATCCACATTAGCCGTATCTGAAGCATAAAAATCAGAATGCAATACATACTTGTCCATAGAAATCTTCGAATCTTTATAAACTTGCACCTCCTCATTATTAACCTGTGTGTGCTCCATTTGTTTTACTGGAACTTGCAATTTTTTTGCCAAATTGACATTTATAAGATTTTGCTTGCAACTAGGATTTATAGACACAATGATCTTCTCTTTTTCAATATATCCATGAACCTATAATAAGCAGATACCAATAGAAAATAACCCCACATGTTTCTCATTATCTTGTTTTTTAGCATGAGACCATCAGTTTAAAAGGAATTTTTCAAATTCTTCATTGGGTAGGTTGGAACACTTCTTTTTGTTAAGTAATTCCCACCATGTGACTGCCTCATCTTTAAATTGAGCCACTACCCAAAATTTCCAATGTTTTGCCCATAATGACTTCTTCTTTTTTATGTATTCTTCAATAGTAGGACCATCATCTTTTCCTATAAAATATAGAACTGCCATGAAGAGGGTTTTGAAAACAAATTCACTTACTTGGTGAAAATTTGAAATGGCCACAATTTAGTCAATATTGCTCAGAATCCCTATTATAACTTGTTTTCGGAAATGGAACAACCATTATGGATCTTCCCTTGTGATAGAAATCCCAATCTAGGCACTGGAATTTCATATTCGTGCTGCAATTGTCCCGCCGTCACAAAAATTTCTGAAAAAAATGGCTGATTTTAAATTAGCGATATCTCCCTCATCCGGACTCCAATTCGACTGTTTTTTTTTTTTTTGAAATTGAATATTTTTTCGCAAAGAACCCAGATCTGCAATTAGATTCTGCAAATGTTTTCCCAGAACGTACAAATTTGATCTGTAAACTTGTCGCCCCGAAAAATGTCTACAACATCGTTGTTTTTTAAATCAGCGATATCTCCCTTATCCGGACTCCGATTTGGCTGATTTTTTTCTTCAAATTGGGTATTTTTCACAAAAAACCCAGATCTATAATCATATTCTGCAAATATTGCACCAAAATATACAGATCTAATTTACAAATTCACCGCCCCAAAAAGTTCTTGCACAAATAAAATAAAATAAAAAATAAAAATAAAAATAAATAAATAAATAAATTCGCTTTGCCCAAGAAAGTGCTCTGATACCACTTGTTATATATCTGATCCAGAAATAATATGAAATGCTTCTTTATTGATCAAACCCTTAAGGTAGGGCAACACCATACATTCACTCCTTAAGGAAGGAGAACACTCCACAAGCCATATGCCTGTTCATACAATAATCCTTCACATCTCTCAATGGGGAGTCTATAGCCTCTATATAGGCCTCATACATACAATACCATGGGTCATTACCATGGTTCCTTCAATACCATCTATCTAATACCATGGGCTTATTACATTATTGCTAACTACGTGTGGTCCCTTACATGATACGGGTTAACCACCTTATTTATTACTATGGCCCATCCCATTATTACATTATTCCCTTGGGTACCTCCCTCTGTACCCCATATTATCCCCCCTAGGTATACTACATAACCCAACCCCTCCAAGTATCCAACTCCTAAGACAACTCACTTTTTTCCTAACCTAGAGCCCCAATCACTCCATTTCCAAGGCCTCCATGCGACTATGGGTTCCCAGTCGCACTCATAAGCCTGCACCCATGCAACTATGGAATTTTCTAGTAAGTTCTATGCCAACAACTTTGAATTTTGTGCCACTTTTCAGGGTCGTGACTCAATTCTCTACCCAGAACTCAATGAAACTTCCAAAGTTGATAAATAACATAGGAACAATGCTTGTAAACCTAAAACTAAAACCAGGACTTGACCTGACCATCCGCAACCGGGATTGACATTCTGTCAAATACTTGGTAGATATGCATCCTACAGGTCATGTATGCAAGTCTAAACATAAGGGACTGAAAATTTATTTGAGGTTTAACAAGAAGGGTCATTTCCTTCTCACATTAGTTTTCATAACACCAATTAGGTCTTGCATTCATTATTCATTCAGTTGTAAGTGAAAACATGAAAAGGTCCATGACTAAGATATTTCATAAAACCATGCTTATAACCAACATATAACAAGATAAATAACAATAAGAGAACAACCATTAAAGCCACATAATAACCAATACATTTCCTCATCAAAAGCAAGAGAAACTTAGCTTTTATTGAACATAGGAAAATATCGACCCAGTTCGGGACTTCCATGTTCCACTCGACCATAGATTGGTTGAACCAATTCTTTCTTTCAGTCAATCATCCCCGTGCCATATTCCGAACATGAATGTGGGATCTCATGGGATAAACCAATCCAAACACAACCAAGGGAATCTAGAGGTTAAACCACCTCCACCCTCTCCATATCATGATCTCACCTAAACCGGTGTAGAGATCACAAAACCAAGCCGAGCTTAGATGCCTCATAATTTATTCACCAATACCTTGAGGAATTTTCTTATCTCCACCCTTAGGCTTTACTGTGTATCCCACTATTATCGGTCAAGTGATGCCTATGCCTTTGGGAATTTTCCTGAGACCACCTCACCCGAATCCAAAATATTCCGGCAATCCAAAGCTCAAAACCGAGAACAATGTCATCACACCATGGCTATCTGGAAATGGAAAGGCTAGGCTAAATCCACTATCGAAATGCGACAAAATCCATGCCAATGACAACATAAGAACCAAATACCAACATGCACATACCATGCATATCAAAACCAGCGAGGAAATCATACATGCAACCTGTTACTTGTAAGTACTCCTGTTGAAGCTGCTTGATCCTTGCCTTCCTTTTCTTTCCTTGTCCTTCTTTTTCTTTTTCTTTTTCTTTTCCTTTCCTTTTCCTTTCCGTTTCTTGCTTGCTTGCTTTATTTCTCCTCTTGGTGCTCTTCTCCTCTCCCAGAAAAATTCTAACACTAAACTGACAAAAGGCTACCAACTGATGCTCTAAGGTATTTTTATTGACGAGGCCTCTAATTTCTTCAATTTTCCATTATTTTGCTTCATTTTCCTCCTCACATGCAACCTGTGACCTTTCATCTTCATTTTCTCCTAATTTCCATTATTTTCATAAATAATGTGCCAAAAATACATTTTTGCCTTTTCAAATCCTTAGTCATTGCCTTTGCCAATTTCCTTTAGCCATAAACACAACAGGTGATGCCCACTAGGATGTTTTCCCCAACATTCAACTTGGAATAAGTGTCTCTTGCCTGTGGTCTTATTTGACCTTTATTAACTTTTATTACATGAACTTTTAACCCGGGGTTGTTACAAAATGACACTATAGCCTTATACTTTATGATAATTTCTCAATTGAGAGATAAACTTCAAGAAATTGATGAAAACATTTTTGAAAATAAACTAGTGACTACATCACTTAATGGCTTACTTGATGGGACTTATTTGCATCAGGAATATGTATCAGAAAAGAAGCTCCAAAGTTTAATGAACTATGGACTGCATGTACTCAACAAGAATCAAGGCTCATGTCAAGAGGGAAGATTTAGAGATCCGAAGAAGGTGACTCTCAAGCGTATGCAACACATTTCAAGAAGGGTGGAGGAAGAAAAAAGTTTGGTTTCCAAAGAAGAAATGAAGGAAGAAGATCTACTCCTCAAGGAAAGAGAGATATGTCAAAAATCCAATGCTATCATTGTCACAAATTTGGTCACTATAAACATGAATGTCCTGAAATATCAAATGATAAAAAGAGAAAAGGAAACTAACATGTCACCGCAACAAACTTTGAGGAACTTCCAAAGAGACCCCAAAATGAAGAATCAGGTGAGAAAGCTTTCTTTTATTTCTCTGCTCTTATAGGTTTTATTGCAGATAAAAATGATTTATGGCTAGTAGATAGTGGTGCCTCAAGGAACATGATGAGAGATCGTGACAACCTCACAAGCTTAATGGAAAGAAGATTGCCTCAAAAGGTAAAGCTTGGAGACAACAAGAATTATGCAGCGAAATGAATTGGGAAGAATTCTATTGAGATGGAATTAAGTGAAGACGTTCATTTAAGCAACATACTATATGTACCAAGTTTGAAAAGGAATTTGGTTTCTATTTCATGCTTGGAATATAAGGTAGATAGAGTAGCATTTGTTGATGGCAAAGTTCTTGTATGGCCAAAGGGCTTTAGTATAAATACTGCTAGAGTAATTTGAATTCGTGAAGGAAGGTTATATAAATTCTTGAAAGAACCTAGTCAAGCATTTTTCCATAATGATATTAATGCATGTGATATTTGGCATAAAGATACAGTCACCTTCACTATAGAGCTTTGCGTGCTTTAAAACAAATGGTTTCAGGTGTTCCAGAATTGCAGGTGGAGCATGAAGAAGTATGTAAAGGCTATGTGCTTGAAAAGAATGTCAAGGATCCTTTTTCCAAGCAACAAAAGTAGATCTAAGGAAATTTTGGATCTAGTCCATTCTGATGTATGTGGTCCAATGCCAGTGAAATCTCTTGGAGGCTCTTTATGTTATGTAACCTTTGTTGATGATTACTCTTGCAAGACATGGATTTACTTCATGAAGACAAAGGATGAAGTCTTTAATTTTTTTAAGCTATGGTCGATTTTCATAATTTATACTATAGCCCTTGTAATGTATAAAGAATTTGTAAGACATGTTCTTCATGCCATTTTCATTGTTTGGCCCTTAAAATAATTTGTATAAGACATTTTATTGATGTCAGATTTATTAGAGAAAAATTCAAAATTTAGAATTTGAATTTTTGGCTCCAAACTAGTCAAGTTGGCCCTCCTTCAAGTCAAGTTGGCCCTAGTGAAGAGACACAATCATTCACAAGGGCATGACAATATATAAAGGCATTTGACCTCCTCCACAAGGCACCATTCGACCTCACACAAAAAGACAGTTTTTGGGCATCCAAGCAAAGGAAAAGAAGGATAAGAAGGACAAAAAAAACGATTAAGATAATCTCTCTCTCTATATAACTCACATCTCTCTCTCATAGCTTGCACATGTGTTTCTGGGCAGTTTTTCTAGGTAGCATATTCTAGGCGGATTGGGAAGCCGGATTTCTGGGTTTTTGGACAATTTCTGGGAGGCCGGATTTCGGTCTAGGGCAGATCAAATGAGGCTGAGTTGCAGGGTAGATTAAAGGCTTTACTTGAGGGTCGTTGATGAGGTTTGATTATTTTCATTGTTGGTCAATTTTGACCTCATAGTTGACTAGTTGCATCAGATGTATCTCTTGTTGAACAGAAGAATTTCTTTAAGAAAAAGGTCGTTGGGTTTTTCCCCCAAGTAAGTTTTCTTATGGTAAATCTTGTGTTCTCTTGGCGCATTGTGATCTCTATTGTCCTTATGGTTTTATGGTTTAATTCCTGAAGTGTAATTGTTTAATGCTAAACTAGAATTATTAAAAGAAAATCTATATCATTTGAAATAGTTATCAATATTTCAGAAATTAGTGCTAGCATCTTTTACACTTGAAAACTCAACATCGATGGCTTTTTCACCTTAGAGTACCTTAACCAAAACACCCTATCATTGTTTACTCCATACCCTATAAACTTTACTTTTTATAATTTTAAATTATAATTAAAAAATAAATTGTGATTTTTATTTTATTATTCTTTAATATAAAATATAAATAATTAAATATATAACATATATTTATACAATAAAATACAAAATTTTTAATTTATATTAAGTTTTAACCCTAAGTCAAAATAAAAACATTTATTGTCATTTATTAACAATATTTTCAGATCAATATTTATCGCTTAACACATTTATGCCAAATTTCAAAGTATGCTCAAAATTTTCACAAAGATTTCACCACATTCCTGTCAAATTTCAAAGATACTCGTCTCATTCACAAAGATTTTAGAGTTGATATTAGTCACATTAACATGACTTCACACCAAATTGGTACAAATATATTAAATTTTGAGAAAATTATTAAAATAAAGGAAAATGTTATTTGAATAAAATTCATTAATAAAAAATATTATTATATTTAATTAAAAAGTTATAATATAATAAAATGTTTTAAAAATAAATAATATGATGGCGTGATTAATTTTAACTAAAATATCAAAAATATGTTTTTTATAAAATTATTTTAAGTAGCTTAAACCAAAAAATCAATGTTATTAAAATAGAAAAATGAAACATGCTATTTTATAATCGAGTTGTTTTTAGTGCGACTTTTTGGATGCTTTTCTCATGGTTTTTTTCTGGTTTAATTTCTTTAAAATCTAGTAAGAATTTTTTGAAATCACAAGTTTGATGGGTAACTCTTGCACAACCCAAGTGCCCTAAGGGTTTTTTAGGATGCTGAATCCATATATACAGTAAAAAAAAAAACCAGTTTAAATAACACAAATCAACATTTCACCTCAAATTTTTCCACTGGATTTTGGCACTAGAAAGTCCAAAAAGTCACACTAAAGACAACTACAATTTCTAAAATATTAAAAGTTTAAAGAATTAGTCATGACATTAAAAAGGTTAAAGATTAAGATAACAAATATTTTATTTTAAAATATAATCAAAGATAAAAAAACACTCTATTTTACAATATAATGAATATAAATACATTGAATATCTATTTCAAAATAATTATTATGTTTGTCTGAATTTTTCCTAAATAAATTGAAATAGATTGTGTAGTTGTCTACCATGTGTAACATTTTGTGCTATGGTCCTCTTCCTCTTTTTTCATTTTCAGTCCACAATGATGAGTGGAGTGTCAACCCGAAACGTTGAACAAGATAAACATAGATTTTCAGATATGAATTGTGTAGAGGTTTTCCATGTCGGACATTTCGAACATAGATTTTCAGATATGAACTGTGTAGAGGTTTTCCATGTCGGACATTTCGAGTGGACGCTCCACCCATCTTCATGGATTGGAAAGCAGATAGATATTAAGTGTGAGAGTTGACAAAACTTTTAAATAATGAAAGGCTCATAACGGTCACTCGAGCTAAAATATTAAAATTATTAAAATTTTAAAAATTATGAACGGTCCAGGGATGGAGGGTCAACAAAATTTAAAGGTCAAAGAAATGCAAACGGGGATAATGAATAAATAAATGAGACGTTAGATGAAAAATAAATTATTGACCAGTAAAAGTTTTTGAAACATGGTATAGAGATTTAAATTTAAATTAAATTATTGATAAATTAAGTCAAAGTTTGAAAATAGATTAGTATATATATTTATTTCATTAATTTCATTTTTAATAAATAAAAGAATTCCCAATTTTTTTTAATTATTATTAAATGGTTAATAATTTAACTAAATTATAATAAGTACACGGAATGGTAGGGGACAAAAGAGAAAGTTTTATAAATAAATTTATTTATAATAACCTAAAAATATATATTAGATTAATAGCCTATATATATATATATATATATATATTTAATTGAATCAAAGTTCATAATGATTTTAACATGAGAATATTTTTTAATTAATATTATTTATAGGATTAATAGCTAAAACTATTTAGGAATATATTTTTATTTAAAGATGGAAAAAATGTTAAAAAATCATCCATATATATATATATATATATATATATATATATATATATATTAATTAGGGGGTTTAAAGAAAGAGGGGAAAAAAAACTAAGGAAAGAAAGGGGGGAAGGGGTAGGGAGTTTAAGAAGAAGAAAGTTGATGGATTATAGGCTCCCAGGAGTGGCTAAGCATATAGTCATCTTCCCTATTGAAATTATTGGGATGCTTTTCAATTTCTACAGCTTCCCTGATGATACGAGAGTTATGAAAAGGGATACAAGCTAGGGGGTGAGCTTGATCAAAGCAAATGTGGTGCTTGGCATTATTAGACACTCTTGGGTGGGTGTTGTTTGCAATGTGCTCCTTAAGGCGGTGTTGTACCTGTTTCCCGTAGGCAGTCCTTGGCTGCAAAACTACGCCAGGAAACCAACTCAACCAGCCTTAAGGTTCAAACTGGCCCTTGAACCAGAGGGGGCTCCCTCAGTTGTTACGAGGCTTTGTTTAACGTTGTTCACCTGTCACTGAACAACAACCTTTGAGGCACAATGGGCAGATTTATGGTTTTAATGGGGATGGTTGGCAATTAATGATAATCCCTAATCATGATTAAAGGCCTCTCTCATAGGGTCCCTTCTGAAAGTGTCAGCTTCCAACCTGACAGAATGACTTAGCTTTTTCAAGAATTATGGTAGAAGAATGTAAGGGGGTTCCTAATAATGGAGCAGTCAGACTGACTACTTAACAACTAGGGAAATTTAGATGCGTGTAGAAGATTTCTATAGCCCAACAAAAACATATTCAAAGGTAACAAAATGTCAAAGTGAAACCGATTCCAAGAGGAGCTATTTCAGACAGATAGTCTAATAAGCTAATCTCTTTTAATGGCTATCAAAAAACATAAATCGAAAACCAGTCAAAGAGGAGTTATCTTGGACAAACAGTCCAATAAGCTAATCTCTTTCTGAAAGTTATGATTTTGCAGGGAATTACAGAGAGATTAAGACTTAATCTACCTTACCCAGACCTTCCTACAAGTGCTTTGAAAGCGCTATAAAGACATACAAGGAACACAAAATTCTGTCATAACTAGAGCCGGAAGGCTTTTATTAGAATTCTACAAGAGAAGTTATTACATAATTTAAGAGCCTTGGCATCAAAAGCCAACCTATATTACTTCAATTGATGAAGTATTTATACAATTTCCTCACAAAATATATTAATAAAATATCAAGAGCTATTACAAATATCTTAAAACTGTATTACAAAAATAGAACACAAATAAAGGTAACTAAAACTTTTTGAAGAGTTCTTGTACTATCCTTGAGGATTTGTGTTGATAAAGAAGAGAAATTCGAATTTGATTGCAACTCATATTTGATGAGGTGGTCTCCAAGTCACTAACTGTCTTGAGCTTTTTCCTCCCGAATTTATGAAAAATAGGGTCCAATCATCCCTTCGAATATCTCAATCCGAGCTAGCTATGTGAAAACTGAGAGAGGTTTTTGTAGTTTAGTATCTTGGGAACAAAAACCTCCTCCAATTTCCCAAGGTTCATATTTGATTATCCACAATAGTTTCTTCAAAAAGGTGGCTTAAACAGAACATCGCTTAGTCAGAAAAATAGGCTAAACATGACGAGAGTGTATCTCCCAACCCTTGACACCTGTGTGAAAAGTGAGATAGGCTTTTGTATTTTGGAATCTTATGAACCAAAACCTCTTCCAATTTCCAAATATTCATCTTTGTTTAGTCAAAATATCCTCTGCAAAAAGGTGACTAAAACAAGAAATTTCTGGAAAACATGCCTTCAAAGATGCATTTGTATCTCCCAAACCATAATAGCTGTTAGAAAACTGAGAGAGGTTTTTGTACATGAGGATGTTATCAACAAAAACCTCTTTCATTTTTTGAAAATTCATTCTCAGATGTTTTTAAACCATGTTTGAATTTACTTTATTACATCATTTAATCATGTTTAAATGCATGATTAACTAAATCAACCAGCTAATGAAACTTAAATTTAAATTTTGAGGGTACATTTACTCTTGCAGACCCATTTATTATTTCTAAATTATTAAAAGCTATTATATAAGCAAATTCAAATTATCAAAACTAATCATGTTACAACAGGCAGGCAGAGATTGAACAACCAGTTTGGTCAATGTAAGACTTTCCACATGAACGAGGGATTTGGTAGACACCTGATCCTTGCGTGGGGTTTGATTTATCTTTGGTTGATCAGAATAACTGCCTAAGGGTTCTAAGGGATTTGAAGATGGTCCTGATGTTCTTTTTTGATAGAATCTTGGCAATGACATCAATGGTTCTTTTTATGTAAGGGAGAGAGACTTTGTTTACATGCAGGGTGGGGTCAAAGGGGTTGGATTTAGGATGAGAGGCGGAAAGGAAAGCCTTATGAATTTGAGAGGTTGAGTAGCCATTAACTTTGAAAGCTTGGATTAGGTGGGCTTTTTTTTAGGGAAGGAATTGGGGAGCCGAGATTTTAAGGGCACGAGAGATAAGGGTCTTCAACACACCAGACTTTTGGGAAGGGTGGTGGTGAGAGTGGGCATGAAGATAACAATTCATATGGGTTTTCTTTCGATAAACTTGGTGAGAAAGGGTACCATTAGGTAGACGGGAAATAAGAACATCAAGGAAAGGAAGAGAATTATTGGATTCTATTTCCATAATGAATTGAATCAGGGGAGTAATGTTATTGAGATGGTAAAGAAAGGCATAGAGGGTTTGACGACCATGTTGCCAAATGATGAAAGTGTTATCAACAAATCTAAGTCAACATTTAGGCTTGAGATGCAAAGAGTTCAGGGCTCTGGTTTCGAAGTGTTCCATGAATATATTAGCCACAACTGGGGATAGGGAAGAACCCATAGTTGTTCCTTCGGTTTGCTCATAGATTATGCCATTGTACGAAAAAAGGTGGAAGAGAGGCAAATACTGATAAGGTTGAGGGTTTCTTCATCTACTAGATTAGAGATTATGCTTAAAGGTTCAGGGACAAGAATTTTTGTGAACAGGGAGACCACATCAATACTAACCATAATGTCATTTTCTTCAAGGCGAAAGTTTTTGGATTTATGGATGAAGTTAGCAAAATCTTTAATATAAGAGGGGGTGGAGCCTACAAATTGTTGAACCTTTGTGGCTAAATACCGACTAAGCGCATGGGTGGCGGCTCCTATGGCACTAACTATAGGTCAAAGAGGGACGTCAGGTTTATGAATTTTGGGAACACCATAGATTTTATGGGTTTGGGGGGCATGGGGAATGAGGTGTTGTTGTATAAAAGAATCAATGGATGAGAATTTTATGGCTTTAGTGACACGTTGAGTGATGGAATTAATGGGATTTTTGGAAAGAAATTTGTAAGAGGAGGAGGAGAGGATATCATGAAATTTGGAATCATAATATTGAGATTTCATTACTATAGTGGCATTGCCTTTATCAACTTTGAGAATAAGGATGTCAGGGTTGTCATTGAGGCGCTTAATGGTTAGGGATTCTTCCTTGGTAATATTAGGCTTGGGAGGCTTGGTGTAACGAAGAACCCTACAACAATCTTGCCAGATTTCTTAAGCAATGGGAGGGAGGAGGTTTCGACTAACTAATTCAACAGAGGAAATAATATCTTTATCATATTTATTATTAGGGAGGGAATTTATATTAATTGAGAAATTATTATTATTAGATACATTGTTAATATGAGAGCTATTATTACAAGAGATTTTATTGACCAATTTAAGAGAAAGCGAATTAGGATTGATTTTGTTACATAAACCAATTAGAGAAGGATCATTATTAGAAGAATGGAAATAATCGAATATGGGGTTATTTAGATTAGAGGAACTGTTAATTCGAAATGATAGAGAGTTGTTTACACACGAATAAACTTGATCCAAATTATAAGACAATGGTGAAATATTATTGGAGGGGGGATTATGGTATTACTGGATGGCGTGATTAGATTAGGGTTCGTATTCAGAGGACTGGAGCCTCAAAAATAAATTGGAGAAGCGATTCCATTTGATCCAAATCATGGTCGGTTAACATGTCATGCGACAAGGAATTGGATACTGGCCAGTTTGTGTGAGATGACAATCCTTGAATGGACTGAGAAGGTGATGAAGGATGCAGGTATAAATTAGGGAGGAAGTTAGATGAGGCTTGCTCAGACAGGGAGTAAGAACAAAAATCAACTGATTCCGCTGCAGTACCCGTTACAGGAGGGATGGCGCATGACTGGAAATGTGTATAAGCAGTGGATTGATTGACATGAGTGGATTCAAACCCTTTAGAACCCTTAGAGGTAGTTATTCCGATCAGCCAAAGATAAATTAAACCCCATGCAAGGATCAGGTGTCTACCAAATCCCTTGTTCATGTGGGAAGTCTTACATTGGCCAAACTGGTCGTTCAATCTACCCGCCTCAAGGAGCACATTGTAGACAACACCCACCAAAGAGTGGCTAAACCTGCCATAGTTGAGCACTCTTATAATACCAAGCACCTCATTTCTTTGATCAAGCTTGCCCCCTAGCTTGTATCCCTTTTCCTAACTCTCGTATCATTAGGGAAGCTTTAGAAATTGAAAAGCATCCCAATAATTTCAACAGGGAAGATTGCTATATGCTTAGCCACTCCTAGAAGCTTATAATCCATCAAATTTATTTTTCTTAACCCCCTCTCCGTCCACCCTCCCCCCCACCTTCCTTTCTTTCTTTTCCTTAGTTTCTTTTCCCCCCTCCTTTTTCAAAACCCTTAAAAAAAAATTATTATTTCATTTATAAGGATGAATTTTTAACGTTTTTCCATTTCCAAATAAAAATATTGATCCGAATTGGATCCATGAAGAATAATCAAAGCACCATGAGTGTATCAAATTAGGACAAAACTTCGAATTCAAGAATACAGAGCGATCAGGAATACCTCTGAACAGTGGCAGTTGGCAGCCAATGAGGAACGACGAGGACCTCGGTCAAAGCGCGCTGACCGAGGCCCATGGAGACCGTGGAGGAGGCGAAATTGGCCATTGGGAAGCCCGGATCGGGAAACAGAGGGCATTTTTGATGCGCGTCGCTGGGCAAAACCCCTCGAGAAGGAAAGCCCCGAAGCGCTCGATCGCATGGAAGCCGGGAAAAACCGTGGGGAAAGCGCTAAAGGCTAAAGGCGAGACCCGTGCTCCAAAACCAGCGGTATATATCAGGGGCACCCTTGGGAGGTAAGCAGAATTGAAGAAAAGTGAGCGATTCGACTCAGCGCCCGACTCGTGGTAGGCGAAGGAGAGAGAAAATCGTTGCTCATCGCGAGCTAACGATTGAGCAAGTCAACCGCGCGAAATGAGCGAATGACGTCAGATCTAGGGGCTCCAGATCTAACGGCTGAGATCGCGTCCGATGGGGGAACTGGATTTAACAAGGGATTAGGCCGCGATGTATAAGGATTTGAGGTCCGATTTGACCGCTGAGGTGGCGGATGACTCATTCCACAGTGTAACTGGAAAACCGAACTGACGAGGAAGAGCTGGCGCAGTTCGCGAGAGGACAAGTGGCCACTCCCTGTGAGCCGTTGATGATGACACAGAGATAGGGAATTCCAAGTGAACAGCAGCAAGCGATTCGACGGGGGTGGAAGAGGAATCGAGCAGTCATGAGAGCGACTGGCTTTAAAGCCATGAACAAACAGAACAAAACAGAAGGAGAACAGAGAATGGAGAGAAGAAGACGAAGACAGAGAAAAGAAGAGACAATGAAGCAAAGAGCAGAAAGACAAAGAGCCGAGCTGAACAAACAGAACAAAACGGAAGGAGAACAGAGAATGGAGAGAAGAAGACGAAGACAGAGAAAAGAAGAGACAATGAAGCAAAGAGCAGAAAGACAAAGAGCTGAGCTGACCTGCAACATAAGGTAGCATCGAGCCATCCCTGAGAGGATCTGTCGGGGAACTGAGCACCACATTGGGCTCCTCCCATTAAAGACCAGAGAGGTCAAGAGCTGGTAAGGAAAAGAGTCTATGCACTCTAGTGGCTTGGGGAATCCAAGAACCACCCTGCCAAGCAATTCTGTTTCAGGAGACTCAGATTGAGCTCCTCATTGTAATTCTCTGCTTTAAAGACACAATAAAAGAAGGCCACCACTGAAAGCTGGATCAGAGACGTAGCCCTGGAGGATAGGGTGAACTCCTTATTAATTGTTGTGTTCTTGTATTTGCTTACTGTGTTTCTCTGTTGTTTTCCATATTTCCAATGTCTGTGTATTTTGCAATCTGATCGATCCGTTGCCTAAAATAACATGGACACACACCAGCACATGAGTCTGTAATACATTCATTCATAAATTAATTAACTGAGATCACTCAAGAGTGATTTTCAGATCAAGTGGTATCAGAGCTTTAGGCTGTTAAGGTTAGACAAGCTTGTGTTGGTTTAGCTGTTGAATGCTAACTAGATCAAAGCTCAAATTAGGAGAAGGAGAGTTGGTCGAAACTAATCCTGAAATTGGGAGAGTCTATTCTCGGAAGACAATGTCGGAAGAAGGCTCTATAGGGCCAAACCCTCAATGCATAGATAGCTTCCTAGCTATAAAGTCCATGGTAGAAGAAATGTATAGGGACTTTAGAAAACACAAGGATGAAGATTCATCAAGCTCTAAACAGGACAAAGGAGAAGATGAGTCACATTTCCATGACCACTCAAAGGGCAAAGGGAAAGAAGAAAGCTTTCTCACACCTCCTAATATTCCTGTACATAACAAGAAGGCATCTTTGATTAAGCTAGATGTTAAATTTGATTTGCCTATATATGATGGAGAGTTGAATGCAGAAAAGCTGGACAATTGGATTAGACAAATTGATGTTTATTGCAGAGTGCAGAGTATTGAGTCAGACAAGAGCAAGATTCAGTTGGCAAGCCTACGCCTTGGAGGCACTGCCTTGGTTTGGTGGGAAGGCAGGCCTCAAGCTGACATGAAGAGACATGGTAAGACTATCTCTGTATGGAGTGAATTTGTTTCTACAATTACAAAGCAGTTCTATCCATTGGCCTACTTGCAGCAAGCCATGATAAGTTGGCAAAATCTTTGACAGTTTAAAGGGTAAAGTGTGCAATGGTATACTCAAGAATTTAGAAAGAGAGCATTGATTCTAGGAATCTTATTAGACTCACCAGAGACTCTGTTGAAGTATATTGGTAGTCTACACAGCTACATGAGGCACACCATCCTCATGTTTAATCCCACTAGTATAGGTGAGGTATCTATACAAGCTACTCATCTAGAAGCTAGAGGAAAGAATGGAAATCCAGAAGTTGGGAGACCATCCCAACCCACTGCAAGCAAGAGCAAGGAGAAAAGAAAGCAGAAATGGAAAGAAAGGAAGGCTAACATTGCACAGAAGAGCAAAGCTTCATGCACTCACTGTGAAAAGGATGGGCATGATGATGAGCACTGTTGGATTCTGCATCCAGAGCTGAGACCTAAGAAGTTCAAGGGCAAGAAGAAGAAGACTGTTGCAGCTATTCAAAAAGATTTGGGGTTAGACTTAGGAGATGAAATAACTATTGCAGCCACAGGTATAAAAGGTAAGAACTCTGAAGCATCTACTAGTAATTCTTCTCAATCTATTATTGATGAAGAAAATGAGAGAAAACGACATGAGCTTTTCCATATTCGAGTTATTTCCAAACATCAAAAGATTGATACTTTGTTTGATAGTGGCTCACAAGTAAATCTAATTTCTGAAGCAATTGTAAAGAAGTTGGGATTAGTAACTACACCTCACAAGAGACCATACCCATTAGGATGGTTGAATGATAAAGCACAACTACAAGTGACTAGACAGTGCAAACTCAAGTTTTCTTTTAGGTCAGCATTTGTAGATGAGGTTGAGTTAGACATAATTCCTTTGGATATATGTGGAATTGTTTTAGGAAGTCCTTACTTGTATGACAAAAAGGCTATCTTCTATAGAGCTGAGAACAAGTATCTACTTGTTAAAGATGGAATCGAATACTTTGTAAGAGCTCATAAGCTCAAGAATAACTATACTCTCATAAACTCAGGGCAGATGAAACGAATGATAAATTCATGTAAACAATTCTTACTGATGGTTGTAAAGGAAAAGAAACCTGATAAAACCAATGTATTTGAGGGTAGTGCAGGAGTTTCTCGAGAAAGGGTTCATCAGACCTAGCACATCACCATGTGGGTCACCAATCGTTTTGGTGAGAAAGAAAGATGGCTCGTGGAGAATGTGCATTGATTACCGAGCACTGAATAAGATAACAATAAAAAATCTTTATCCCCTTCCTCGCATAGATGATCTTTTAGATCAATTGAAAGAAGCTGTTTATTTTTCCAAGCTAGACTTGCACAGTGGATACCATTAGGTCAGAGTTGCAGAACAAGATGCATCGAAGACTGCTTTCAAAACAAAGCAGGGATTGTATGAATGGCTGGTTATGCCTTTTGGCTTAACTAATGCTCCTGCTACTTTCATGAGATTAATGAATGATGTACTTAGACCTTTTCTTGATGATTTTGTTATTGTGTGTCTGGATGACATTCTGATTTTTAGCAAAACATGGGAAGAACACTTAAAGCATGTTAAGCAGACATTAGATTTTTTCAAAAGAGAAAAACTTCATGTTAAACTCTCAAAGTGTGAATTTGCCAAAACATCTCTGAATTATTTGGGTCATATAGTAAGGGGTGGTGAATTGAAGATAGATCCCTCGAAGGTGGCAGTCATTGTAAACTGGCCTAAACCCAAATTTGCTATAGAAGTTAGAAGCTTCTTAGGGGAAACACAATATTGGAGGAATTTCATTTCTAACTTTTCCTCAATTGCAACTCCCTTACATGCTTTGATAGGATTGAACAAGGTGTTTCAGTGGGGAGGCAAACATCAGAAACCCTTCGACACCTTGAAAGAAAAGATTAGTACAACACCTGTACTAGCACTGCCTGATCAACAAAGACCATTTGAGATCCAAACAAATGCCAGTGACTATGCCATGGGAGCAGTGTTGACACAACACGGTAAACCCATATGTTATCATTTTGGGACATTTAATTTTGCAATAGTTAACTATCCTACATATGATAAAGAATTGTATGCATTGGTACAGAGTGTGAAAAAGTAGAAACATTACTTAATGGGCAAAGAGACAGTAATACATACTGATCATCAACCACTTCAATTTCTACACTCCCAAACTAAGTTGCAGCAATCGAGACACTATAGATGGATGGGTTTTCTACAACAGTTTCATTTAGTCATTAGATATAAAAAGGGCATACATAATAAAGTTGCAGACATGTTATCTAGACCCATTATAAATGCATCTATTATACTTAAGCATAATTCTGTGTTACATGAAAGCTACATTGAACAATATGCTCAAGATATAGACTTTAAAGATGTATATTCAACTTTAAGTCAAGGCAAACAAGTAGAAGAATTGGATTATCATGTGAAGGACCAACTCTTATACCATTGTGGGAAGTTATGCATTCCACAAATTGAGAGAGTAAAGATAATTAGAGAATCACACACTTCTCTGATATCAGGTTACTTTGGGGTAAGTAAAACAGTTGCACAGCTGCAAAGATTTTGTTATTGGCCAAAAATGAATGAGACAATTTCTAGATATGTAAGAGGGTGTACCATGTGTGCTAAAAGCAAGCGCAGCAATAGAAAACTATGCTTGTAAACTCCACTACTAGTTCCTTCTCACCCTTGGGAAAGTGTTTCCATGGATTTTGTTGGAGGACTGCCTAAATCTAGGAAAGGTCATGATTATCTATATGTTGTTGTGGATAAGTTCAACAAAATGTGTATTTTGATACCTTGTAATAAACAGATTACAACTGAACAAACTGTAAAATTGTTCTTTGAACATGTATGGGTTCATTTTGGACTACCCACTTCCATTGTATCTGATCGAGACACCAGATTTGTGGGGAAGTTTTGGTCAAGTCTGTGAGAACTGATGGACACCAAACTGAAGAAAAGCATAGCTTTTCTTCCACAAACTGATGGCCAGATAGTAGTTAAAAGGACAGTGATCTAGTTACTAAGAGGATATTGCAACAAACATCCTAAGCTTTGGGATGAACATTTGTGCTATGTGCAACATGCTTACAACAGAGCAAAACATTATTCTACACAGAGATCTCCTTTTGAGACCTGTTTTGGTTTCACACCAAGGTCTCCTTTGGATTTTGTCTTTGGTAAATATACCACATTTGAGGGACATAATGATGTGGACAGGGAAACTAGGTTCATTGAACAAATCCAGGAGATCCACCAGGCAATACAGGAACAACTGGAAAAGAGCCAAGCCAAATACAAGGAAAGGCATGACAAGCATTGGATGGAGCATAGTTTTCAAGTTGGTGACCAAGTCTGGCTGTACAACAGCAAGGACAGGATGCAATGTGAAGGTAAAAAGCTAAAGCCTATCAGGTATGGACCTTTCTAGATACTTGAAAAGATTGGTGAAAATGTTTTTCGCCTTGATCTACCAGCTTACATGCACATCTACTCAATCGTAAATTCAAATTGCTTGAGATTATTTGAACCTTCATTGGTTGAGGATCCCGAAGAGCAAAGTCAATTGCCTTCTATTGATGACCTGCTACCTGAATATCTTAATGAATTGCAGGAAGACATAGTTTTGGACAAGAAGGTGAGGATGACGCGCAGGGGAGATGTTAAGTACCTCATAATTGGGCTCAAAGGTTCAAAGCCAAGCAGTGCAAAGTGGATAGAGATTGGACAAGTGAGACAGTTGTACCCTCACTTAGTCGGTTCTTGAAAACCAACTTTTGGTGGTCCAAAAGCTTTTTCAATGGGAAGGTCGTGATCTGAATTGGATCCATGAAGAATAATCAAAGCACCATGAGTGTATCAAATCATGACAAAAATTCGAATTCAAGAACACAGAGCAATCAGGAAGACCTCTGAACAGTGGCAATTGGCAGCCAGCGAGGAACAACAAGGACCTCAGCCAAAGCACGCTGACTGAGGCCCATGGAGACCGCGCAGGAGGCGAAATTGGCCATTGGGAAGCCTGGATCGGGAAACAGAGGGCATTTCTGATGTGCGATTAATGCTTAGCGCTAATTGTGCATCGCTGGGAAAAACCCCTCGAGAAGGAAAGCCCCGAAGCGCTTGGTCGCATGGAAGCTGGGAAAAACCGTGGGGAAAGAGCTAAAGGCTAAAGGCGGGACTCGTGCTCCAAAACCGATGATATATATCGGGGGCACCCTTGGGCGGTAAGCGGAATTGAAGAAAAGTGAGCGATTCCACTTAGCATCCGACGCGTGGCTGGCAGAGGAGAGAGAAAATCGTCGCTCATCGCGCACTAATGGTCGAGCAAGTCAACCGCACAAAATGAGCGAATGACGTCGAATCTAGGGGCTCCAAATCTAACAGCTGAGATCGCGCCCGATAGGGGAACCGAATTTAACAAGGGATTTCCGTGATGCATAAGGATTTGAGGTCCGATTTGGCCGCTGAGGTGGCGGATGACTCATTCCACATGTAACTGGAAAACCGAACCGACGAGGAAGAGTTGGCGCAGTTCGCGAGAGGACAAGTGGCCACTCCCTGTGAGCCGTTGATGACGACGCAGAGACAGGGAATTCCAAGTGAACAACAATAAGTGATTCGACAGGGGTTGAATAGGAATCGAGCAGGCATGAGAGCGACTGGCTTTAAAGCCATGAATAGACAAAACAGAATGGAAGGAGAATGGAGAACGGAGAGAAGAAGACGAAGACAGAGAAAAGAAGAGACAATGAAGCAAAGAGCAGAAAGACAGAGAGTCGAGCTGACCTGCAGCATAAGGCAGCATCGAGCCATCCTTGAGAGGATCTGTCGGGGAACTGAGCACCACATTGGGCTCCTCCCATTAAAGACCAGAGAGGTCAAGAGCTGGTAAGGAAAAGAGTCTATGCACTCTAGTGGCTTGGGGAATCCAAGAACCACCCTGCCAAGCAATTATGTTTCAGGAGACTCAGATTGAGCTCCTCATTGTAATTCTCTGCTTTAAAGACACAATAAAAGAAGGCCACCACTGAAAGCTCGATCAGAGACGTAGCCCTGGAGTATAGGGTGAACTCCTTATTAATTGTTGTGGTTTTGTATTTGCTTACTGTGTTTCTCTGTTGTTTTCCATATTTCCAATGTCTCTGTATTTTGCAATCTGATCGATCGGTTGCCTAAAATAACATGGACACACACCAGCACATGAGTTTGTAATACATTCATTCATAAATTAATTAACTGAGATCACTCAAGAGTGATTTTCAGATCAAGTGGTATCAGAGCTTTAGGCTGTTAAGGTTAGACAAGCTTGTGTTGGTTTAGCTATTGAATGCTAACTAGATCAAAGCTCAAATTAGGAGAAGGAGAGTTGGTCGAAACTAATCCTGAAATTGGGAGAGTCTATTCTCGGAAGACAATGTCAGAAGAAGGCTCTGTAGGGCCAAACCCTCAATTCATAGATAGTTTCCTAGCCATAAAGTCCATGGTAGAAGAAATGTATAGGGACTTTAGAAAACACAAGGATGAAGATTCATCAGGCTCTAAACAGGACAAAGGAGAAGATGAGTCACATTTCCATGACCACTCAAAGGGCAAAGGGAAAGAAGAAAGCTTTCTCACACCTCCTAATAGCCCTATACATAACAAGAAGGCATCTTTGATTAAGCTAGATGTTAAATTTGATTTGCCTATATATGATGGAGAGTTGAATGCAGAAAAGCTGGACAATTGGATTAGACAAAATGATGTTTATTGCAAAGTGCAGAGTATTGAGTCATACAAGAGCAAGATTCAGCTAGCAAGCCTACGCCTTGGAGGCACTACCTTGGTTTGGTGGGAAGGTAGGACCCAAGCTGACATGAAGAGACATGGTAAGACTATCTCTGTCTGGAGTGAATTTGTTTCTACAATTACAAAGCAGTTCTATCCATTGGCCTACATGCAGCAAGCCATGATGAGTTGGCAAACTCTTCGACAGTTGAAAGGGTAAAGTGTGCAAGGGTATACTCAAGGATTTAGAAAGAGAGCATTGATTCTAGGTATCTCATTAGACTCACCAGAGACTCTGTTGAAGTACATTGGTGGTCTACAAAACTACATGAGGCACACCATCCTCATGTTTAATCCCACTAGTATAGATGAGGTATCTGTACAAGCTACTCATCTAGAAGCTAGAGGAAAGAATGGAAATCCAAAAGTTGGGGGACCATCCCAACCCACTGCAAGCAAGAGCAAGGAGAAAAGAAAGCAGAAATGGAAAGCAAGGAAGGCTAACGCTGCATAGAAGAGCAAAGCTTCATGCACTCACTGTAGAAAGGATGGCCATGATGATGAGCATTGTTGGATTTTGCATCCAGAGCTGAGACCTAAGAAGTTCGAGGGCAAGAAGAAGAAGATTGTTGCAGCTATTCAGAAAGATTTGGGCTCAGACTCAAGAGATGAAACAACTATTGCAGCCACAGGTATAAAAGGTAAGAATTCTGAAGCATCTACTAGTAATTTTGCTCAATCTATTATTGATGAAGAAAATGAGAGAAAAAGACATGATTTTTCCATATTTGAGTTATTTCCAAACATCAAAAGATTGATACTTTGTTTGATAGTGGCTCACAAGTAAATCTAATTTCTAAAGCAATTGTAAATAAGTTGGGATTAGTAACTACACCTTACAAGAGACCATACCCATTAGGATAATTGAATGATAAAGCACAACTACAGGTGACTAGACAATGCAAACTCAAGTTTTCTTTTGGGTCAACATTTGTAGATGAGGTTGAGTTAGACATAATTCCTTTGGATATATGTGGAATTGTTTTAGGAGGTCCTTACTTGTATGACAGAAAAGCTATCTTCTATAGAGCTGAGAACAAGTATCTACTTGTTAAAGATGGAATCGAATACTTTGTAAGACCTCATAAGCTCAAGAATAATTATGCTCTCATAAACTCAGGGCAGATGAAATGAATGATAAATTCATGTAAACAATTCTTACTGATGGTTGTAAAGGAAAAGAAACCTGATAAAACCAATGTATTTGAGGGCTGTAATGCTGAACAACAAGCTGGTTTAGAAAAGGTTGTTTCAGAGTATGATATCTTGTTTCAAGAACTTAAAGGTCTGCCACCCGAAAAGGAAATAGTACATGATATTATTTTGCAGCAAGATGCTCCATTGCCTAACATTGGAATGTACAGGTTGTCTGCTTTAGAGAATGCTGAAATCAAGAAGCAGGTGCAGGAGTTGCTCAAGAAAGGGTTTATCAAACCTAGCACATCACCATGTGGGTCACCAATCGTTTTGGTGAGAAAGAAAGATGGCTCGTGGAGAATGTGCATTGATTACTGAGCACTGAATAAGATAACAATAAAAAATCATTATCCCCTTCCTCGCATAGATGATCTTTTAGATCAATTGAAAGAAGCTGTTTATTTTTCCAAGCTAGACTTGCACAGTGGATACCATTAGGTCAGAGTTGCAGAACAAGATGCATGGAAGACTGCTTTCAAAACAAAGCAGGGATTGTATGAATGGCTAGTTATGCCTTTTGGCTTAACTAATGCTCTTGCTACTTTCATGAGATTAATGAATGATGTACTCAGACCTTTTCTTGATGATTTTGTTATTGTGTATCTGGATGACATTCTGATTTTTAGTAAAACATGGGAAGAACACTTAAAGCATGTTAAGCAGACATTAGATGTTTTGAAAAGAGAAAAACTTCATGTTAAACTCTCAAAATGTGAATTTGGCAAAACATCTCTGAATTATTTGGGTCATATAGTAAGGGGTGGTGAATTGAAGATAGATCCCTTGAAGGTGGCAGTCATTGTGAACTGGCCTAAACCCAAATCTGCTACAGAAGTTAGAAGCTTCTTAGGGGCAGCACAATATTGGAGGAAGTTCATTTCTAACTTTTCCTTAATTGCAGCTTCCTTACATGCTTTGACAGGATTGAACAAGGTGTTTCAGTGGGGAGGCAAACATCAGAAACCCTTCGACACCTTGAAAGAAAAGATTAGTACAAAACCTGTACTAGCATTGCATGATCTTCAAAAACCGTTTGAGATCCAAACAGATGCTAGTGACTATGCCATGGGAGCAATGTTGACACAACACGGTAAACCCATATGTTATCATTTTGAGACATTTAATTCTGTAGTAGTTAACTATCCTACATATGATAAAGAATTGTATGCATTGGTATAGAGTGTGAAAAAGTGGAAACATTACTTAATAGGCAAAGAGACAGTAATACATACTGATCATCAACCACTTCAATTTTTACACTCCCAAACTAAGTTGCAGTAATCGAGACACTATAGATGGATGGGTTTTCTACAACAGTTTAATTTAGTCATCAGATATAAAAGGGGCATACATAATAAAGTTGCAGACATGTTATCTAGACCCATTATAAATGCATCTACTATACTTAAGCATAATTCTGTGTTACATGAAAGCTACATTGAACAATATGCTCAAGATATAGACTTTAAAGATGTATATGCAACTTTAAGTCAAGGCAAATGAGTAGAAGAATTGGATTATCATGTGAAAGACCGACTCTTATACCATTGTGGGAAGTTATGCATTCCACAAACTAAGAGAGTAAAGATAATTAGAGAAGCACACACTTCTCTGATATCAGGTCACTTTGGGGTAAGTAAAACAGTTACACAGCTGCAATGATTTTGTTATTGGCCAAAAATGAATGAGATAGTTTCTAGATATGTAAGAGGGTGTACCATGTGTTCTAAAAGCAAGCCCAACAATAGAAAACTAGGCTTGTACACTCCACTATCAGTTCCTTCTCACCCTTGGGAATGTGTTTCCATGGATTTTGTTGGAGGACTGCCTAAATCTAGGAAAGGTCATGATTATCTGTATGTTGTTGTGGATAGGTTCAACAAAATGTGTATTTTGATACCTTGTAATAAACAAATTACAACTGAACAAACTGCAAAATTGTTCTTTGAACATGTTTGGGTTCATTTTGGACTACCCACTTCCATTGTATCTGATTGAGACACCCGATTTGTGGGGAAGTTTTGGTCAAGTCTGTGGGAACTGATGGACACCAAACTGAAGAAAAGCACAGCTTTTCATCCACAAACTGATGGCTAGACAAAAGTAGTTAACAAGACAGTGATCCAGTTACTCAGAGGATATTGCATCAAACATCCTAAGCTTTGGGATGAACATTTGTGTTATGTGCAGCATGCTTACAACAGAGAAAAACATTCTTCTACACAGAGATCTCCTTTTGAGACCTGTTTTGGTTTCACACCAAGGTCTCCTTTCGATTTTGTCTTTGGTAACGATACCACAGTTGAGGGACACAGTGATGTGGACAGGGCAATTAGGTTCATTGAACAAATCCAGGAGATCCACCAGGCAGTATAGGAACAACTGGAAAAGAGCCAATCCAAATACAAGGCAAGGCATGACAAGCATCAGATGGAGCATAGTTTTCAAGTTGGTGACCAAGTCTGGTTGTACATCAGCAAGGACAGGATGCAAGGTGAAGGTAAAAAGCTAAAGCCTATCAGGTATGGACCTTTCCAGATACTTGAAAAGATTGGTGAAAATGATTTTTGCCTTGATCTACCAGCTTACATGCACATCTACTTAGTCGTAAATGCAGATTGCTTGAGATTGTTTGAACCTTCACTGATTGAGGATCCCAAAGAGCAAAGTCAATTGCCTTCTATTAATGACCTGTTACCTGAATATCTTAATGAATTGCAGGAAGACACAGTTTTGGACAAGAAGGTGAGGACGACGCGCAGGGGAGATGTTGAGTACCTCAGAATTGGGCTCAAAGGTTCAAAGCCAAGCAGTGCAAAGTGGATAGAGATTGGACAAGTGAGACAGTTGTACCCTCACTTAGTCGATGCTTGAAAACCAACTTTTGGTGGTCCAAAATCTTTTTTAGTGGGAAGGCCGTGATCCGAATTGGATCCATGAAGAATAATCAAAGCACCATGACTGTATCAAATCAGGACAAAACTTTGAATTCAAGAGCACAGAGCGATCAAGAAGACCTCTGAATAGTGGCAGTTGGCAGCCAACGAGGAATGACGAGGACCTCGGTCAAGGCGCGTTGACCAAGGCCCATGGAGACCGCGCAAGAGGCGAAACTGGCCATTGGGAAGCGCGGATCGGGAAACAGAGGGCATTTTTGAAGCGCGATTAGCGCTAATCGCGCATCACTGGGCAAAACCCCTCGAGAAGGAAAGCCTCGAAGCGCTCGGTCACATGGAAGCCGGGAAAAACCATGGGGAAAGCACTAAAGGCTAAAGGCGGGACTCGCGCTCCAAAACCGGCGGTATATATCGGGGGCACCCTTGGGCGGTAAGCGGAATTGAAGAAAAGTGAGCGATTCCACTCAGCGCCCGACGCATGGTAGGCAGAGGAGAGAGAAAACCACCGCTCATCGCGCGCTAACGGTCGAGCAAGTCAACCGCGCGAAATGAGCAAATGACGTCGGATCTGGGGGCTCCAGATCTAACGGCTGAGATCGCGCCCGATGGGGGAATTGGATTTAACAAGGGATTAAGCCGCGATGTATAAGGATTTGAGGTCCGATTTGATCGCTGAGGTGGCGGATGACTCATTCCACAGTGTAACTGGAAAACCGAATCGACGAGGAAGAGCTGGCGCAGTTTGCGAGAGGACAAGTGGCCACTCCCTATGAGCCGTTGATGACGACGCAGAGACAGGGAATTCCAAGTGAACAACAGCAGGCGATTTGACGGGGGTGGAGGAGGAATCGTGCAGGCATGAGAGCGACTGGCTTTAAAGCCATGAATAGACAGAACAGAACGGAAGGAGAACAAAGAACAGAGAGAAGAAGACGAAGACAGAGAAAAGAAGAGACAGTGAAGCAAAGAGCAGAAAGACAGAGAACCGAGTTGACCTGTAGCATAAGGCAGCATCGAGCCATCCCTAAGAGGATCTGTCGGGGAACTGAGCACCACATTGGGTTTCTCCCATTGAAGACCGGAGAGGTCAAGAGCTGGTAAGGAAAAGAGTCTGTGCCCTCTAGTGGCTTGGGGAATCCAAGAACCACCCTGCCAAACAATTCTGTTTCAGGAGACTCAGATTGAGCTCCTCATTGTAATTCTCTGCTTTAAAGACACAATAAAAGAAGGCCACCACTGAGAGCTGGACTGGAGACGTAGCCCTAGAGGATAGTGTGAACTCCTTATTAATTGTTGTGTTCTTGTATTTGCTTACTGTGTTTCTCTGCTGTTTTCCATATTTCTAGTGTGTGTGTATTTTGCAATCTGATCGATCTGTTGCCTAAAATAACATGGACACACACCAGCACATGAGTCTGTAATACCTTCATTCATAAATTAATTAACTGAGGTCATTCAAAAGTGATTTTCAGATCAAATATATTCCTAAATAATTTAAGCGATTAATCCTATAAATAATATTAATTAAAATTTATTCTTATATTAAGCCTTACTCAATAATTAATATATATATATAAAATTTAGGCTATTAAACTAAATAAATATTTTTAGGTTATTATAAACTAGCATAGATCCATCTTAAATACAGATCTAACATGAGCCGAGAGGGATCCAATTACTTCACGTGCATTTTTTTTATGAGACTACATTATTTAAATGTGTTGTATAGTTATTCAATTTTTGAGATTTTTAAAATTTTTATTTCGGCCAACATAATCAAAATTTCAACTTTGATGATGGACAAAACACTGGTTGTAGAATGAGCCTCTCGGCTCAATAAATTTATTTATAAGACTTTCTCTTTTATCCCCCACCATTCAGTGTATTTATTATAATTTAGCTAAACTATTAACCATTTAATAATAATTAAAATTTAAAATAATATATATATATATATATATATATTCAAAGTTTGACTTAATTTACCAAGAATTAAATTAAAATTAAAATCAATAATTTATTTTTTTGTCTAATTTTTCATTTATAACAATTTGCATTTCTTTGACTTTTAGACCGTTCATCATTTTTAAAGTTTTAATAATTATTGATATTTTTAATATTTTCGCTCCAGCGTTGTGCCATTCTTTTATTATTTAATATCCATCTATATTCTAGTCCCGAAAGATGGGTGGAGTGTCCCCTAGAAACATCAGATAGAGAAAACCTCAAAACCTCTACAAAGTTCATATAGGAAAGTCTCAAACAATATCACCTACACAATTTATTTCCCAAAAATTCAAACAAGATAAATAACTATGGAAATCTCCACTCTCAAATTACTTATTATTCTATTAATTTTTCTTTTTTATCAAATTATTATATTTTTTAGAATAAAATTAATTAGTTTTTTTTTCAAATAAAATAATAATTTAATTTTAAGAAAATTAAATAATTCCTTACACCTTTATATAAAGTTTAGGTAAATTAAAATAAACGTTAATAACTCCCCCCAAAATAAATGTTAATAACTCCCACCCCCAAAATAAACCTTAATAACTTATATAATACTATAGTATATTTATTAATAAAAATAAATATAATTAAATATTTAGATTTGATGGTTTCCAGGTCCGGAGAAGACTTTGGGTGTTTGTTTAATTTTATTTGTTTTCAATAGGTGCGGTCTACAATATGAGCCATCTCACCCTCTCATTTGGCTTCATGAATAATCTGGCTAGAAGCCACTCACGAAGGTTTGGAGCCTGGTTACATTAACTTCTGGTGCTTCTCCAGATCTGGGTGATGCCATGAGGTCTCCTATGTTGCTGCTGCTGATAGCACTGGCATGGAGTGCTCAAGTACAAGGCGATTACTCTGATCACAAATACAGCAAAGGGGATCATGTGCCCCTCTATGCAAACAAGGTTGGACCCTTTCAGAATCCAAGGTACTTATCTTCAGCCCATTATTGTCTGTAATCCCAGAACCTTTCTTTGATTTCTTGTATTAGGATTTCCGGGTTCTTCACGTTTGAGATCTATTATCAATCTATCCATGTGCGCTTCTGATTCATACTTGTAAGAACAGAGGACTGCAGAGTGTATTGATTGTTTCTTAGTAAATGGGCGCCGTAATCTTGTGAGATAATCGATATTGGTCTCACAGATATATGTTTCTGTGGTCTGTGCTGGTGTCGGGGTCCGAATCTCCATGGAGATTGACCTGGTGATTCCCACTTAAAAGCCATTAGGCTATCTAACTTCTAAGGTTGTCTGCTGGCATTCGGTCATATTTTTTGTTTTCCTGTGGGGGTTCCACAAGGTTTTCGCAGCTGGCTTTAATATTTTAACTAGCACAAACCCATCTAAACCCTGGTTCAATATGCACCTTGAAGTTATGGAGCTCGAGGTTACACTAGATCCCGAAGGGTCACAACCCCGAGGCATCTTTCAAACCCAAATTTAAAGGTGGGTTTGCGCTAGTGTCTGCCTTCAATTCACTGGATGTACTGTTACTCACACGGCCTCACCACACACATGAATACTGGACGGATCAGCCCCACTGCCATCCCCATTCAGGTTGTGTGACTCGTTTTTGTTGGAGAATTAAGTAGCACAGATCCATGTAAACCCAGGTCTGATATGCACTTCGAGGTTTCATATCCCAAGTTCCAAGATTTATTTTTCATCCCGTTGTGACTTGAGCTATGTATTGTCAAGATTTACAATCTCAAGGTGGATATTGGACCCAAGTTTAGACGTGTTTGTGTTATTGCCCATATTCATTGCACCAAATCCATTGTCTACATTCAATATACTGGTACGGACAGAGTTAATGGGACAGCCCCATTCCCAGCCAGGCTGTAAAATGCATCTTGCTTCTCCTGGTGCAATTATCCACTAGCACAAATCTATCTAAATCCAGGTTGGTTGTGCATATCATGGTTACATATCTCATCCTCCAATATTTCTGATACGTTGATCATTTGTGTGAACTTGAGATATGCATCCTTAAGCTTTTGGCACCTGGAGGTGCATATGAGACCCAAGTTTAGATGGGTCTCTGCTGGTGTCTGTATAGAATACACTCAATGCACCCTCTAGATTGAATGGACTGTTACTCAGTAGCACACGCAACACAAATGAAAATAGTTAATGGATCAAGCTGACCCCTGCCTATGCTGTAAAATGCATCTCACTTCTCACACTTTAATTAATAAATAATAACAATATTAAAAAAATTGCTGTAAAGGTTATGGTTATGATTGACAACTATCCACAAAGCGGTGCCATTTCAATATTTATACTCCTGCATTTTATTTGTATTATTAGTCCTCGTATTAGATGTATACTTGTTATCATATGGAGATATATATTTGTATTAATCTTGTAGTATCCCCACATTGAATTGTAGTGACTGGGAGTTTTGCTACAAGCCAATTCTGCTCCTCAGACTAAATTTTTCTGCTACTTTACACGTTTACATTTTTTTGTCATTCCCCTTGCAGCTGTGTTTTCTTCCTGCTTGCCCCTTTTTAAAAATTGACTTCTAAGTACTAACCCTTCTATTTTCTTTCCCAGCATTTTTTTCCTTTTCCATTAGACCACTCCAGATATGTCATCCACAACAATTGTAATTCAATTATTGTATTTCTCTTCCATTCTCTCCACCTTTTTTTCTTTCTATACCATCTCCTAATTCCTGTTGACATGTGAATTTATTTTTTTGTTTCCTGTGCCTTTCCTACCTGCCTTCTATCTTGCAACCCACATCTAGCCCCTATGTTGTTGGCAACCTACATTTCTGAGGAGAGATAAGCTTTGCATCATTTATCCTTTTATGGCATCAATTCATTGTTCACAGTCACTGCATGTCATTTCTCTTGCCAGTCCTATCACTCGTGTCATACATTGTTCACTTGTGAAGGACATTGGAGATTGTAAATCGACCGATATTTAAAATTGCAATATACCCATAATATTTGCTCTTAATACTCGTGAACAAGGTTATGGTCAGGGATGTTGTGATAAACAGAGAGCAAGAAAAGACCTCTATGCAACTTGAATCCGTTAACAACATCTTAAAGGTACCTTATTCTTTCTTTGTTAGCCATTTGCTAAATATTCAATTTGTAATATAAGGAGTCCCAGCCATTTGTTAAATATTCAATTTGAAATATATGGAGAAGGTCATAAAGACATATTTAGACGTATATACTCCTTAGGCCAAGGGTGAAGAGTCACCATCCCTGGATGAAGAATCAAGTTTGTAGCGTTGTCATATCATATTCGAGGGTCTATGACTTTAGAGTAGTATGTCCTGATTCCTTGTCCAGCGATGAAGAAGATACTGAAAACAATGCTTATTCTCAAATTATTATTTGTGATTATTTGATCAACACCTAGTAGTAGCTACGTGTTTACAATCACACCACCAGTAGATGGCATATATCAGTTCAAGTATTGAATGATGTGCATTTAATCCTTGATCTGTATGGGAAATTCTTTGATATTTTTTATCTCACCAAATAATCAACAAGAATTCAAAACATTTGAAGATTGGTGGACAACATATCAAAACATCCAACAATAAATTCCTGTTTTAGTAATTTGATGACAAGTATGAGTGGAGGATTCCGTGTTCACTGAAAGCAATTTCAAGAATCTGTCATCCAGATCAATGTCGAATTTATGGCACTTTATCGATGGTGAGAGGAATATGCTTTCTCCAGTTATGGATAATTTGAGAGCTATGTATAAGATGACAATTTTTTTTTTTTTTTGTAGTTCCTTTAAGAAATATCTTTATATTTCATATGAGGAGTACTCTCGGACAACAAGGTCTGAAGCCATTACAAGGATATACTTATTGTGGGCTCAACATGTCAAATGCAGGAACTGAAACTGGTTGAGGAGGACAACAACATTTCTCCCAACCAACGAAGCTATATCCAGTTGACTTTAAAAAGAAAGACAGGGGGGGTGGGCTTTGATCCACTTATGTGTGCATCGATCATGGGATCATTTTTAGTGTAGTCTCTCTGAGTGCAACCACACATTCGACCACTACCTCAAGGTGTCCCCATGGCTTCAGGGCTAGGCCCTCACAGGAGTTGAACCTTGCGCGAACAGTGAAAAGATCCTCACTTTCCAGTTCTACCATTGTATCCAACCTGTTTGAGCAAGATGACAACCTTTATTACATAAAGAATATGATATATCACTGTCAAAAGGACACAAGCCTTTTCAAATTATGCTTCTAGGTTGGCACAACTCAAGAGAGGAAGACATGTGATGTACATATGTACTCCCTATATATTAATTAACAAATAATAATAACAATTATACTATTATAAAGGATGTGGTTGTGAGTCATAATTATTAACTAAGAGGTTCTATTACAATGTTTATACATCTTTCATTTTATTGAAATGATTATCTTTTCATATAATTATATACTTATTATGGCAAATATATCCTCTGTATTAACTAAATGATTACTTTGTGGCTAGAGATCTTCTGATTGAAGAATCACCATTGTTCAATCAAAATATGGTCCATTCTATTGTTTGATCATCGTATATAGAATCTGCCATTACGATGTATTGGGAATAGTCTAATTATTGATATGAGTCATGCGAAGACCGAAGTGTCTCAATATTCGATTGGGTACATGTTCATGTCATGCAAACAAAGAATTTCTTTCATATCTTTACGTAGTGCATTGGTCTTTGGGGTAACTATAGAGAAATATAATTTCTAAGAGGACTTGCCTGGAATGACATGTACTCACTGAATCAACTTCGTGAGCTGATTCGACTTTGGTCAATATTCACCTCCTTTTGGTCAAGCTGGGCAAGTTATTGCCCAATTTTGATGAATTGTGTTGAGTACTGCCCAGATTTGCCGAATTTCGGTTCCCTGACTTTTTAATTAGCTGAGATTTGCTCAGTTGTTGCCAGGTCCAAATTGTGTGACTATAAGAATAATCATGTAGTACATACTATATATGCTTTGTGCTGTAGTGGCTGCGAGGTTTGGTACACCTTTTTTACCATACAGCTCAAGTGTTCTATAGATCTTCAAAATGATGGGGTGGGGACAACAGATAATTGACTTCTATTGTTAACAATCCAGTTTTTCATACTTTGTTTATAAAGAATATCATTTGAGGCTGTGTATATATAGTGACTAATTGCAAGCTGCTTTGAAGTTTCACTCTATATGTGGTATCGATCGGTGTCTTCTATTTTGTTGATGTTTCCTGTCTTGGTGTGGTGGATTGTTTTGTCAGAATTGTGGTTGGGGAAGATTTTATGTTGTAAATTAGAATACCTGTAATTTCTAGTATTAAAAATTTTTGTTTGCTTTGCGCTCATGGAATCATGAGTTACAGTTTTGAGGGTATAGTGTGTTGTGTGTAAAGTGCCTGCTGTATATGCACTGGAAGAACAAATGACTGCATTCTATCTTCTTTAGCCCCTCTTGAAGTGCAGAGTCGTAATAGACTGTTATCTAGATTGGTTTTAATGAAAATCTTAACACAATATCTAGATCAGCGATGTTGTAATTAAGTTACTACAATCCTTTTTAAACAAGACTAAGCTTTTTTCTTCTAGTAAGAAAGAATTCTTTTATATTTAGGAGCCAATTCTTGTCAGATGGTTCCCTTGATATTTGACATCTTTTTTTCCACATCCCATTCAGTTTTCATTTTGCTTGAGGGGCCTGTAAGATATCTATAGGATGAATTCATAGGGATTGGATTTGTGAATATTGACCAATGACCAATAAACCCACAAGCTTGTTTTCGATAAATCTTATCACTTTAATTCAAATATGAGTATTTCTGCCGTGGCTTGACTTGGAGATTCTTAGTTTAATATACATGTAATTTGTTTATTGTTACTTTGTGATTCTACAGTGAAACATATCGGTATTTTGACTTGCCATTTTGCACGCCAGGTTAGTACAAACTCAACATCTTTTCTTCTTCTGTCAGTTTCAAATTTATTTATTTATTATGTTTTGGAAATTTACTTCCATTGTTCTTTTTGTATTATATGAACTTGAGAGGTGTTTTTTGTACTGATTCAACATTGCAGAACACATGACTGAGAAACGGGAAGATTTAGGGGAGGTGTTGAATGGTGATCGTATGGTTGATGCTCAATATAAGCTTGATTTTAATGTGGACAAAGAGTCTGCTCTTTGCAAGAAGAAATTGACAACAGAACAGGTGGCTAAGTTTAGGGAAGCTGTCAAGAATTCTTATTACTTTCAGATGTATTATGATGATTTGCCTCTTTGGGGTTTCATTGGAAAGGTCGAAAAGGAAAGTAATACTAATCAGAGATATTTACTTTTTACACATCTCCATTTTGATATTAAATTCAATAAAGATCGTGTCATTGAAATCAGTGTACGCACTGATCCAAGTTTCACCGTTGACATTACTGAGGACAAGGAGGTTGAAGTTGAATTTGTGTACTCAGTGAAGTGGGCAGAAACTGACGTTCCTTTTAAGCGCCGGATGGATGTATATTCAAAGTCTTCATCTTTGCCCCAACATTTGGAAATCCACTGGTTCTCTATTATCAATTCTTGTGTGACCGTACTGCTCCTAACAGGATTTCTAGCAACAATTCTTATGCGTGTTCTCAAGAATGATTTTATCAAGTGAGGGTTTGCTTTGTTACATTCAAATCTAAAGAAATAGTAATGTCTGGTTTATTGTAAGACTTTTTCTTTAGCAGGCGAGTTATCTTTGCAAGGCTTATTTTTGTATACTAACATTTCTTTTTGTGCCCTTTAATGAATTTGAAGATACTCCCATGATGAGGAGACAGCTGATGAACAAGAGGAGACAGGATGGAAATACATCCATGGAGATGTATTTAGATATCCTCCTCACAAGTCTCTATTTTCTGCTGTTCTTGGTTCTGGCACTCAGCTATTGGCACTGTATGTTCTTTTGTAGAATGCCTTCTTCAATTCTGTAATTATTTAGAGTTTGAGTTTCTGATGATAGGAGATTGTTGCTTCAAAACATGAAAGTTTAAACTTCCCTGGAGTATGACGATGATTGTTTTGTATTTTCTGATTAAGTCTCATGTCTTTGTTGCAGTGCTATCTTCATTTTTATGCTTGCATTGGTTGGTGTTTTCTATCCATACAACAGGGGAGCTCTCTATACTGCCCTTGTGGTTATATATGCTCTTACATCTGGAATTGCAGGATATACTGCAGCCTCCTTCTATCGTCAACTTGACGGAACAAACTGGGTAACTACTTTTGAATATCAATTCTCCTTGTTATTGATTTTTTGGAACTATTAGTCTTTAATGTCTTTGGTTCCTCCAATTTTAACGTCTCAAATATTTTTCATGACAGGTACGCAATCTGTTGTTGACAGGTTGTCTGTTTTGTGGGCCTCTGTTCTTAACCTTCTGCTTTTTGAACACAGTTGCTATAGCTTACAATGCAACTGCTGCATTGCCATTTGGAACAATTCTTGTTATTTTGCTTATCTGGACACTTGTCACCTCTCCTTTGCTCGTGTTGGGTGGTATTGCTGGGAAAAACAGCAGGGCTGAGTTTCAAGCTCCTTGCCGTACTACAAAGTATCCCAGAGAGATTCCTCCTTTGCCATGGTACAGAGGGACAGCTCCTCAGATGGCAATGGCTGGATTTTTGCCATTCAGTGCCATATACATTGAGCTGTACTATATTTTTGCCAGCTTGTGGGGTCACAAGATTTACACAATCTACAGCATCCTTTCCATTGTATTCATTATCCTTATTATTGTAACAGCATTTATTACAATTGCGTTGACTTACTTCCAGCTTGCTGTTGAGGATCATCAGTGGTGGTGGAGGTGTGCATTATACTTTCAGATAGCTTTTGTTTTTCCTTATGATAGATGTTGTTTTAGGTGTGATATGTACTGCTATTATTGCCATTTCAGTTATTCAAATCAATTTATTTTCCATGCTGTTGACTAAATCTTGGAATTTTGCTGCAGGTCTGTGTTATGTGGAGGATCAACTGGTGTTTTCATCTTTGGATACTGTGTCTACTATTATTTTGCACGATCAGATATGACAGGCTTCATGCAAACATCTTTTTTCTTTGGCTACATGTCTTGCATATGCTATGGTTTCTTTCTCATGCTCGGAACAGTTGGTTTCCGTGCTTCTTTACTATTTGTCCGCCATATATACCGCTCAATAAAGTGCGAGTAGCTCTATATACGTGGATGAACACGATCAACTTTTTGTTTCATATTCCCTGTAATGTAATGTAGACAGTGATTCCCGTGCTCATTGACTTTGCTCGAAGATCCCATGTTGGACTGTAATTACACTTGGAAAGAGAACTTTGAAAGAAGCATCATGGTGAGAATCGATGAATATCTTTATAATTTTTTTCTAGAATCGAAACACTAATTTAGGTAGAAGTGATGACCACTTTAGACTTGGTTCATTTTGACCTTGTTAGATGCCCATTAGACTTGAGAGGAATCAAACCTGATCTGGTTTCTAGGAATTTCCCAATATGTCTTCTTAAGTTGAATCAAGTCCGAGAAACTCTGGATAAATGTCTTGTATTAGCTTCAATAATCTGAGTATCATATTCTGTCTATTTGCCTTGAATTTGTAAGATATCATAAATGAGCTTCATGCATTGTATATCAACTAAGAGCTTTCTAACAGTTGTCAGTTAGTCCCTGTTCATTATAAATATACTGTGACAAGAATTGCCTGAATTTCTTGAGTTGTTAGTATCATGTATATCACAATGTGTATACAAGTGGTCGGTGTTGACTTTATATAACATTTGATGAAAACTCTGTTGATTATCGTGAAACACTACTCGGTGCAAGTGATGTATTTATTTATTTTCATATGGCACTGTTTGGTGCAGGAACACAGTTCAAATCGGATAGTAGAAAGCCTAAATACATGCTTAAAATGGTAGCTTGTGTAGATAACAGTCCCTCAGGCATGAGATCCAAATGGTAGTTTTCTTGGATATATTGACTACCATAAGGGTGGAGAGTATGGGGATGGACCTTAAGATGCTTTTCGATGATTTGATCCACTTTTTTGTTACATCACTTGCTCATGCAATCATATCATGACCAATTCCCTGAGAATAGAGCTCATTTCAACAAGGCCATATTCCTCACCTAGATAATATATATGTGGGTGAATGTCACTAGAAGGTGGCATGAAGTATAAAGCATGGCACAATGGCAGCTAATTTTATTTAGGGATTATTGCTAACTTTTCCAAGTAGCAATCCCCTAACTTTAAAAATTTGTAGGTTGTTCCCTTAAAAGGGTTTGGGGTGGATTGTTGTTTATGAGGGATTATTTGCTTTAATCAAATCATGAAAGGATGTGTCCATCATAAATATTTTTTTAGAAGGAAGACTGACAAGATTTCCCCTTCTTTTCTTTGAAGGTGACTCAACTGCCGGTTACAATATTTGGGTAAACCAGAGGAATCTTAATGGGACTAGAACCAAGGACCACATGGTAAACTCCCCTTTAAAACAATGTGCCGTAATTGATCGAGCTAACCCACTAAAATAATCATAAATATCTGTTGATCATAGCATTAAGATTTACTTAGAACTGTCAAATCACACTTGAAAATCTTGAAGCCATCATTATTTGGCTGACAAAAGCTGGTGCCTTTGTTGAAAGTACAAGATAACATGGAACACCAATTCCAATCATATTGCAATCTTCTTAAGATGGAGATCATCTATCGCACAATAATTCACGAAGAGATCAGGAAGAAGGAAGGAATTGAGACAAGGATCGAAGATAGAATGCAAATTTGAGGGCTTATATAACTTGGAGGGTAGCTAAGTTTGAGTTAGTGACAATTAACACCTTGCCTTTCTCCTTGCAATCACATTGCAATTCTCATTAAATTACAATTTTTTTTTTAATTGAGATTATCTATCACATGTTGGTGCCCAAAGGGTATCATGAGTTATCATGTAGATGGAAGAAATTGAGACAATTAGCAAATAAAAATGAAAATTTGAGGGTTTATTGGTCTTGGAAACAAGTTGAGTTTGAATCGATACCAATTGACACCTTGGTTTTCATTTTATACGAGCACTGGGAGTCTCTAGATGTGGGTTGTTTTCTAGATTCATCTTGCAAGTTAATAGATATGATTTGGTAGATTAAAAGTTAAAAAGTTATGAATGGTTGATGTTTTAGGATGACATTGAGTGCACAGCATAACAATGAGAACACTTGTTACCCTAAAACACTTGAAGAGAGTATTCCAAAAGATTTGCAAAAAAGTTTTGATAAACGTTAAATATTAATGAGGTAATTTTTAAAAATGTAATTTAAAACGAGACAAACCTCAAATATTAATGAGGTAATTTTTAAAAATGTAATCTAAAACAGGACGTAAAAATTTAATGGATGACATCATATACATCAAAGAAGAAGAAATACAGGATTCAAGGTGGTCACTAGAAAACATTTGATGAAGTTGAGCTCCAATTTGAAGATGTACATGTTTAAATACAATGGTATTGTGTCCAAGGCTAGAGGATAAGTTATATGATATGTGTGTGCAGAATAAGGAAAACCATTAAAGTTGAAACAATATTGTCTTCAACATTGACCAAAAAAGTTTTCAACAAAGACGAAGTTTGACATTGACATCAACATAGAAAAATAGAGAAAAATCAACATTACTTGTTGAACAAAACATCAAATAACAATAAATCACCAAGATATTATCAAAGACCAATGACTACAACAAATAGGGAAAGTCACGACAACACATGGAATCAGAGAAAATATAATTATTTAACATCGAATTATTAAAGATTAAGATAAAGAGTTTTAATTTGGATGAATGGATAATCATCTATGAAAGAGTGCAGGAATATAGAGATTCCTTGTCACTTAGTTTGATTACATTTAAAACCCTTAACTACAAAGCTTTGAGAACCATTTCCTAGAAAGGATATTATGATATGACTTAAAACAAATATACATTGAGAAAATTTTTAATTATCTTAACAATTATAGCAAATAAAATAGATTGTGCAATAATTTATCAACAATGAGTTTTGAAATATTTATGAGATGCCTTGTTTATGTCGATTCTTTTTGTTGTTTATATAGAATACATATTCTTGTTTTTCAATAATTTGTATACTATGAAGTTGTAAGGAGATTTATTTCTAAATTATTCAAGGAAGCTAATAATTGAAAAACCACTCATGCATTTGTTAAAGCATATGATGATTAATTCACACTTTCTAAACTAGATTATTCTAAAATGAAAATGTTTATAAATTTTAAATTAAACTAGATCACTTTTAGAAATTAGAATACAAGGTGACAATTAAAGAATAACAATCTCAATTTCATGATGGAATTCAAGATGCATATAAAGACGAAAAGGAAAATACTATCCACATCAAATAAAATAAATACAACACATGTTATCTTGAGTGGGTTTTGCCTTCATAGAACAATAGAACAAAGTGTCGGTTGGCTACAAGAAGCTAAACAACATTAATTTAATTATTTGTCAGTTGGCTACAACAAGCTAAACAATCTTAATTTAATTACTCATGATATTAACAATGCTATATAATTGAAAAAGATTCTTAGATTAAATACAAGCTCTTTACAAAGTCTTAATTTTTAATAAGTGACATAACCACCTCTTGTGGAGGTATGCGGCTTTATTTTATAGTGTCTCTTAGTCAAGGTAATTATAAGATAATAACCATGAACATGCTTAACAATCAAAGAATATCCAACGATACAAAGTACTAAAATCAGATAGTGAACAACAATCAACAAAAATTACAACATTAGAGACCCAAATTTAGATATGGTGATAGCTTAATTGTGTAGCCATTTTACTAAAAAAAGGTAAAATCATGATTTATACATAATTTGTATGACATAGCAAAGATCCAAGGAGATTTGGTCCCTTGGATTCTTGGCGTTGTGTCTACAACTTGTCTTGTCATCCACATTATTCATATGCATTTCTATAGCATCCAAAAATAAGAGGCTCTGTAGCAAAACAAATATGCATCTCTTCTAATGAACTTGTCATTTCAAGGATAAACATAAATACACACTTCTCCCAATGTTAATTAGAAAATAAATGATATACTAAAAATGTAGAGGAAAAGTGCTTTCTAGTTTCGAAAAAAAAAAGATCAATACAAGGTTAAAAGAGAAGCAAAAAGGATGTCAAATAGTGACAAAATGATAAAAAAAGATGTCAAAATGAAGACTCGTCATCTACCCTCTACTAATAATATCGTGCAATCCAATAATTTTTTAGTTATTCATCATAGTTAGATGAATCGAGTTGTGAAGACTTCAATTGAATATCACTCTAGTTGTATGAAGGATGTTCTTGTTCTTTGGGTGTATTATCACCAAGTCTTTTACTCACGCTAGTCCAAGTGGTTTCCTATGATTCAATGGGACACCATAGTGTAGGAAAAATAAAGCTTTGTTATATCCATCATGCGCCACGTATTTGCAAGCAATAAATATATACTCGAGCCTATTTTAAAGTATTACTAAACCTAGAATAAGATAAAGGATTTTGTTGCCTTTGTGCAAATTAATGCTTCCCAATGTAATTAGAAACAAATCAGGGTTTCCATTCAATGTAACGATATCTAATTACCATGAGTAGAAATATCTACTCTTTGAGCCTCATGACTAGAAGAAACAAACTTTGGTATTGGGGTTTTTTTTGAAATATTAACATGGAGGGAACATGGGGATCTCCCCTCACCCACAAATCATCATTCAATTCTATAAAATCAAGGAAGGATATTGCATTGTTCCATTTAATTTGATGACCCGTGAATGAAACAAAAGCTTGTTGTTGTACATCACCCACAAAAGGGTTCGGGTCCCAATGTATTTTTTTTATCTAACAAGAGATTCAATTCATATCATTCACACATCATTTTTCTCCTCTCCGCAAATAGAATGTATTTGTAAGCATTGCTTAGGGACTTGAACTTTACAAATATTGGCAACAATTATAGTGCACATCTATAAAAAGACCCACTATGAATTTAAATATATACGAGTTTAGTGGATAGAGCCATTGACAAGCAAAAATCACATGACCTAAGTGGAACCATGCTTTACACATAGACCAATAGGAAAACTCTCGGGATGACCTGCCTGTTGAGAAATGGAAACAAGAAATTTTAGTTTAATTTGCCCTTGAATTAAATTGAGAATTAAAATCGAATCCTATTCTCATAGCAACTTGTAAATAGTTAATTAACTTAATTAGTTTAGGAATTTCGAGTTGGAAGTCTTTCCGTAGTCATGTATATGTTCTCCCTAAATTTTAGGGGTCCGGTATGAGTTTAAATTGAGTTGTAATTAGATAACTCAATTCACTGAGTTATGGTCAGTTAAATTAGTTCTAACTATTTGTGGAACTAATAGAGGACTAATAGTCAGTGGGTGCACTGGTGCATCCACAAGTGCTACTTCAGTTAACTAAAGATTCCTTCATGAGAAACTCATGCATGTTAGTTTAGAGAAAGACCTAATTGAGACTAGAGTGCAGGGACAATGTACTATCAATTGTATGATTTACTGAGTTGTAAATATCATGGATGGAATCAAAGAAGGACATATGTTTGGATTGTGCAGTTTTGGAAGCATGAATTCCATTTAAATATGGGCTATTCATCCTAGGAATTGCGCAAGGAAATAGGGGCTTGACAGGCAATGGAAATTGGCTAAGTGTTAGCTAATAGCGGGCTTGTGAGGTAGAGCGTTGAGCATACTTGTGCGGAACTATTTTAGTGAGAACAAGCTTTGTATCTTCACTCATATTTTTGATTAATGCAATACAGATAGGCGGGGTTTTGAGTTGTGGCTTTCCCCAGGAAAACTTATTGTGTTATGTGCCATTGATTTTCCTTCTTCTTGTTCATATTGTTTTCATCGATCTATTGGCTTCCGCTGGTTGAAAGTAGATGTAGATTCTTTCCCTGTGCTTTAGTAATTGCATGAGCTTGTGAATCTACAAGAAATTCTATATGGTATCGGAGCTGAATTCAATATACTAGAGGAGAATTCGAAGTTTTGAGTTTTGGGTTACAGGTGAAATTCGAATCTACAATACATACTTAAGGATCAGTAGATGGCGTTCTACAATTTGCGGCTCGAGTATGACTTGGAAGGCAGCTCAGATTATATAGCTTGGAGGGACATAATGGAGGCTGTGATGGAGGATAATGGCTTGAAGGAATTCGTTCATCAAGACATTCCTAATCCAGCAGCATCAAATGCACAAAATCTAGCTGAATAGAATAAGTGTGTGGTGAAGGCGAGGCAAATAATCCTTGAGGGAGTTTGAGACCACATTGTCTCGAGTCTCCACGACAAGGAAACTCTGTATTCTATGTGGAAAGCATTGACAGACTTGTATCAGAACAACAATGACCAAAGGAAATTGGCACTGAAGGACAAACTGTGAAAAAATCAAAATGGAGAAAGGAGAGACTATTCCAAAATACTTGACCAAGTTTATTCAATGTCACGATGAACTTGGAAGTGTTGGAATCATGGTTGTCGGGATGATATGGTGAGTCTTGCTCTTTTGGGACTCCCAAAGTGTTGGCATAGTTATCAGGACTCTGTCAATGGTCGAGAGAAGCTGCCAGATTAGGAACGACTGTGGTTAGATTTGATGTAGGAGAAGATCAGGAGGAACACTAGGGATGACTCTTCATCAAAGACTGATGATGAAGAGAATTGTGCCTTAGCGATTAAGGCGAAGAAGGGGAAAGGGAAATCGTCCCATTCCAAATCAGATCATTGCCATGGAGGTAGGAAGAAAGACATGACGAAAGTGAAATGATTTCATTGTCATGAGCTGGGCCATTTTGCTACAAATTGTCCACTTAAGAAGTCCAAGAAGAGTGACGGGTGAGGCTTTGGTCTCTCAATTTGAATTGGAATTTCCCCTCATTGCGGCATGGTGTCATCAATGATGGGAAGTGTATGGTACTTAGATAGTGGAGCTTCATTCTGCATGACTGGCGACAAGGAGTTATTCAGTGACCTGGAGGGGAAAGATCTCCAGATGCATATCAAGATGGGTGATGTCGAGAGGTATAATGCTACTGGATTGGGCATGGTTACTTTTCAGACGGAGCATGGGGCTCCACTCACCTTGAAGAATGTTATGTATGTGCATGGGATGAAGAACTTAGTATCTGTTGCCATGCTTCAGGATAGAGACTATGATGTGATCCTCTCGAAAAGAAAGGCGTTCCTTCGACACATAGCCATGGGTCAAGTAAAGAAGATAGGGATTCAGGTGAAGAATATCTATATGCTGGAGGTAGAGGATTGTGTTGCTTTGAGCACAAAGCATAGATGGTGAAGGTCCGAGACGTTGGCGAGTTGTGGGATAGGCGATTGGGTCATTTGCATCAAGATCATGCAACAGATCCCCACCGGGTTGCCCAAAGGTACATTAGAGCAAGTTGATACATGCAAGGGGTGTACTTTGGGTAAATACACCAAGTCTTCCTTTCACGACAGAGAAAGTCGAGTAGAGGCTATTCTAGAGTGAGTCCATTCAGATGTGTGTGGACCACTCTCGACAACATCCACAACCAAACGCAGGTTTTATGTTATATTTGTTGATGACTTTTCTCGAAAATGATGGATATTTTTTATGCAGAAAAAGGATCGAACCTTCACAAAATTTTGTGAGTTTAAATCATTGGTGGAGAAAGAGTCGGGAAAGAAGGTTAAATCTCTATGGAGTGATAATGGTAGCGAGTATGTCTCAAACGAGTTTAAGAACTTTTGTGCAATGAAAGGGATTAAACGAGAGTTGATGACACCACATAACTCTCAGCAGAATGGGGTGGCCGAGAAGAAGAACAGAAGCATAGTAGGGGTAAAGAGGGTGATGTTGCGTGATCAGGGTCTCCCACTACACTTGTGGGCTGAGGCATGCAACACAACAATTTATGTTCAGAACCGTAGCCCACATCAGATACTTTTGACGAAGACACCAGGGGATGCTTATTTTGATAAGAGGCCAGATGTTGGTCACTTCGGGATTTTTGGGTCATCAGTATATTTCCATGTGACCAAAGATGCACGGAAGAATCTTGAGCTGACAACAGAGTTGGGATATTTGTGGGGTACACTGATACAACTCGTAACTATCGAGTGTACTTGCCAACCAATAGGATGACAGTGGTTCGCAGGGATGTCAGATACAATGAGAAGGCCACGTGAGCTTCCCTTGAGAGGGAGCTTCAACTACATGCCGTTGAGGAGATTTTAGCTCCTAAGGTTGAGGAGCCTTAGATTCATGTGGAGCAGCCACATGCAGAGGATTCGAGAGTGGAGACATCCACTCAGGTAGAGTCTTCCAGAGATGGGAGAAAGCGCACCAGAGAGGTGGATAGATTGCTGTCGGATGCTAGAGAGGATGTGGGAGCACCCACATCACAATGCAAACAAAGGAGGTCACCTGACAGGTACATTGGATATATGGCTATTATGAGTGGATGTGTTGTGATAGAGCCATCTTCATTTGAGGAAGCAGTGCAGCAACCGGTTTGGGTTGATACCATGGTGGAGGAGTATGAATCCATAGTTTGTAACAGTGTTTGGGATGTGGTCCCAAGACCAAAGGATAAGGCCTTGGTGAGCTCTCGTTGGATTTACAAGGTAAATCAAGCTGCATATGGTAGCGTGGAGAAGCATAAGGCTAGATTTGTGGCCCGTGGCTTTTCACAGGTAGAGGGGATTGACTACGATGAGACCTTTTCTCCTATTGCAAGGTACTCGTCGATCATATCTATATTGGAATTATCAATGTAGATGGGGTGGAAGAGACATCAGATGGATGTAAATACAACCTTCCTTAATGGCATGATTGAGGAAGATGTGTACATAGAGAAACTGAAGGTTTTGAAACCTTCGATCGTTAGTCGCATGTGTGCCGTCTGAAGAGAGCATTTTATGGGATGAAGAAAGCACCTCGTGCTTGGTACACCAGGATAGACAACTACTTCACTGGGTTGGGCTTCACGAAGAGTGAAGCGGAAGTGAACTTGCACCACATAATGGTGGAAGATAAACTGTTGATCATTGTACTTTATGTTGATGATCTCACACTGGCAGGTGATGATCAGATGATCAAATCTTGCAAGGAGGACCATGTAAGAGAGTTTGAGATGAAGGAATTGGGGCTCATGCATTACTTTCTGGGCATGGAGGTATGACAGGGTGATGGGGATCTATTTGTGTCTCAAGGCAACTATGGCAACAAGATACTCAGGAGGTTCTACATGGAAAGATACAAGCATATGGAGACTCCTCTAATTGGTAACTGGAGGAAGGAGGATGCTACTTCGGGAGAGGTAGTGGAATCTACTGTTTACATGCAGCTTTTGGGTTCACTCTTGTACTTGGTGAACAGACAATCGGATTTATACTATGTAGTTAACCAGCTTAGTCAAGCGATGGTTAGACCTACCAAGTTGTATTGGAAGGTAGAAAAACATGTATTGAGATACCTCAGGGGCACTACTCAGTACATAATATGGTACATACAGATAGAGGGAGTGAAGCTTCAAGGCTTCACAGAATAGATTGGGTGGGGAGTCCATATGACCAAAAAAGCACATTACGAGGGATTTTCAGTATTGGGTCAGCGATAGTTTCTTGGTCCAGCAGGAAACAAAGATCAGTTGCACTCTGTTCAGTAGAGGTAGAGTACATGTACGCAATTCAGGAAACATGTGAGGCCATCTAGATGAGGAAGATCCTGGTTGGTATGTTTGGTTAGTAGATGGATTCGACAGTGATTTACTGCGATAATAAGAGTTGTATCAAACTCTCTGAAAATCTAGTTTTTCATGATCGGTCCAAGCATATTGATATCCGATATCATCATCTCAGAGATTGTGTATTGAGGCAGATCATGTTGTTAGAGTACATTCCCACGAAGGAGAGAGATGATGACATTTTGACAAAGGCATTGTCAAGATGTAAATTCGAGTTTCACAAAGATAGGACCAAGGTAGCTGATAATCCCCTTCTTGTTGAGAGGGAGTGTTGAGAAATGGCAACAAAAAATTCCAATTTAATTTGTCCTTGAATTAAATTGAGAATTAAAATCGAATTCTATTCTCATAGAAACTTGTAGATAGTTAATTAAGTTTAATTAACTTAATTAGCTTAGAATTTCGAGTTGGAAGTCTTTCTGTAGTCATGTATATGTTCTCCCTAAATTTTAGGGGTCCGGTATGAGTTTAAATTGAGTTGTAATTAGATAACTCAATTCACTGAGTTATGGTCAGTTAAATTAGTTCTAACTATTTGTGGAACTAATAGAGGACTAATAGTCGGTGGGTGCACTGGTGCATCCACAAGTGCTACTTCAGTGAACTAAAGATTCCTTCATGAGAAACTCATGCATGTTAGTTTAGAGAAAGACCCAATTGAGACTAGAGTGCAGGGACAATGTACTATCAATTGTATGATTTACTGAGTTGTAAATATCATGGATGGAATCAAAGAAGGACATATGTTTGGATTGTGCAGTTTTGGAAGCATGAATTCCATTTAAATATGGGCTATTCATCCTAGGAATTGCGCAAGGAAATAGGGGCTTGGCAGGCAATGGAAATTGGCTAAGTGTTGGCTAATAGCGGGCTTATGAGGTAGAGAGTTGAGCATACTTGTGCGGAATTGTTTTAGTGAGAACAAGCTTTGTATCTTCACTCATATTTTTTATTAATGCAATACAGATAGGCGGGGTTTTGAGTTGTGGCTTTCCCCAGGAAAACTTATTGTGTTATGTGCCATTGATTTTCCTTCTTCTTGTTCATATTGTTTTCATCGATCTATTGGCTTCCGCTGGTTGAAAGTAGATGTAGATTCTTTCCCTGTGCTTTAGTAATTGCATGAGCTTGTGAATCTACAAGAAATTCTATATGGTATCGGAGCTGAATTCAATATACTAGAGGAGAATTCGAAGTTTTGAGTTTTGGGTTATAGGTGAAATTCGAATCTACAATACATACTTAAGGATCAGTAGATGGCGTTCTACAATTTGCGGCTCGAGTATGACTTGGAAGGAAACTCGGATTATATAGCTTGGAGGGACATAATGGAGGCTGTGATGGAGGATAATGGCTTGAAGGAATTCGTTGATCAAGACATTCTTAATCCAGCAGCATCAAATGCACAAAATCTAGCTGAATAGAATAAGTGTGTGGTGAAGGCGAGGCAAATAATCCTTGAGGGAGTTTGAGACCACATTGTCTCGAGTCTCCACGACAAGGAAACTCCGTATTCTATGTGGAAAGCATTGACAGACTTGTATCAGAACAACAATGACCAAAGGAAATTGGCGCTGAAGGACAAACTGTGAAAAAATCAAAATGGAGAAAGGAGAGACTATTCCAAAATACTTGACCAAGTTTATTCAATGTCACGATGAACTTGGAAGTGTTGGAATCATGGTTGTCGGGATGATATGGTGAGTCTTGCTCTTTTGGGACTCCCAAAGAGTTGGCATAGTTATCAGGACTCTGTCAATGGTCGAGAGAAGCTGCCAGATTAGGAACGACTGTGGTTAGATTTGATGCAGGAGAAGATCAGGAGGAACACCAGGGATGACTCTTCATCAAAGACTGATGATGAAGAGAATTGTGCCTTAGCGATTAAGGCGAAGAAGGGGAAAGAGAAATCGTCCCATTCCAAATCAGATCATTGCCATGGAGGTAGGAAGAAAGACATGACGAAAGTGAAATGATTTCATTGTTATGAGCTGGGCCATTTTGCTACAAATTGTCCACTTAAGAAGTCCAAGAAGAGTGACGGGTGAGGCTTTGGTCTCTCAATTTGAATTGGAATTTCCCCTCATTGCGGCATGGTGTCATCAATGATGGGAAGTGTATGGTACTTAGATAATGGAGCTTCATTCTGCATGACTGGCGACAAGGAGTTATTCAGTGACCTGGAGGGGAAAGATCTCCAGATGCATATCAAGATGGGTGATGTCGAGAGGTATAATGCTACTGGATTGGGCATGGTTACTTTTCAGAGGGAGCATGGGGCTCCACTCACCTTGAAGAATGTTATGTATGTGCATGGGATGAATAACTTAGTATCTGTTGCCATGCTTCAGGATAGAGACTATGATGTGATCCTCTCGAAAAGAAAGGCGTTCCTTCGAAACATAGCCATGGGTCAAGTAAAGAAGATAGGGATTCAAGTGAAGAATATCTATATGCTGGAGGTAGAGGATTGTGTTGCTTTGAGCACAAAGCATAGATGGTGAAGGTCCGAGACGTTGGCGAGTTGTGGGATAGGCGATTGGGTCATTTGCATCAAGATCATGCAACAGATCCCCACCGGGTTGCCCAAAGGTACACTAGAGCAAGTTGATACATGCAAGGGGTGTACTTTGGGTAAATACACCAAGTCTTCCTTTCACGACAGAGAAAGTCGAGTAGAGGCTATTCTAGAGTGAGTCCATTCAGATGTGTGTGGACCACTCTCGACAACATCCACAACCAAACGCAGGTTTTATGTTATATTTGTTGATGATTTTTCTCGAAAATGATGGATATTTTTTATGCAGAAAAAGGATCGAACCTTCACAAAATTTTGTGAGTTTAAACCATTGGTGGAGAAAGAGTCGGGAAAGAAGGTTAAATCTCTATGGAGTGATAATGGTGGCAAGTATGTCTCAAACGAGTTTAAGAACTTCTGTGCAATGAAAGGGATTAAACGAGAGTTGATGACACCACATAACTCTCAGCAGAATGGGGTGGCCGAGAAGAAGAACAGAAGCATAGTAGGGGTAGAGAGGGTGATGTTGCATGATCAGGGTCTCCCACTACACTTGTGGGCTGAGGCATGCAACACAACAATTTATGTTCAGAACCGTAGCCCACATCAGATACTTTTGACGAAGACACCAGGGGATGCTTATTCTGATAAGAGGCCAGATGTTGGTCACTTCGGGATTTTTGGGTCATCAGTATATTTCCATGTGACCAAAGATGCACGGAAGAATCTTGAGCTGACAACAGAGTTGGGGATATTTGTGGGGTACACTGATACAACTCATAACTATCGAGTGTACTTGCCAACCAACAGGATGACAGTGGTTCGCAGGGATGTCAGATACAATGAGAAGGCCACGTGAGCTTCCCTTGAGAGGGAGCTTCAACTACATGCCGTTGAGGAGATTTTAGCTCCTAAGGTTGAGGAGCCTTAGATTCATGTGGAGCAGCCACATGCAGAGGATTCAAGAGTGGAGACATCCACTCAGGTAGAGTCTTCCGGAGATGGGAGAAAGCGCACCAGAGAGGTGGATAGATTGCTGTCGGATGCTAGAGAGAATGTGGGAGCACCCACATCACAACGCAAACAAAGGAGGTCACCTGACAGGTACATTGGATATATGGCTATTATGAGTGGATGTGTTGTGATAGAGCCATCTTCATTTGAGGAAGCAGTGCAGCAACCGGTTTGGGTTGATACCATGGTGGAGGAGTATGAATCCATAGTTTGTAACAGTGTTTGGGATGTGGTCCCAAGACCAAAGGATAAGGCCTTGGTGAGCTCCCGTTGGATTTACAAGGTAAATCAAGCTGCATATGGTAGCGTGGAGAAGCATAAGGCTAGATTTGTGGCCCGTGGCTTTTCACAGGTAGAGGGGATTGACTACGATGAGACCTTTTCTCCTATTGCAAGGTACTCGTCGATCATATCTATATTGGAATTATCAATGTAGATGGGGTGGAAGAGACATCAGATGGATGTAAATACAACCTTCCTTAATGGCATGATTGAGGAAGATGTGTACATAGAGAAACCTAAAGGTTTTGAAACCTTCGATCGTTAGTCGCATGTGTGCCATATGAAGAGAGCATTTTATGGGATGAAGAAAGCACCTCGTGCTTGGTACACCAGGATATACAACTACTTCACTGGGTTGGGCTTCACGAAGAGTGAAGCGGAAGTGAACTTGCACCACATAATGGTGGAAGATAAACTGTTGATCATTGTACTTTATGTTGATGATCTCACACTGGCAGGTGATGATCAGCTGATCAAATCTTGCAAGGAGGACCATGTAAGAGAGTTTGAGATGAAGGAATTGGGGCTCATGCATTACTTTCTGGGCATGGAGGTATGACAGGGTGATGGGGATCTATTTGTGTCTCAAGGCAACTATTGCAACAAGATACTCAGGAGGTTCTACATGGAAAGATACAAGCATATGGAGACTCCTCTAATTGGTAACTGGAGGAAGGAGGATGCTACTTCGGGAGAGGTAGTGGAATCTACTATTTACATGCAGCTTGTGGGTTCACTCATGTACTTGGTGAACAGACAATCGGATTTATACTACGCAGTTAACCAGCTTAGTCAAGCGATGGTTAGACCTACCAAGTTGTATTGGAAGGTAGAAAAACATGTATTGAGATACCTCAGGGGCACTACTCAGTACATAATATGGTACATACAGATAGAGGGAGTGAAGCTTCAAGGCTTCACAGAATAGATTGGGTGGGGAGTCCATATGACCAGAAAAGCACATTACGAGGGATTTTCAGTATTGGGTCAGCGACAGTTTCTTGGTCCAGCACGAAACAAAGATCAGTTGCACTCTGTTCAGTAGAGGTAGAGTACATGGATGCAAGTCAGGAAACATGTGAGGCCATCTAGATGAGGAAGATCCTGGTTGGTATGTTTGGTTAGTAGATGGATCCGACAGTGATTTACTGCGATAATAAGAGTTGTATCAAACTCTCTGAAAATCTAGTTTTTCATGATCGGTCCAAGCATATTGATATCCGATATCATCATCTCAGAGATTGTGTATTGAGGCAGATCATGTTGTTAGAGTACATTCCCACGAAGGAGAAAGATGATGACATTTTGACAAAGGCATTGTCAAGATGTAAATTCGAGTTTCACAAAGATAGGACCAAGGTAGCTGATAATCCCCTTCTTGTTGAGAGGGAGTGTTGAGAAATGGCAACAAAAAATTCCAATTTAATTTGTCCTTGAATTAAATTGAGAATTAAAATCGAATTCTATTCTCATAGAAACTTGTAGATAGTTAATTAAGTTTAATTAACTTAATTAGCTTAGGAATTTCGAGTTGGAAGTCTTTCTGTAGTCATGTATATGTTCTCCCTAAATTTTAGGGGTCCAATATGAGTTTAAATTGAGTTGTAATTAGATAACTCAATTTACTTTCAGTTAAATTAGTTCTAAATGTTTGTGGAACTAATAGAGGACTAAAAATTAGTTGGAGCACTGGTGCATCCACAAGTGCTACTTCAGTTAACTGAATATTCCCTCATGAGAAACTCATGCATGTCAGTTCAAAGAAAGAACCAGTTGAGACTAGAGTGCAAGGACAATGTACTATCAATTGTATGCTTTACTGAGTTTTAAATATCATGCATGAAATCAGAGAAGGATATATGCTTGGATTGCACAGTTTTGGAAGCATGAATTCCCTTTAAATACAGGCTATTCATCCTAGGAATTGCGCAAGGAAATAGGGGCGTGGCAGGCAATGGAAATTGGCTAACTGTTGGCTAATACCGGGCTTGTAAGGTAGAGAGTTGAGAATACTTGTGCTGAATTATTCTAGTGATAACAAGCTTTGTATATTCACTCATATTTCGGATTAATGCAATACAGATAGGCAAGGTTTTAAGTTGTGGATTTCCCCAGGAAAATATATTGTGTGTTTTCTGCCATTGATTTGTCTTCTTCTTGTTCATATTGTTTTCATCGATCTATTGGATTCCGTTGGTTGAAAGTAGAAGTATATTCTTGTCATGTGCTTTAGTAATTGCATGAGCTTGTGAATCTACATGAAATTCTACATATGCCACATGTATGTTCACTGCCAGAAGTTTCTTCCTAAGTGGTGCCATGTGTCACTCATTTTCATCCCACTTGGCCACCCAAAAATGCCAACTTTGCATGCCATGAGTCCTGAAACTTTTAGTTGTTAATGTCATGCTGGCATCATCCTGGGCCTTTGTGCTGCTTACTTCATGTACTTCCAACTCATCTCTGTCATCCAATCAAAATGTTCTATGTGTCCTCCATTCATTGTTCCATGCCGTCAATTGTCCATATCATTGTACGGAGGTAGGAGGGTTTGAGCCTTGGTTTTCCAATGATTTTCTTTATAAAAATGATAAGATATGGATGACAGTTTATCACTACAACATATGAGGATTTTTTTGTTTCCCCTGAGCCGTCTCCCAGGAACATTAGGCTTAAGCTTGTTTTGAAACTGTTGGGGGAGAAATTTTGGGGTGACGTGTTCTGTGGGCTCCCCCATGCCATCTCTCCTGAGTTTGATTGGTCCATTCCGCTAGTTATGCAACATCTGGGCCCATGTGCCACATTGTCTCGATGGTGCTATCCCCATAACTTAACTCTTGTGCCACCTTTGGAATATATCGAGGAAACCTCCATTGGGTTATGTGTTCCAAGTAGGACCCACGCACTATACCTCCTGCACTTCTGATTGGTCCACTATGGATTCCTCTTTCCTCTTGTACACTGACTAAGCTGCAGGGCCCATGGTCAAAAACAAAAAAAACAATGAATTTTGGCCTGCCAAATTTGACTACCATATCTTTCAATCCAGGAAGCCTTTTCTGGTCTTCAACATATTGTTGGAAAGATCTTTCCGAACATTATCCAATTGCACCATTTCTAGGAGCATTTGAATCGGTCTCCTAAAGCAGAAATTCCTTCAAAGATATAACTCCCCTTTTGGCTCTGGCCATGACTCCAGCTCCAACTGAAGAGGAAACACAACACATCAATACCAATCGCACCAATGCATCTGCCATCCTAACCCATTTGACATCAATGCTAACCCAATTGACATCAGTGCCAACACACTTGATGCCACCTGCCATCCTAACAATGCCAACTAGACAACAAAAGAGGACTTCCAAAGTGATATGAAGAAGAAGAATGACAAACATCATGTTAGAAAAATTTACGGCAGAGAGATAAATTATTACTGAGATTTACCGTGATTTACAAAGAGGAATAATAAAATAACCAACAACAATACACATAATATTTATCCAGGAAAACCCCAAATCTGGGGAAAAACCCAACCTAATGAGATCTCATTAGCATTGGCCAAAACCCTGGCCAATCCGACCAAGTGAGCCTTTGCCACTCACCTCTAGGCCTACATTAAATGAAGTATTCCCATTGTTTTATAGGCTCCATTACATGCAATAACATGGACCATAATACCATGGGTACACTATACCATTTGCCTAAAAACACTACTATTTAACCAGGTCAACCTTGACTCAAACCCTGTGTCAATTTTACCTAACAATTCCCCCCTTAAAATTGACTTGGGGTTCCTTGACTAAATCCAACAAAAAA